>NW_004624883.1:2992417-3074425 GCF_000247695.1 Heterocephalus glaber
AAAAAATAAGAACCAAGATACATCATGTACAGGTACAAGCACCCAATGATAAATATAAACGTATTGTATACCTAAAATGTACCAATAAAAGAATTTAAGGAAAAAAAATGCATTAGCATTTTGATTTCCAAACGCAGTTTATAGTAAGGGAGAGAGAGCCTTACTCAATCAACTGGCTGTGTCCTACGCCAACTCCATTTGCACCACACAGCACAGCAGCAGCATGGCCCAGTGTGACGTCGTGAGTGACTGTCCAAGTGCATCTCTCGGAGACAGCTAAAGGGTATCTAGCTAGCCTTGGGACACCTGGGGTGTGGGTGCCAAACCATTGAGAAGGAAATGCTGGGGGTGGAGTGGGACCGTGAGAGGAGAGGCCAGGCGGCACTGGGCTCGGACCTGCAGCTCCTGGGCCAACTGTGTGCTCAGGTGAAAAGGGAGAGTTGATCCTTCAAGACCTTGGAACACGTTTCTAGCCACAGGGTGACCATAACGAACTCTGTCCCCATCTCTCAAAATGCACCCCGTCAACTTCAATGACAACTCTCAGGTTTAGAGCCAGGACCCAGCTGAGCATGTGGTAGGGAATAATGAATGACTGCAGTGTTTTCCCCACTGTATCAGTGAGAGAGACCCTGTGAAAGGTTCTGCATTCCTTGTCAAATGAAATGCAAGTTCACCGATCTGGCCTGGCTGCTCTCCCTCCATGCACGCTGCCCTCCACCCTCCTAGACCATTAAGTCTGATGGCCTCTCCACCCTCATGGACCGGCCACTGTTCCAAACCCCAGGATGTGCTTCCCCATGCAGAGCCCAGCTTGGTCGGGCCCCCTGCTCTGCTCATAGTGGTCTTGTTGGCGGCTCAGCACCTATGCGGGCCTGTCCCCCACCACCCAGGCCCTCGCAGAAGGGAGCTTTCCTTCTGGTAATGTTCCAGTGAGCATCTTCGTGACCTCGGCCCTCAGCAGTCACCAGAGTGCGTTTCAGGAGGAAAACAAGGTGCTCAAGCATGCGAGATCAACTGGGGAACCAGGCCCCACTTGGACAACTGCCCAGCAGCTGGGAGGTGCCAGGCAGTCCCTGGGGCCCAAAGATCACCACCACCACCAGTAAAGCTCCAACGTCCTGGGAAGGGCTTCCTCCTGTGCTTGCTGCCTTCTAGTTAGCACAAGGATAACTCGTCTTCACCTTCTGAACATCAAGCAGTAACCTGGCAACCCTTCCTAGGATGCTGCTTCCACCATGGGGCTCTGCAGGACTGGCTGCTGTGGCCTGTAGTTAGAAGTGCCAGAGTTAGGGAGCTTGGTAGATGAGATGGCAGGGTTTGAGTTGTGAAGTGCACCGTGCTGCCCACAAGTCAGGAGCAGCCAGCCCCTGCCATCCCCTTTGTGGCCACCACAGATCTGGACTCCTGTAGGGAGATGGGAATGGAAGAAGAGGGGCAACTGACAGTGACAATTAAATACCAAGAGGACTGAAACCTCTGGAGCCATGGATGCTTCCTGCCCAGATGGAGGCCTTGACCCCAAAAGTCAAAGGGTGTTTAACTACACAGTCACCTTGTTGATGAAACAAAACTCACAACCCTGCAGAATCAAAACATGTCAAATGCAGAGAGGCAAAGGTCAGCCGACAGGACAGACAAATTGCAATATTTAGAGCAGCATGTTCATGTGTTTGTGTAATCTAAGTTCCAGCCTGTGGAGTGGGTAGGTGGGAGAGGGGCTGCGAGTTTAGCTGCCCGGGCTGGGGCATGGCTTCATCAGGGAATGGAGTGATTTACACTCTGGGCCTTGGCACATCTGGTCTGCAGGAAGGCTAGCCTGTGGCCTCTTGCACGAAGGGCTATCTGTGGGCAGCAGAGGACCCGGGCAGAAGATGGGGTGGCCTGGTTTTGTGCTACTCTTCTATTCTGTTTCCCCCTCCTGCCAGTGGGCAGTTCCCACTACTGTCTATCTGGGATGTAGCAAGATGTTGAATTGGAGGCCTCTTCCTTCCATCTCCTGCAAATGGCTTTACCTCTCCACATCTCCCCCCTCACAGGCTTGTGGAGCAAGGAGGAGATGCATGCTTGAGGCTGGGGTTAGATTCTGGAGCCCTCCTGGATCAGAAAGCAATAAATGGATGAGCAAACAATACCAGTCTGTCTTCATGCCATTCTGAGCCCTGTGCCCTCCTCCCAAGCCTCAGTGAAGACACAGAGTTGCCTGATCCCCGCAAGGGTGGGCGTCCTGCACAGGCCAGCCCCACTTGGTTTTCTTCACCTGCCCCTGTCTTCTCTTGGCCCAGTTGGATCTTCTCTCCTGGTCCTTTCTCAGGACACTGATTACCTCCTTTAACTGATGCACTACTTGTAAGGGCAGTGACTTCATCCTCCCAGTCACTCAAGCTCATTTTCAAACATCTTCTCATCCATCACCTGGGACATGAGTGTCTGCCTCCTCTACTGACACGCTGGAGGGAACAGAGAAAGTGTGAATAGATGAAGAGTGCATGATGGAGCAGATGCCTGTCTAGTCTACACTACATTGTCTTCTGCTCCCAGGTCTGACTCAGGCCAGCCATATGGGAGGCATCAGGGAGGATCTGTTGATCAATGGGCACCCTTCACTGGAACCTCTCCAGATCCCTCATTTGGCACAGACACCTTTATTAGGGCTCTGTGCCAGCCTGCGAGCCTATATATCATGGTACCAGTCTCAGGGAAGAAGTTTGATGGGACCAGAGCATAGGTTGAGTTTCTTGGCACCAGTTTCCCATTATGGTGTCCGGGAATACCTGAAGCCTGTTTCCTTTGGTTACTCAGGGCCAGAGTATTGACTAGCACCCAAACAAGGACCAGGATGAGTGTAAATGAAAGAGTTTCCTTTATCTGTCCTGAGGTTGGTGGATTCTTCCATCCTTGCCCCACGCATTCCACCAGCAGCCATTTGGTGGAACCTACAGAAGCTCGAGCTCCGTAGGCAGTATCATGCACCTTGACATGCTAGGGATGCTCGGAGCAGGCAAGAGGGCCACTGGAGTTTGGGAGACAAGAGTGCCAGTGTAGATGGGGCATGGCCAGACCCATTTCTTACAGTCTTTTGTCCCCTTGTGCATGATTACAGTATTGCAGCTCCCCAGTGGTGCCCATCTGACTGGTACTCTGGGTCAAGCCCTATGCCAGACAGAGTCCTAGTCTCAAGCTTTCAGTCCAACCCTTGGTCAACTTCCTGATAAATATCCCTTCTCTACCCTCCTCAGTGCCCTCAGATCTATGGTCCGTCACAGAATCATCAATATTTCTGCTCATTGGCTAGGTTACCTTTGAATGGCAAACTCTAGATGAAGCCAACCATCTGTGCTCTGGGTCTCTGCTTATGCATCTCCATGCTCCTAAAGCAAATCACACAATCTGGGAGATCCATACCTCCAACCTTACCTTGGCACTCCTTCCTGCTCAGCACTTTGTGTCTTTCCAGTTCTTCTGAGACCACTGAGTGACTCCTCAAACTCTCATGTCTTCCCCCTTCACTCCTGCTTGCCTGGCCCATCCTCAATTTAGAAATCAGAAGCTATGGAATAGAAGTTCCCTCATCATCCCATCACCAGATCTTCCTCTGCCTTCCTCTATACTCAAGCTTTCCTCAAGCTATGATGGTGAATGTCTCCTTTCCAAGGCTCATGACTTCCTCTGTGTTCTGGATCCCATCCTATCCCACTCACTTCTCTCTCCAGCATCAATGAATGTCCCACTGTCTCCCCTTCCTATCTCTTGCCAGTGCACCCATCAACACAGTTGAGTGCAGCCTCAGCAGCTATCACTCCACTAAAATCTCTCTGATCAAAGTGGGCGACAACCTCCAGATTACAAAGTTCACCATTCACCTGTCTACCCTTCTGTTACTCTGGCTCTCGGCAATATCTATCCACTAGCCAACCCCTTCCTTTAGCTGGGCACCCCCTTCTCTACTCTAGGATTCTAAGATACTGTCTTTCTGCAAGATTCTTTGTAACTTTTCAGCCTTGGTATTTTGTTAATAGCAATAGAATATAGACTAATACAGTACCAAACTATACATATTGTGGTACTACAGCAGTCAGTGTGCTGACCAATGTGCTAATTCTAAGTGATTAATGGGCAGGTAGGGTATACAGTGTGGATACACTGGATAAAGTTAAAAGGAATGATTCTTATCTTTGGCAGGATGACATGAGATTTCATCTTACCACTGAGAAGAGTGCACAGTTTAAAACTTACGAATTGTGTGGTGTGGCTTAGACACTTTCCCATCACCAAGACACAATACTTGAGGAGAGGTTGATTTGGCTCACAGTTACAGTTCTTTGTCTGCTGGCTCCAAGGTGGAGAGATCTGCCACAGGAGAGGCCTCTCAGGTCATGGCAGCCAGGAAGTAGGGAGAGAAGGGAAGAGCCGAGCAGGGAGCTACATGTTCCAGGTCACAGCCCCAGTGACCCCCATCTTGCAACCAGGCCTCACTTCCTAACAGCACACTCAGTCATGGATTCATCTATGAATCCACTCATAAGTATAGCAAACCATGATCAAACCCCTTCCAAAAGCCCTACCTCCGAACACCTCTGAGGCTTTTGGGGGACGAGCCAGGTCTGAACCACACCATGGGGAGAAGCACGACAGATTCTCCCACAGCTCTCAGATGGAACCGACCTTGATTTCAGACCAGCTGACAGAACAGGGGGGCAATGCAAGCCTCTCGCCTGAGTCACTGCTATGCACGGAACTGTGCCCTGCCGCATCCTTGTGTCCCAGCTCTAATTCCCAGTGCCACTATATTCAGAGACGAATTCTTTAGGAAAGCAGTTAAAGTTAAATGAGGTCATAAGAGTAGGGTCTCAGTGCAGTAAGAACCGTGTCCATGGTGTCCTTTTAAGAATAGTAAAAGCCACCAGGCACCAGATTTTCAGGCACCTTGACCATGGAATTCTGGCCTCCATAACTGTGAGAAAACAGGACTGTAGTTTAAGTCACCTGATCTATATGTTATTCTATTATGAAAGCCCAAGCTAGCAAATACTGCTCCCCAGTTGGTGGCACTTTGTCACACAGATCTGGGGAGCTAATCTACCTAGGACCATCCCTACTTCCTTACTCTGTTTTTCGTCGGCCCCAGATATCCAATCAGTGCCCACATCATGTTGGCTCTGCCTCCAAAATCTATCTGGTATTCATCTACTGCACTGTATCTCCAAGGCTCCCACTACCAGTTCTCACATGTACAAGGCGTGATCAAAAATATGGTGAACATCTAAATTTTAAAAAATTATTACAGTAAAAGACACATTGTTATTAGTCCTCCTCAAAATATTCTCCCTTCTTTAGAACACACGTATTCCATCATTTTTGCCACTTTCTGATGCAGTTCTGGATGCCCTCTTTCTTGAGTATCTTTGATCATCTAAAGTCCTCATTCATGAGTGTCTTTTGCTGTCCTGCCTGCCTCAAGGGGCTGAACTGATTCAAAACCTTTTCCTTTCATGACCATTTCAACTTTGGGGAAGAACTGGAAGTCACATGGCACCAGATCTGGTGAATAAGGTGGATGAGGACACAGTGTCATATTTTTACGGCCTGCCTTTCTGTTGGATGGTGCTCTGCAGTAGCGTTCAGTGTACTTTTTATCATACCTCCTAAACACACTCACAAAGAAGACATCCAGAACTTCTTCAGAGTGACAAGAAATATGGGACGTGGTGTTTGGACTAAGGGGAGTGTCCTGAGGTGGATTTATGGCAATGTACCATGTACTGTAATACATTTTACTTAAACAGCCACCATGCATTTTGATCACACTTTGAATTAGTTATATTTACAACATTTTAAACTGTCCTCATTATTTCCTTTAGCGCTCTTTACAGTCTATTTCTTAGTGATCTTTGTAAAATATAAAACCAGTCATGTCACCTTCTTGCCTAAAACCCTCCAAGGCATTGTAACATACTAACTGGTTATTGCTAGTTTTTAAGAAAGGCTCTAGTTTTTTTTAAATTGACTTGAAACTGTCTGCCTTGCAAAAAACATTTCTAATTATTTTGAGCCATCTAAGCAATCATATAATTCATAAATAATGATACAATTTTATAATGTATCCTTTCCAATATGTGTGATTCTGTTCCTTTTTTTTTCTTTCAAATTTTACTTCATTATTTTAGGCAAGATTACATCCCTTGTCATAAACTATCCTAACAACACAACGTATCTCGATTTGTAGCTACATATTGTTTTGTTGAATAGATAAGTGAATAAATGCTCTCTGACAGACTGAATAAGTACTTAGCTTCTGTCCTCACTTCTGAATTATGAACATCAGAAAGTGGGGGCAGTGACTGATTCTCCAGTCTCTTTAGAGTCCAGAGATCATTGAAAAGAAGAAAGAAAGGCTTGGAGATGGCCTACTGGAAGTGTAGAGCGAGGATAAAAATGGCAGACCATTGCTAGCTAAAAGAGGAATGCCACTGCAGGCTTCTGATTTAAGACTCCGAATTAATGTCACCAGGTAAGAAGTGGAGAGGATGTTACAGTGGGTAGCCTTGGCAAACCCCCCTGAGCTATGAGAGTGTTGCGAATCCATCTCACTCCTGGGGCTACTGTGCTGATGGACCCTTCTGGATTTGCTGTTTTTTCCAACAGTAAAGCCACAAAAAAAACTAAGAAAAAAACAGTGAAATATCTTTCGGATTCTTGGTTGAGTAGATAGGGCTTTCTTTGCTTAAAATAAACATAAAAAATAGCTAGGGATACACAAAGCAATAGATCACATTAAAATAATGAACAAAAGTGTGCCCAAAAGCTAAGCAATAACAAAAGCAAATAAGAGTATGAATATGTGCTACATCATGTGTGAAGAATATATGAAAATCAATAAGAAAAATGCTGAGATGGCAGCAGAAAAATTAAACCACAACAATCATTGACAGGAAAGAAAAGGAAAATGAGTAAACACGTGAAAATATAAGCATAATTGAAAATGTAAACTGAAACAATGAAATATTTAGTACATTAAAAAAATCCAATTAAATTTCAATATTTTCTGCTGGCAAAGGTGGGACTGGGATGTGGAACAACCTTTTAAAGGTTCATATTTTTAACCCAGTAATTTTAGGACTAAGGGTCCGTAATTCTACTTTTAAGAGATAGATGCACATTTATTTTCAAAAATATATTCATTTGCAGCACCATGTATAGTAATGAAAAGCAAAAACAACCTGCATGTCCAATTACCTGAGGGACTGTTAGGCAAAATTTGAAACCTCCATATGATGGAATAGTTGGTGATCATTCCAAATCCTGCAAAAAAATCATTTAATAAAATTCAACTTCCATTCCTGATTAAAATAACAAATAGTTGGGCCAGGGATTTAGCTCAGTGGTTCCATCACCTGCCTTACAAGCGCAAGGACCCGGGTTTGATCCCTGGTACCAAAAAAACCCCCCAAAAAACCCAAATAGTAGCAAGTGAGGAATTAAAGCCTTAGTTCTCAATATGACACAGTCAAAGTTTTGGAATCAATGATAAACATTGAACTGAATCATGAATCACTAGAGGCACGGTCATAAAAGCCAGGGACAGTATGTTGTAATAGGATCAGTTCAAGGACAAACAGCATACACATTATCAGGAAAGAGGCATGTTTATCATTATCTGTAAATTCTATGACCATAACTTAGAAGACTAAAAATACCTAATTAAGAAATGTTTTTGGCAAGGCAGATAGATACAGATAATTTTACAAAACAAAAATCAGCATATTTCTAACATTAATCCAGTGATAGCCAAGTTAGAAACTAAAGTGGGAAAAAATCCATTCATAATTGCAACAAATACATGTGTATATAAAATAACTATACATAAAATATTGCAAAATGTACAGCACCTATAAGGAGAAAACTTTACTGAAGGACATTAAACAAGACTGAGTAAAATATAAAGGAATGTCAATAACTCAGTTGAAGAGATATTATAAACTTTGTAAAGATATCAGGGTTCCCCAAAATTAATTGATAAATTTAATATGATTACAACCAAGGTAGCAATTGTATTTTTCTTGTGTAAGTTTATGAAACAGTTCTAGAAGCTGGATGGAAAACTAAATAAGCAACAGCAATCAAGAGAATTGTGGGAGAAAGAAGTAGAATAATTGGGAGGGAGCACAGGGTGAGAAGGTGCCTGACCCCTCGACAATAACAGGTCCCTAAAGCTGCACTGGTTTCAACAACGTGAGCCAATGCCTTAATGCCAAATGTCAAAATCTCTAAACCCTCAAACCCAACAACTAAAACCTGGAAAGGCTGAAATCGTGAAAGCCAAAATCCCGAAAATTGCAATTCCCATTGAGGGAAGGGGGAGAAAGCTACTATCAGAAGTCTAGAAAGCTGAATTCTTGGGACAGGGTTAATGCTTTTTAGCTTCCAGTGCCACTGGTGTTTGCATTTTGTTCTGTTTTGTGGTGCTGGGGATTGAATCCAGGGCCTTAGGCAGCTAGGTAAGAGGTCTTCCCTGAGCCATGCCCCTCGTCTTTCTTTCTGCTGCCTTTTGTAGCAAATACGTAAGAATTGTCCCTGTTAGAGTCCACATTTGTAGAACTTATTCTCTTATTTATGAGTTAATGACTGGAAAAAGCAAAGCGCTGCATAAACGATTATTTGAAGATTAGGTTGGCTTTGCAAAAGAACAAGAAGTTCAACTGAGTGCCCAAAACATAACCACAGACTTGAGGAATGGCTACCATTTCTAAAAGTGAATTTCAAAGTGCTGCTGTTGAAGTTTGGTTTCTCCATTCAGCCCGGTGCATTTGGCAGAAAATTCAGATCAGTGGATTGGCCCAGCAACATGGCAAAAGCTTCACTTGAAAACTATATCATTTGTTTGCATTGGCATTCCTTCCAGCTGATGAAATTCCTGGGGCTTTTAAGGAATTAAAGCCACATTTACTGAGAAACCAGCAAAGTTCCCACTGGCTTGAAGCTTATGTGCACAGTACGATGAGAAATCCTTTCTGCCAGGCACCTTCCTGCCCTCCCTCCCTCCTTCCTTCCTCCTTGCCTTCCTCCCTTCCTGCTTTTTCTCTTTCTTCCTGTGGGCGTAGCTGTGGGATCCGCAGCAGTAGAATATACCACAGAAAGCACAGCACAGAAGATGGAAGGCGAAAAGGAGTATTTGAGTTGTTGGGTACTGAATCATAGAAGAATTTCAAGAAGAACAGGGCAATGAAGAGAATGAATGTGAGTGTAGCCTCTGAGGAAAGCCATGCCCTGAAAGAAAAGAAACCGGCTATTCATTGTGATGCAAGATTTCAAAACAGACTCAATGATTGTGAAAGTCGGTTAACTTTTACATGTCATGTGTCAAATTTTCTTTCCTTCCCTTTATTTCTTTTGAGTTTTTCCCCACTATTTTATTATTTTATTTTATTTTATTTTTTGGTACCCAGTATCGAACTCAGGACCTTGCACTTGCCAGGCAGGTGCAGCACTGCTGAGCTATATCCTTGGCCCTTTTCCACTATTTTAAACTGTAACCATTATTTTATACAATTTATTCTGCTGTGTATTTCACGTTTGCATTATTCCAAGACTGGAAACATGAATTTAGCGTAAAGACTTTTGGAGATTTCTGATTCATTTTATGGATTTTTTGAAAATGTAACTCCTCAAAAGTGCATTATCACAACTTTGACTTTGTGTGTAAGCACTGTGTGTGTGTGTGTGTGTGTAGAAGCTTCTTCAGTAAATACATTTGTGGTAGATAAAATTTCTGATGATCTCAGCTCTTTTGAGCTCCTTCGTTTGCAGTGGTGCCCACAGTGGTTTGGATCTACTTCTTTAAGACTTAGGTTGCTTACTGTGGCATTTCAGCTGACCAGAGTTGCAAAGCTGTGTGTACAAAATTGCCAACGATAGGCACATGCACTTACACACTGTACTTTTTAATCTGTTTCTTTATGAATATGTTCTGTCTGCCTACTTGTGTTCCTGTCATTTGTATACCTGAATGTTTTTATGCTTGCAAAGAAATATATGTTATTAGTAGTTACTTCATTGTGTGAGGTGACCTAAGAAATATTCTGTTGTGTTTTTATGTTTCTCAAATCCTCTTTTAGAAATTTAAGTAAATACCTTTTAAAGAATTTTTAAATGATTTATTTTTAGGAATATATTTTTGCATTTTGATCTTTCTGGATTTTAGCCTTGGAGAACTTAGACTTTAGAAATTCCAGTCTGGCTTGGAAGTCTTTGCTGTCAACATGAGAAAGCTGGGGAAAATGGCTTATCTTTGAAAATCCTAATTTTTCCCAGCACTCTGGGAGACTGAGGCAGGAGGATCACAAGTTTGAACTCAGAGAGACTCTGTCAAAAAAAAAAAGGCGGGGGAGGATTGGCAATGTGGTCAGTGCAAAGGCCCTGAGTTCAATCCCTAGTATAGCAAATACATAAATAAATAAATCTAATTTAATGTATTTAATTTTTATTATTATTGTTTATGCTTGCATGCATAGTGATTACATTCATCACAGGGAGTTGGGATGTGTACATAACACATCTTAGTTCTTTTGGCTTAGGTTTGCACTACTGAAGCTTGTATGTCTGGCCTCAAGGTACCCCCATTTTCCTACACATGACTGAAATTTATTCTTAGAGCACTACTAACCACAAAACAATTCTAATTTTTCAAGATCCAGTTTAACTTCTCAGTTACAAAATGAGCAACATGATGTAAAATTTGATTGATCTGCATATTGAAAAACAAGAAGGCCAAAAATACAAAAGTTTACTAACAGCTTTCCCAGGCTGATGGGATTGTGAGTGGTTATTCAAAATATATATACCCTTCCTGGCTGTGAGGCGGGGGGTGAAGTGGGAAAGCAGGGAGAGGCCGCAGCAGACAGAGCTGTCCCTGGGCTTGTAAAACTGACAATGGCGGGGGGGCAGGTCACGAGGAACAACGAGAAATGGGGCTGGGATGAAACATGGAGGAGACTGGACCCTAGAGCAAAGATCTGAAGGACAAGCCAGAGGCAGTGCTGGGGAAATTTTGAGGTGAAGAGGCCTCATTAAACTCATCCCCATGGTGAGCTCAGCTCCTGTCATGTCCCCATGTCCCTACTTCCATGGGACAGTGCCAAACCAAAGGCTTGAAGTGACAGGCAACATGGGAGGTGGTATGTTCTGCTGCAGAGAAGCCAATTCCACCCTGAGCTGCTATCCTCTCGGGAGGCTGGCAAGTCCACGGGGAAGACACCCACCCATCACTGGGGCCGAGACGCTGAGCGAGAAATTGCTTCAAAGTTGTCTCATCCAAGGTAAAGGGAAGAGAGAGCCAGGCATGATGGCGCACACCTGGAATCCCAGCTCTCCAGAGTCTGAGGCAGAAGGATCACACGTTCTGGGCCAGCTTGGGCAACTAACCGTGAGAATTCCCATTTTCCCAAGTGCCCAAGAGGGTCGCGTGACTAAGCTTTGCCTTCATGACTTATGTGTAGTTACCCACGGTTGCCAGGGTGCCTCAAACATACCACCCACACTCCTGCCTCAAGGCCTTTTCTAGAATATTCTTCTGGTTATATGCCCAGTTATCCCCCTCACCAGCTTTAAATGTTGCTCAAAGCTTTCGCCTCCTGAGGTCTCTAACCAGCCACTTCACAACTGCATTCTCATCCCCGTTTCTGCTTGGCTTTCCCCCCATAGGCCTCATTAGGATCACACATGCTTCCTTAGGTCGGTGCTTCTAAGAAATGCAGTTTTCAACATTGACTTCACATGTTCACCTTCCATGTCTACATCTCTTCTGCTGGGTCTGCAGGGTGATGGTCAGCAGTGCGGGGGAGAGTCCTGCACACAGGGCATCTGCAAGTCTGGTTCCAAAAGTGATTTAGAGAGCTGGAGTCTGACGTGATCAGGTGTGCTTTCTCCAATTTATTTTGCTTATATTTCCTTTTTTGATGTTAGCACCAGAGAAATCTGTAATAAAAATCAATGTCTGATTAAGTCTAAAGGACCTCTTCTAGTGAGTACAAAACAAGAACTCTGTGTGCTAAGAAAGCACTGTATCATGGATAATTGGAAGCATAGCTTAATTGGTGGGTCATGCAGTTGCTGTCACCCCTGATTTGATGGGGTCCAGTCTCCATTGCACTTATTTACAAATGTATTGTCTGTCTTCCCTTGCTCCAACATCCATGGGGATGCAGTCTTCAGTCTACTTGCTTTACAGCTGTGCTTCAGATACCCAGGAAATATCTGCAGGGACTCAAGAGACACCTGTACACACCTTAAGCTTGAGCTTGTCATTTGTCCTCCCAAATCTCTCATCATCATCCTCTCCCCTAAAGTGTCCATTCTCAACCACCAGAAGCTGGTTGGTGGCTGTGGCATTTCTGATGCTTGGTGAGCATTCCGGACAGGACCCTGGAATGCTTTTGGACTTGAATGCGGAGACTTTAGGTGTCCCTGATGCAACCTGGGTGGGAATAACAGCCAGAGAAGCCTGGCACAGGCAAGGGACACACTGGAAGAGGGTGGAGGGGTAACTTGCTGCCCAGGAGGTGGCAGAGGGAACATGAAATGCCCTGGGGCTGCCGAGATGGGGAGTTGGTCTGCGTGAGCTGGGATGAAGGGACATGTGGCTAATGCATGATGGCCACTCGACCTTGCCTTTGGCTCCCAGTTCACTTGGGTCACCTTGCATCCCAGCCCTGGGCATGCTGGGTAGGACACTGGGTCATCATGCAGAGCTCTGGCTCCCTTAGACCTGTGGGTTCCACGAGAACTGTCACAGTTAAAGTACATCACAGATGACCCCTGGGTGGCATGGTCTTGGAAAAATGCTGCTCTAAAGGTCTCTCTACCCACAACAGGACAGTGTCCATCCAGGGAAGGGCAATTCTCCCAATTGTCCCTAAGCCCCCAGGGCTCTTTAAATGATTTATACTTTGGGTCTCTCATATAAGATAAACCACACTGTAGTTAACCTTCTGTGTCTTATGTATTTCATTTAGCATCATGATTTCAAGATGCATCCACTTTCCTACAAAAGGTTCACATTTGTCCTTCTTTATTGCTGGGTAGTACTCCATTTGTATGTTTTTGGAGCTACCACTGAATGAGAGCCCACTGATGCAGGGGCTGTGCTGAACTCTTCACTTGCATTCCTTCTTTCGGGGATCACAAAGATCATACGAGAAAACTGAAGCCTAGAGAGGTAAGGTCACTGGCCCAAGGCAGACCTTTAGCAAAGAGAAAGGCTGATTGGAACTTAGACCATGTGACTCTAGAGCATGTGGCCTAAGCCAGGGCACATGTGAGAAATGGGGGTGGCTGGGGAGCAGAGGTGTGATGGGCAGGCAGGGACCCAGGGGTGACTTCTGAGCTTGGGATGCCAGATGTCCGGTGAGCCGCTGGAACCAAGGGAGCAGTTGGAGTCAAAGTCCAGGAGGGGGCGCTCGGGGTCATTGTGAGAAGTGAGGGCCAGGGCCAGGGGCCTGATGAAGTCTGATGGGGAGGCCTGGTGGAGGGCCGAGCTAGGTAAGAATCAGAGACTGGGCCAGCTTGGTGGCCCACACTTGTAACCCTGGCAGCCTGAGGCAGGAGGTTCGGAAGTTCAAACTCAGCCTGGGCAACGTAGCAAGATCCTGTCACAAAACAATGCTTAAAAAATGGCCAGGAAGTAGCTCAGTGGGAAGACCCTGGGTGCTGCTCCAGTAGTGGAAAAGGAGACTCTGAGACAGCCAGGGCCTGGCCTGGAGGAAGTGGAGGGGAGAGTGAGTCTGCGGGTCCATGGGCAAGGAGGCTCTAGGTGGGGGGAACCAGGATGAGTGAGCGCCAGTGCACCTGCTCCCCGTCACTCCGACCACAAGGGAAGCCGAGCAGCACCTGCCTGTTGCATATTCCATGTCCCTAACAGCTGCCACTACAGGACTTCTAGGGTCTTACTGCTCGCTGCACAACCAGAAAAACTCCAGTCAGAAGTTAGTAGGAAGACACAGACTCATGTTCATAGCAGCACAACTCACAATAGCTGCATTATGGAAGTGGCCTATATGTCTAGCAACAGACAAATGGATAAAGAAAATGTGGTACTATACACAATGGAGTATTACTCAGCCATAAAGAAGGATAAATTCTAATCATTTGTGGGAAAATGGATGCACTTTGAGACCATAATGCTAAAGGAAATAAAGCAGACACAAGTTAACTATGACATGATTTCTCTTATATGAGAAACCCAACATATAAATAACTTAACGAGCAAAATAAAAGCTAAATGATAGAAGGCGAGGAGGCAGGACTCTGTGGAGATGGCAGTGGGGTCTGGAGAAGGGTGGAGGGATGGGGATGGGGAGGGGATCAAAATGACCAAAGTGCAGTATGTATGTGTGCCAGTTCCCCAACGTGAATGCCACTGGTAAGGACTGCAAACATACACTGGTAAAAAAATGTTGTGAAAATTAGTGAAAAGAAACAGGTCCATTCAAGGCTGGCTCTGAAGAAGACAGAGGGTCTTCTTTGTTGCCTCAAATCCCTATCTTTCGGAGTTCATCCAAACAAATCAAACGCTAGGCCTTGACCTGCAGGAGCCAGCATCTCCATTCTCTTTTGAGAGACATTGTACTTTTCTGTGGAGTTCATTTATCTGAGGGGAGGAAAAGAGGGGGCATTATAGAGACCCCTGTTTAGAATTTAGATGGCACAGGAAATGGTTGAGTCCTTGGAAGATCAGGGAGAAGGTTGGGGAGAGGAGGAACTCTGTTCAAGGCATCTTCCCAGGAAAGCTGCTTGGTGATTCTGGTTCATAGTAGGTGCTCAATTAAAAAGGGAGGACCTTTTCCTTCTTGGTTACTGTGAACAGTGCTGCCACAGACGCTTCTTCAACCCAAAAGTATCTTTTGGGCATACTGACTCTGCTTCCTCTAGACACAGAATGGCTGGATCATACAGGAGTTCCGTGTGAGCTTTTGAGGATCCTCCAATTATTTCCATAAGCGGTGTACAAATTGACATTCCCACCCACGAGGCACAAGGGCCCCCTTTTCTCCACAGGACATGCCCTATGCATACATAATGAAATACTATTCAGCCATTAAAAAGGAAGCAAATGCTGCCATCTGCAACAACAGGATGCTTCTATGCTAAGGACATCGTGCTAGGTGGAATGAGTCAGGCACAGAAAGATAAACGCCACACGGTGTGACTCATGTGGAATCTAAAGAGGTCAAACTAGTCAAAGCACAGCAGGAAGGTGGGTGCTGGGGCTGGAGAGGTGGATGCCAGGGGGCGGGGAGTCCACCAAAGGGCACAAAATGTCAGAGACCCAGAGCAGTTCATCCTGATGACTCTAGTTATGAACCCGGACCACAGTGATTAAGGCATCCTCACCCCATGATGAGCTCACCCCCTCCCAAGCAGGGACTGTCATCTCACGGGAGCCCGACTGTCCTCTCGAACCAGCAGGGCTTCTTGGAGTTTGCACCTCCTTATCTGAGCTTCCCAGCATGGCCACTTCCTGTCCTTCACCACGGCAGTCTCTTGACTGGCATTTGGGGACCGGTGGCTGAGCCTGGTCTGTTGGGACCCTGGAGTAGGGCTTTGGCCTTATAGCTTGGGAAAGGCTGAAACCTGGGCTCTGGCGCTTGCTGGGGGCAGACTCAAACCAAAGAGCCAGAGCGCTTCCCCGCTTCCCTTGAAGCCACACGCAACTCCTGTATTCCTCTGTCACTTCCTGTACTCACTCTGGGTCTGCCCGGATGCGGATGCGAGGAAGCCGTGCAGGCGTGCCCATGATGCCACTTGAAAGTAATGACCTTCGCCCTCAAGTGGGCCCTTGACACAGCCTGGTAAGCACCCTCCAGCTCCGCACAAAATGCACCTCCCTCCCAAAGCCTGGGAGGACATTTCAGGCTTGCAGGGGTTCAAGGGAGCAGTGGGGATGGATTTTAGGCTGCAGAAGGAAGGAGGTGAGGAGTCAGGAGAGGCGAAGGGGAGGCGAAGAGCAGCGTAGGAACTTGGGGGTCCCTGTAGGGGTCACTGCAGAGGACTTGCTACAGTGTTACAAGGAGTAGGAGCTCCAGGCACCACAGGCCTCTGGAGAGGAGGCGTTTATCCGCACGAGCCAGGTCTTGGGACAGGGCACGGGAGGTGGCTGTGCCTCGCAGGAGGGCAAGGGCACTGCCGGCGAGCAGGGTGGGAGCTGGGCTAGCTCTGAGGTGGAAATCGCCAAGGCAGTGCACAGTTGGACCCACACTCCTGCCCGCCTGTCTGCTCTCTTCCCCAACAACATGCCGTTTCCGACTCCTCTTTCCCCACTCTTGCTGGAAAGGACTCTGATCTGCCTTTATCCCACTGTTTCCCCTCGGAGACTGCTCTTGACCCCACTCACAACCACGTAATGGTCAGCTCTGTCACTGCCTCCGGGATGCACACCCACCGCTTTCCGCCTGCCAGTCCATCGCTCCTCGCTGCTCCGGCTTGGTGCTGTGGCTGCTCCTCGCTTCTGTACCCACTACCTTGCGGATGGATGCCCAATCTCAGGACTCTCAGTGTCCCACTTCCTGCTCAGACAGGGCCTCTGACGCCGGACTCCTGTGTCTGCCATCTACTTCACTGCCATCTTCCTCGTCTCCGCCCTTCCTGTCCCTTTCAGTAAAAGCCATAGAGCCATCCTTGACTTGGACCTTTCTGTCCTTGCCCAGCACCAAACTGTCAACAGGCTCCAATGAGTCTTCCATTAAAATCCACCCAGAGCGTACGTGCTGCTCACCGCCTGCGCTAAGCCGCTGTCATCTCTCACCTGGGTCACTTGGGACATCCCCGAATCATCTTTCAGCCCCTCCCCTTGCCATCTAGCCCATAACGCCCCCTACTGATGACTCACATGGCGATGGCGATGGAATAACATCACAGGCCCACCCCCACCCCATCCCACCCTGAACTCTCGGTGTCTCGCCACAGCTTTGACCAAACAGCCTAGGCCCACCAGATGGCCTGGAAGGTGTGCACCATCTCCTGCTTCCCGTCTGGGGCCCTTGGGCCTCCCCTGTCTCCCACTGCTCTTCATGACTGACCCCAGGACACACTCCGAAGGCCCCAGCCTTAGCCTCAGAGGCTCGTCTACCTCAATCACGAGGCCCCTCCTCCTTCCAGCCTGGGCACCAGTTCCACACCCTCAGCAGGGCCTTCCCTCGTCACTGCACCTCAACTCTGCTTCCTCTGTCCCCGTCCCCAGTCCATCTTCAGCTGCTGTATAGTATCTTTGACTGCTTGTCTTCTTGCCTAGTATCTGGAAGGGCAGGTGTTTGCGCTTCGTTTATTAGTCTCAGTAATCCTGGGTCCTCAAAGAGTATTTGGCACCTAATATTGCTGGGTAAATACTTGTATATTAGTTTGCTTGGGCTGCCATAGCAAAGCCCCACGGACTGCGGGGCTGGAACAAGAGAAACGTACTGTGAATGTTTCCGAGGCCAGAGTCTGACATCCAGGTGTCAGCAGGTTGATCCCTCCCAGGGCCTTTCTCCTGGGCTGGCACACTTCTGTCTTCTGGCTGTGTCCTCCTAGGGAGTCCCCCCTTTCTTATAAGGATCCCAGTCTCACTGGACGAAGGGTCTCCCTGAGGACCCCATTTTACCTGAGCTACCTCTTTAAAGATGTTATCTCCAGGGCTAGTCCTGTTCTAAGGCACTGGGGTCAGGATTCCACTCAGGAGCTTGGGGAGGGGTCACAGTGCAGCCCTAACCTGATCAATTGGCTACTCATGTGTGGAGACGGAGGAAGGGTCAGTGTTTAGGCTCCAGGACGTGGGGGGGGACTTGGCGATGACACAGGGGGCTGGGGCAGTTGTGCTCAGGGCAGGGTCCAGGTCTGGGATGGATGAATGTCAGGGAGAAAGCCGGGGCCGCAGCTGCTCTTGGTGCTGGGGACAACACCATGGCGATAGAGAGTCTGGTCCGTGTTGGATGCCGGGACAGAGGAAGGCGCAAAGTTGGCCCCAAGGGAGAAGAGGGACATGCGTGATATAAGCGATGGCCCGGCAAACAGCAGGCAGCTGGATGCCAGCCAAAGCTCCCAAGGAAGCAACAGGCACACGCTACACTGCCAACGTGACTGTCTCCTCCACCCACCAAACAACTCTCGGAGGGGCACACTGGCACCATTGCTGCAGGCAGAAAAGGAAACTGAGGTACAGACAAGCTAAGTCCCCTGATGAGGATTACAAAGCCTAGAGGTGGAGCAGGCAGCCCCGCCCAAGGAGCTGCTCTTGGTCCTGGCCTCTCTGGCCACACGCAGAGACCTCCGATTTCTAGTTTCCCACAGATGACTCTGGGAATGGCATGGTCCCCTTGGGTGGGGGCAGAGGCCCTTGGTGACCTCATCTACACTGTGTGGGGAGTATGAATGCTAGTGGCCCAGGCCGCGGGTGGGAGGAAAGGCATTCAGGACCGAGAGGGAGGTAGAAGTAGGCTGGTGTCTTGCAGCCAGAAGCTCTGGTACAGGTGAGAGAGGAGGGCGAGAGCCATGCGCCCTCCCTTCGTGCACACCGGAAGCGATCCCCTCTCTCCTAGGCAGTTGTGTGCACCGGCTCCATGGTTGTTGAGAGCAGGTGTGAACCTGCTGCAGGCCTAGGAGGCTCAGGTTAGTGCACCGAGAGAGAGCACAGTCTATGCGCCAAGCAGGCTTTCCTTTGGTGCCCAGAGGGGCCTGTTATTGTCCCCAGGTGGTTTCTTTCTCTGTGGTACCTGTGGCTCAGGCCGCCAGCCGTGGCCCTCCGGGGCTTCAATGGCAAGGACTGGAGGACTGCAGAGTTGTCAGGCAAGGCTGTGGTGTGGACTAGGGATAGGAAGCCAGCCAGGGGTCACTGTGAGAAGGGAGAGGAGACGGAAGGGTGGGGCGGGGCTGAGCAGGGGGCCCTGCCCAGGCAGTGCTGGGAGCTGCAGCGGGCGGGACACCCCGGGGTGCCGAGGCCAGGTGGGGTTTGTCTGCCCGGGATGGGATGGGGGTGGGGCCAGCTCTAGGACTTTCTCAGGGTCATTCCCATTAAACGCACCACAGGGCGCGCCGGGGTCTGTGCTAAGCAGAGAACCCTGTTAGCAAGGAGCGCCAGCCCCTCTTCAGAGGTTGGACCAGAACGAGGACCTGAGCCCCCTCGGAGCCAGCTTGGCCCGTTCTGTGGTTTTTGTCTGTGTTGCGCTTCCTGGAGTGTCACCTGTGCTCCCCGCGTGTTGTCCTGCCGCTCGGCCTGCGGAGGGGCCCCAGAAGATCCCTTCCTTCCGCTCCCCTTCCTGTGCCTTCAGCTTGCCCAAGACCATTTCCTCCTCCGTCTGGCCGCAGCCTTGCGAGGACGAAGGCTTCTCCCCATTTCTCAGATTTTCCCGGGGGAAGCTGCGGTCCCCCGGCAGGGTGGGGAGAGGGGTACGCGAAAAAGCCAAGGTCACCCAGTCATTGGCAGAACGGGGCCTGGACTCGGCCCTTCTCGGCGGGCCTGGCGGGGCCGGGGAAGGCGGGCTGGCTGCTAGCTCGAGCCTCTCTCCGGGAGGGAGGCGGCACCGGGAGCCAGGCCGGCGGGCATGGCAGGTGAGCGGGGATGGGGGGGGACCGGGGCGGGGGCTGGGCTGAGCGGGGCCGCCTGGCGCTCGGGCCTTGGGCGCGGCTGCCCAAACTCGCCGGGTCCTGCGAGGGCCGTCGCCCTGGGTCACGGCCGGCGGGGAGAGGTGGCCGAGGGTCCCCAGCGAGTCCCGGGCCCGCCGGCCAGGCCCCGCCCCCGGGCGCCACGGGCGGGGGCAGGGGCGGCGCCGGCGGAGTGGGGCGCGGGCGCGCGGTGCTCTGTGCGCGCCGCCAGCCCTCCCTCCCTAACCCCTGGGCCGGCCCGTCGCCCCCACCCCTCCTTCCTCTCCTGGCCCGGCGGCCTGGTGCGCGGTGCAGCGCGACCATCGCGGCCTGGCGAGCAGGGGACGGCGGTCGTGGCGCTCGAGGGTGGCGCGCGAGGCCAGACCTGGCTCACCGGGGTGTGGGGGGCGGGACCGGCGGAGCCCCCAGAGGAGAGCGGGGCCAGGCAGGGGGGCGCCGAGGTAATGGGCAGGGCCTGGGCGCCTGGCTGCGAGGGGCGGGGGCCCCAGGCGCACTTTGGCCCTGGCCAGGAGGGCCACCAGGCGCCTGGGGAGGCGGGAGGGCAGCTGGGCGGGGAGGACGGCGGGCGGGGCGGGCCGGGCAGGGCCGGGGGCTTGGCCGACGGGGAGCAGGTGGGCGGGGACAGGGGCCCTGTGGGAAGAGGCGCAGCTGCGAGGTGGCGGGCTGCGTGCGCAAACAGGGCGGCCGCCTCCTGGGCCCGGAGAACGGTGAGGCCCTTTGGGTTGGGCGGCCCGGCCCCCCGAGGGCACGGCTTGGTGTCCAAGGCCACCGAGCTGGGCGTGAGGCACTGCTGGGGAGGGGGAATCTGAAGGCTCTGCCAGCCCAGGCATTTGGGGTCCTGAGCAGACCTGGGAGAAGAGTGTGGCTGGGCCAGAAGCAGGAGTTGCTGGCCAGGGCGCTGGTGTTGGGCGAAGGACAGGCACTTTCAGGGTTCGCATGAATGGAAGGGGACAAGGGGCCCCAGAGTTTGAGTTTGAGCATAATTTGGGAGTTGCCTTGTCACAGGGTGGGTCGATGAGTCATGAGATTTGGAGAGCACCGAACCCTTTCCTGGCGATGAGTTCTGAGTGATGGAAGTAAAAAGCGCTGGGATTTGGAGAAGTGGTTTGGAGGCCATGTCTGGGGACACCAGGTGCTCTGGTGGCCACCAGTCCCCGTGTGAGGGACTTCGGGAGCTGGGTCCCACAGTGATGTGATTCAGAGGCTTCCTCCCTGGGTGGGGTTCAGGGAGGTCCCCGTGGTGGCTGTCCCGTGTCCCCCTTCCCCGCCATCCTGTGGGGATTCAGCTGTGCTCCCGTGGGAAGGGGGTTAAAAATTCTTCCAGCTTCCAGCAGCTTTCCAGCACCCACCAGGGGCAGGAGGGACATATACATGCGTGACTGCAGCAGCATTCTCTGTTGTGGAGCCCTCGCTTCCTCACTGTTGCCATAGTAACTGCCTAATGATGGAGTATTTATAGGGGAAAGAAGCAGGCGCTAAATTTTGGGGAGGGGGAAAAGGCCTCATGGCAGGCTGCGGCAGCAGTGATGATGGCTACAGAATCACTAATGGAGTGGGCGATGCTATGCGAGCTGTTTTGGGGAGATCCTGGCTTCTTTGGAGCTGAAAAATGAACCACTGACTTTTGCAGGTGCCAGGATCATACACATTTGGGGCTGTTTGGAATTGTTTTCACGTAAAAAATTAAAACCCTGCAGTTCTCTTTGGTAGACAACGAAACATTTTCTTTCTTCCCTTATTAGTGAAGCCTCCACTCATTCTTCTCACACCATGATGTGACACAGGCTCCATTTTCCTTCAACCAAAGCATGGTGCCACTGGGCCCTCCTCCTCCATACCCTCACCACCCACCTCATCGGAGATTCACAAGGGAAGGAGAACTCATCAAGGGCCATTCCTCTCACAGTGGAACCCCCATCCTTGGCAGATTTCACATTCCCATGTTGAGAGTTTTTGATAGGATTGTTGTAGGGTTCAAAAGAGGATGCCTCCCGACTTGGGAGGCCAGATGGATGGGACATTCGCAGTTTACCCTTTCGTTTTCAGTGATCCATCATATCCTACCTGTTTGCCAAGAAGATTAGAGGCCGTGTTACAAATGCACAGTGAGGGTCTGGAAACATAAATAGAAGACTGTGTACCTAGTCATAGGAGAGAAGCATCTCTGCCCAACAGCTGGGCTTGCAGGGTGCCTGTGGTTGAAAGTTCGTGTCAGTACCAAACTCCCTGGCAGCCTGGGCAAAAAGGGCAGCCTCATGGGTTGCACAGCTCCTATGTCTTGTATACTGGTAGTGCTAAAACACGAGCTTCTGCCTGGGAGGAGAGCAGCGGTGATTGCTCCCAGATGTGGCTGGCTCGGCCAGCTTTCCAGAACATGTGTAGGAGTGGGAGTGTGTTTTGCACAGAAGCAGAGGAAGTGGTGCACTGTGCCCAGGGCTCGAATCGTGAGCAGACAGGGATTTTGTGGGAGGAAAGGCCTTGGGACAGTAGCCAGTTAGCATCTCAGGGTGTGTGACTGGGGAGCTAACCCAGGGCCTCACGTGTGCTAGGCAAGAGTTCTAGCATGAGCTGCATCTCCTGCCCTGATCACTGAAATCTGAATCTTGGCACTCTGCAATGGTGGTCTCTAGTACAGAGAGGAGCCCACAGGGTGGAGATGAACCTGTCAGGTCACATGGATCTGGCTGCTGTCGCACATAGAGGCTCGGACCCTGAAGAACAGGTGGCCTCTGAAGGTCATTGCAGGCCAGTCCCAGATGGGCCCAGACATTTGAGATGGTTGTTGTTGTTGCCGTACATTTGGTTTTCAAGGAACGTACTTGCCATTGGACGGAGGTGGAGTTGCCGTTGTGATCCATTCACGTTTTGCCTCTGTCACAGCTCATTTGCTGACCTTGCCTCCTCCCACCACCCCCACTCCACATCTCTGGCCTTCATTTTCTCATCTGTCTCTGAGATCTGTTCTGATTCACAGGCACAGGGATCTCTAGAGGGGAGTGAGGAAGGAGCCTCCTCCCATAGGAGTTTTCCTTTCTTAAAGAAAAGGTCAACCCTTGGGTTTTCTGGGAGCTCAGGTGTACTCTTGGGGGAAACAGTGGAAGGCTTGCTGTGGGCTCTGCTGGGCAGTGGGGAGCTCTGCAGAGGAGCTGAGGGGGAGACTGAGAAGCAGCAGCAGCAACAGCTATGAGTGGCTGCATAGAGGTGCTTCATCTCTCGGGGTGCTGCTTTGACCTTTTGACCAGGTCTGGGGGTTGCAGTCTAGGGTGAAGATGGTGCTGTGTAGATTTCTGGTTGGGATTTCGACCACAACTCTGCTTCTCCCCGTCCAGGCAAGTGAGACTCCGGAGCTGAGTGAGGGAGCACCATGGCAGGTAAGTTTCCAGTCCGAGCATGGCAAAGGTGCACATCCCTCTTTTGAGTCCTTCCTAGATTTCCTCTCAGGGAGCCCATGGCCATTGTCTAATGTTGGGCAGCAGCCTCGGCTCACCCTCAGGCTCCCACTGGAGCAGCTGTCCCCTGGGGATATGCTCCTGCCAGGCTCTGTAGGCACACCAATGTGGCAGGCCACGGGGCATGGGAAGGGCATGGCCAACACCAGCCTGGGCACTGTGTGACATCCTACCTGTGGGTGAATACCAGGAGCAAAATCATCTCTTCCTCTATCCTCTGAAGCTTCGGCTCCATCCATGTCATGCTGTCTGCCCAGTAGAGTGGGGTTTGTCCCTTTGACCAGTGGTGCTACCCTGAGAGCTTTGCAAGAGAGTCTGGCCCAATCTTCAGTGCTCAGACTCTCCATGTAGACCCTCCCAGGAGCATGTGCCTCCAGTCTCTCAGACCACTGATGCTAGCCGATGTGATGGAAAAGGGGCCTGGTCAGGTGGCTGGCTGCTGCCCTCGAGGGGTCCTGTGGTCTTATCTGGTGTTAGTCCCACAGCATCAGCCCCAGAGAGGGGCTCCGATTGCCCCTTTGAAGTGCAGAAGAACCTGGGTATTTATTCACTGACAACTACTATGCTCAGTGCTCCGACTCTCTCTCGTCCCTGTGCAATGTGGTCTTCTCTCTTAGCCGGCTCCCATTTTCCCTGTATTAGCCAGGGCCTGATCCCTGCTGGGCCCCCGTGTTCCATGGTGTCATGGAAAGTCAGGCTTCTGTCCCTTTTCTGCCCTGTCCCTCGGGTTGAAGCCTGGTGGTGTGCCGGCTTGTTGTGCCTGGTTTCCCTCCGTGGCTGGGCCTAGGTCTCTGACTCAGCCTGGGCTGAGGGAGGCTCTGGGCACCTCCACACTCCGGGCCTGCCTGGGGCTCTCTCCTCAGTGTTTCTGGAGGCCAAGAATGCCCATTCTGTGCTGAAACGCTTCCCGCGGGCCAATGAGTTCCTGGAGGAGCTGCGCCAGGGCACCATTGAGCGCGAGTGCATGGAGGAGATCTGCAGCTATGAGGAGGTCAAGGAGGTGTTTGAAAACAAGGAGAAAACGGCATGTACCACCCGAGGCTGGGTCTGGGGAGGAGAAGTAGCGTTAGGAGCTGCCCTCTGGGACCAGAAGTGAACGAGGTTCCAGTGCTTGCCTTTGGGGACCTTCTCACGTGGGAGTGTTGTGCTTTGTCCTGGGTGCTTTGCACAGCCACTCTGAGAGCTCTGCGAGGCTGGTGGAGTGGTGGGTGGGACGGCAAAAGCCTCCTGGGTCCCTGTGAAGCAAGTAAGAGTGTCTGCCCTGCAGCATCCTGTCATGTCCATTCACCCTCTTCTGCACATGTGAGCCGCCCTCCTCTTTTGCAGATGGAGTTCTGGAAGGGGTACCCGAATGCTGTCTACTCCGTCCGAGACCCTTCGCAAAGCTCTGATGCCATGTACGTGGTCGTGCCCCTTCTGGGGGTAGCACTGCTGATTGTCATCGTCCTGTTCATCATTTGGAGGTGCCAGCTGCAGAAAGCAACACGCCACCACCCCTCCTATGCTCAGAACCGGTACCTAGCCAGTCGTGCCGGGCACAGCCTGCCCCGGGTCATGGTGTACCGGGGCACTGTGCACAGCCAGGGGGAGTCCTCCGGGCACCGGGAGGCGGGGGGCACCCCGCAGGTGGTTCTGGGGCCCAGCCGGGGGAGCAGAGCCACGGTCCGGCTGGAGAGCACCCTCTACCTCCCGGAGCTCTCTCTCACCAGACTGTCCAGTGCCACTCCTCCTCCGTCCTATGAGGAGGTGACTGCGCCCCAGGAAGGTAGCAGTGAGGAGGCCAGTGTCTCATACAGTGACCCGCCCCCGAAGTATGAGGAGATAGTGGCTGCCAGCCCCGGTGAAGACAAGTAGGGAGGCCGTGTACTGGCCTGGAGGGAGGCCTCTTTCAGAGGCTTCCAGCTTACGTTGGAACTTTGGAAAGACTTTGCCACCACAAAACAGCCTTAGCCTCCTTGTTGCCAAATAATTCTCTAACCGTGGATTTTTAGGAAGCCAGCTGTCAGAGACAGGTAGGGTGGGCGGGCATATGGAAAGTGCGTGAGGCAAAGCCCCTGGGAAGAGCTATGGATTCCAGATCCCGGCTCTTCTGGAAGCCTCCCCCACCCCCACCCCCTTGTCCTGTCCTCCCGTCCAGGACTGACTTCTCTTATGCCAAAGGAATCACCCCAGTGTGTTGATTGTGGCCAGAATGTGCCCAGGCTCTGCCACCTGGGCCTTGGGGTGGGGGCCTGACTGTGCCTGAGGCGGTAGGGAGAGAGGAGAGGGAGAGAAGCCAGCTCTGCAGCTCCCCTTTCCTCCTCCGCAATCCTGTGCTTCCTGTCCTCCACTTTCGAGGACAGGGGCAAGGACTGAACAACAAAGAAACCAAGTAATAACAAAGAACGAATAGTGAATACCACAGAACCAAACAGTGCTGCTAGGCCGTGCGTGGGTAGGAAACCGGGGAAATCAATTGCGCAGATCTGTGACAGGCTCCTCCCCCTGCACCCACCCTCGCTCCTGACCAGGCCCGCAGCAACCTGGCTGGAGGACAGGGTGCGTGAAGGGTGCGGGGCAGGGGGCTGGGTGGCAGAGTTCCTTCCTTCATAGTCACCAAGGGGCCCTCATGGACTTTGCCGCCCTGTTTTTGGTGTGCCTGCCCCCCAGACCTGTGCACCTGCTGCGCCAGAACCACTGCCTGCTGGCACGAGCCCACTGGAAGCCCCGGAAAGCTTTGTCCGGGGAAAGCGGAAGCTCCGACCCTGCCGGGAGCCCACGGCCCCTGAGTAGTCAGGGCACAGGCTGGGACAGTGAACTTCTCCGTGTGTGGTTGCTCCCCCCCATTGGCCAGTTATCCTGAGCCTGGTCTCCTCAGCACCGAGCTCTCTGGCTTTGAGCTTTTAGGATACTTCCCTTTTTGTGCATGGGTGTGTGGGACTTGAACTTCATAGTAACGATGGTGCCACGTGAGCAGGAGAGCCTAAAGTGTCTCTTTTTAAACATCTCTCTGTGGGGGAGCCATGAGCCCGGGTGGAAGGTCTGTCCAGGCTTTGCTCTGCCATGGCCAGGAGCTGGTCTGATTTCAGTGAGACTTGCGACAGCAGTTGGGCAGGGGTGACCTGCCCTGTAACTGTCATTGATCAGTAAAAGACATTGTTGATACCATCTCTCCCCTCCCCCATCTCTATCCTCCTGGCCTGGCCTCGCCTTGGTGCCAAATCAGTTTTCCTCTGTGGTGCTTTCAAAAAATGTAGCAACCTTTTGTGCGACCCAGAAGAGTGCAGAGCGTGGGTGCATAGGCAGCCACAGCAGTTTAGAAGCCATTGAGTGGACAAGCTTCCTGTCCAAATGGCTCTCCAAGGCAGTCACTGGGCTCATTCCTTGAATGCAGCCCTTTCTGAGGCCACAGATAACTTCTGGAGGCCGCTGGAGACCTGGGGACTGCCCCCAGGCTGTGTTTCTGGTCTGGGGGCCTGTGTCCTACCCTGCTTGGATAACTGGATTCTGCCATGAGGGTTTCCGTCCTTCCCCCTACCTCACAGGCCCACCGGAGGTTGACTGGGCTGCTGCTTGTGAAGTGCTTGGAGCCCCGGGGAGCCAGTGAGGTTTGCCCTTGGAAAGATGCTTCTAGAAATGTGCAGGTTCCAAGGGGGCCATTTTGAGTGAGGGCCCCATCTGCCTCTGATGTGGGGTCTCAGCCCAAGAGGAGTCAAACTCCTGCCTGACCCTTTCTATGCCCTCCAGCCCTTCCTGAGTTCTGTGATGCCAGAGATGCCGACCAGGTGGCATTCCACCTTTCCTTCCTTCTTTTTGCCCAGTCCTGGGCCTCTGGCACTGCACTTCTGCCCTTCCTCAGGAGGGGATTTTTGGTCTAGAAGGTCTCTGTTTTTTCCATGATGGAGCCTGGGCCCAATCCCATTCGGCCATGTTGGAGGACCTCAGAAGGAAAGCCAGAAGCTTGGGGCCAGCCCCAGTTCTCCCAGTATTTTCTCAAGCAGGGACCTAAGTGTGACCTGCAGGACCTGAGCAAAGGCCTCTCCTCCTGCCCCTGACCAGAGCCAGAGGGAGTGTGCCAGGAAGGCCAGCACCTTAGGCATCTGCCCAGTGGCCTGAGGCTGGGCCCTGGGAGAGCCTAGGAAGTGGAGCCCGGGGACTGGCCCCAGGGCGGCGTGCTTCCCTTGGCCCGAGGGCTGGCTGCAGGGAGAGCCTAAGGCTGCTCCTTGTGGCCTGCGGCCTAGGCTCTGGCACTCTGAGGAGCTCTTCCTGGAGGACTGTGCAGAGCTCCAAACCGTGCACACTTGGCTTTTATGAATGCCCTGTACAGAGCTTTTCAAGCTGTCTTTGTATGAATGTTGATTTGATATGATGCTAACACTACAGTTGCCACATTTTGGTTGTTTTGGGACTTGTGTGTGTACGTGTGTATATGTGTACACATGTGTGCACGTCGCCTTTTCTCATTGCTTCTCTGAAACAATAGCCAGTGTGCGGCTATATTTATACCAGGAGGATCCAGTCTGAGGGGAGAAATGTTGCCTCCTGGGCTGGGCAGCCTCATGACAGGGCCCTGAGTGAGGAAAGCTGAGACTAGCTGTCAAAACCCCCCAAGGTCGCTGCCTTCTGTCCTCCCTCAAAAGGTTTGAGAAGAAGATGAAGCAGCGTCACCCTGGGGGACCCAACATGCCCCTTTGTTTGGCACGATGCTCCCTCCTCCTCACTCCTGTTATGCGGCCCTCAGTAGCTGAGGGAACTCTGACCACTCCTGGACTCTCTCTCTCTCTCTCTCTCTCTCTCTCTCTCTCTCTCTCCCCCTTTCTTGCCTTTCTTTCACAGAAAGATCTGAGACTATTGACTTGGGAGTGGTGGGCTAGTTAGGTATTTTTTCAATTAAAAAGAAGAAAAGTCTTTAAAAAATTCACTGAAATAGAACTGTCACTTGTTTTCAACCAAAAATTTTTAAGACTTTTTAAAAACCAGAGTCACAATCCTGTCCCTTCCCCACGGCCACCACCTAGGGCTTCCCAAGTGAAAGCACAAGAGTAAGAGCGGGGTGCCCAACACGGCTGCCTCG
The DNA here is from genome assembly GCF_000247695.1 of Heterocephalus glaber. The sequence continues at coordinate 3,020,549 of NW_004624883.1, forward strand.
AGCCCTGGCTGAGGAGTCCCACCCCACCGGGAGGCCGAGGGCCCCACTTCTACTTGCCAATCCACTGCCATTAGTGTGAATTCCTTAGGGTGCTTAGAAAATGGGAGTCTGCCTGTTGTGCTGGACAATGTCTTTTTGGTACCCAAATATGAGGAATTTGGGACAGGAAAGTGTCTTTTTTGTTGAGCAGTTGGAGCCAGCTGCTTCCCCACTCCCAGTGGGTGGAGACTCCCAGTCCCCAGGCAGAGTTGATCTGACACCCAGAAGGCATCCCAGGAGAAAGAAAACATCAACACTGCCTCTAGATTGCTTTGTCCAAGTGAGAGCAAGGTGAAGGAGAGAGGATCTGTCTCTCTAGCACAAGGCTGAGGCTGCTGGGCTTCGTGCACCTTGCTAAGGCATGAAACTCCGTTTCGGAACTTTGCCAATTCAGAAACAAGCACATCCTCCCCACTGACGTCTGCTAATACTAATCAGTATAATTAGTTAATTTAAAAAGTGCTGTAATCACACTGCTTGGAATGACAGTAAAAGCCCATTAATCTGAAACCCACTAATTCAAAACTTGGGGAAAAAACTATAATTTCAAATACTTCAATAGTAGCTACGATCCTTAGGACATAATACTGGAAAGATTCTCCCCTTGGATCCATTTTCAGGGTCTTCTGTGTAAGAGGAATCTGGTTTAAAAGGAGTACTTTTTTCAAAGGAAAAGCTCAAGGTATTAAGGATCCCTCCATGTGCCTTGTGCCTTGGGGCGTGGCAGTTCTCATCTGCAAGGCCCGTGGGCAGGGCAACCCCTTGTTTTCCCTCCACCTTGGGGAGTTAGGGTAGTGCAGTCTTTTCCTCCACTCCTGTATTTATCCTACGAGAATAATATTGTTCGTGAACTTGAGTGCAATTGAAACACAAGCACGTGTCTTTTGAAATATTCTGTAAAGCAAGTGTTGCACTAGCAGACTGGCTGCTCTTGTCATCCGCCCTCAAATATTCAAACTTTAGGAGTTTTTCCTTTCACAGGCTGTGGGTGGGGAGTCTCTCTCTCTAGCAAGAATTTCTCTGACAAAGACATGGGAACAGCACACCCACCCTGGCTCAAGGCCACAACAGTTGTTCCACTGTGCTGTTGTCTGAGCGGGTCCCACCCCCAGCTGTGCTTCTGCCTCCCAGCCAGTCTCCTCCTTGCTCAGATGCCACTTCCCCAGGCCTGAACACACCCGCCCGCTAGCTCACTGTGACTGTGTATTTGTGACAGTGCAAACCCTGCTGTGTGCAACTGAGCTTATAGAAATGATCACCGTGAAGTGGACTCATTTTGGCACCACTTTCTGCAGTGCCCGTCTTCATGTGTTGACCCATGTCAGCTGGAAATCTGTCCTTTCAGTAATATGTCAGGGTTTCACTGGAGCCTGGGGCCAGCCAACGAGCCTGCTTCTGATCTCTTGCTCTCTGCTCCCTGTTTACAATTGTTGAGTTTAGCTGTTAAATTTTGTCTCTTTCTGTACCAGAAGATAATGAATAATAATAAAGAGCAAATGGCATCCCTTCGCACTCTGTCCTGGTCTATCTTGCATCCCCTGAAACCTGGTTTTGCAAAAATCAGACTGTAGATAAGGAAATAACCCAAGCTAGTTGAGGAGCAGGAAGTGGAGTTGTCCTGGGCCTTGACGTTTGTCACATGGAGTGTAAGAAGATCTGACCCCTCTCCCTGAGCTGAGGTGAGTAAGAGGTGTCAAGATCTGGGTTAGCAACTTCCATGTCATCTGATCCCTGGTTACTAGTGGAGGTGTCCCTTGCCCTAAGGATGCCCTGCTTGGCTTCGGAGCTGGAGGAAGGGTAGAGAGAGAAGTCCATCCATGCCCTGTGTGGATGGGACACGGTATTCCCTGAGTTCTACAGCTGGCAAGGCTCAGAGACTGTTCGGAAGGCAGTCGTGGCCTTGCCCCCACATGGAAGGGCTGTGAGCCTGGGATGAAGGTGCCCAGCTTTCTCTGCAGTGACGTGAGCCACGAGACTCTCTAGTCCAAGGTGTGCCAGCCCTCAGTAATGAAAGTTATTGGAGATTGTTCTTCCCCCTCCTCTTCTCTCTCTCTTCCTCCTCCTCTTTTTCCTCCTTCTCCTTGCAGTTCTGGGGATTCAGGGACTCTCATGTGCTAAGAAGCACTGGGACAGTAATAAAAGCAAGCCGTCCTTTAATGGGGTGAGTCCTGGCAGTGATGGGATGATGCTGGTATTTGGGATGTCGTAGAGAATGACATGTGGAAGCTAAACACCACGGGCCTTGTGTTTCATGCTTGTCCTAGCTAGGCTGGCGTAGTTGAGTGATGCCACCCTCCTGGGGATGCTGGACCACAAATGAACGCTCTGCAAGTAGACCCTGGCACACAGGCGGGCCCTGGTTTGGAATTTGGGTTTTGACCCTCAGGCTTTTACCTGACGTAAGTGTTTTACACAGTGCCTTAGGGATCTGGGCTGGTCCAGGCAATAAAGTTAATATATGATGAGGCCTCTTGTTTCCAAGTCTCCCTGGGGACACCATGGAGGGCCTGGGCTTCCCTTTCTTGTTGGGCCAAGGCACTTGAATTGCTTGTGGAAGGTGACAGGTCAGGGACAGAAACTTAATGAAATGATGGTGGGGGAAGAGAGTCTTTTACCTGTTCCCTGGCCCTCATCCTGAAGGCTGGGCAATGCAAGGGGAAGATGCATGAGTTGAACTTATAAGGATCATAGGCAGCACTTACTGAGCACTTAGTTCGTGCCAGGGTCTCCCAAGGGACCTTCGATGTGTGCCTTATAACCAGCTCCCTTTAACAGCCCAAGGAAACAGGTTCAAAGAGAGCCTGTCCCTGGGCCCAGGGCACACAGGGAGTAGATGCCAATGCTGTCTCATGAATGCAGGCCTGCCCTGATTGTCCCACCTCAAGTTACGCAGGGCACTGTGGTCTCCTGCACAGAAAGGTCACCTTGCTTTTGTTTCTGTACTGACCGTGCATCCCTCCAGCAGCCCTGCATCTCCCCGCCCAGTGGCTGTTAATTCCGGAAGAGCAGGAACAGTGTCTGACTTCTCTCATCACTGCTGCCCTGGAACACAGCGCGGTGCCTGGCTCATGGTAAGAGTGCTGTTTTTAAGTGTGTTGACCAATTGTATTCTCCGATGAGAGCCCAAGCTACCTGTTAGTTCATCAGGGCTGCTGTAATAAAACGCCATAGTCTGGTGTCTTAAACAGGAACTTAACTTCCTCGGTTCTGGAGGTTGGGAGTCTGAGATCAGAGTGTCTGCAGGTTTGGTTCCTTCTAAGGCCCTTCTCACTGGCTTGTAGGTGGTCGTCTTCTCTCTGTGCCTATCTGGGTCCTGGTCTCTTCTTTTTATTTTTATTTTATTTTTTTTTTCCATTTTAAGTTTTTTTTTTACCTTCTCTTTAATGACTTTAACAGAAAAAAACTGCATGATGAAATATATTTTCTCCAAATATATATATATATTTATATAATATATAATCTTAGTTAACTCAATTGTGTAATAAATAATATTTATAAAAAGACTTTTTGAATATAAAATCAAAAAGAACAACTTCTACAACTTTTTACAAAACTTTGGATACAGCAGGTTGATAGGAAATTTCCATTGGATACTATTACCTGACTATGGCAGTGAGAATAATTACAATGCACTCATGTACTATTATTAAATAATTACTTGTCAGCTACTTGAATACACCCCAGAAACATGACTTTATCACTTTTAATATAGAATACATAGATATGAAAAGACTTAAAAATTTGTATCCATTCTGCTGAGGTATTCTCACACAAACCAAGCATTATCCCGTTGACATGATTTAAAACTGTTCAGTCTACAGTGAGATGGGGAGGACATGTCAGACTCTGTGGAGGGGCAGGGATATTTATCTTTAGCAGTACTCCTGGTCATCAGGTTCGAGAGTGGGGGCAGCTCCTGGATGACCGTCCTGTAAAACCCGGAGATTGCTGACCCAGTATCTTAGGTCATGGTTAGGTAGACCCCAGACAGATATGCCAGTGTCTTCAAGAGTTCCACCCAACCTATCCTCCAGCAGGCTCAGTGTTTCTGTTTTCACATTCAGATCCCCAATCCATTTCGATCCTAGTCTAGTGCTTGGTGATAGGCATGGGTCTAGTTCCAATCCTTGGCAGGCCGAAATCTGGTCCTTCTAACTTGGTCTCTTCTTTTTATAAGGACACCAATCACACTGGATTGGGGCCCCTTTAAAGATTTTTATCTCCAAATACAGTTGCATGATGAGGAACTTCATTTCAACAGACAAATTTGGGGGGTGCAGAATTCAGCCCAGACAAGCCCACTCACGGCAGTGGCGGGTCTCTGTTGCTCCTCCTGACCTGAGCACATTACACCCACTGGGAAAAGTGAGCAGGGTAGATGTCATGTCTTCTCTGAGTTGCTCCTTCTCCCAGGCTGGGCACATCATTCACACTGGGGATAGTGGGAGGGGCAGGCATCGTGGCTTCTCTGAGATTCAGGCAAAGACAGGCCCTGGATCAGCTTCTCCCTTGGTGCCTCTGAAGGATGTGGGACAATGCCGACGATCCTCACAGGGCCAGTGGGGTTGGGAGTGGAGACGTGAGCTTCAGAATGGTTTCGCAGGATCCCTCTGTGGAAAGTGACCTGAGAACCCAACACCTGAAGGGTGCACAGAATGCTTGCACCCTCAGAGCGTTTTTATGGATAAAACATGCTGTTTTCAGGAATCCTAAGACTGGCAGCTCCAATAACAGTGACTTTCAACAATTTCTCTGGAGAGCTCAAACTGTGTGATTGATGCATTTTCACTGGGACTGGTGTGCTGTAAAAATAGTCCGGGTAACATTTCGTGTCAGGTGAGTTGCACTGAATCACAGGAGCCCAGCGGGTGGGCCATCAAGGCTGGTTTCCCAGGGCTCTGCGGCTGACAGGGCACACGGGAGCGGGTGACTGCAGAGAGGGCAGGAAACAGGCCACAGCAGGGGCATACAGTGAACTTGACCTTATGGGAAGACCCGTGTGACCGACTGTGGAGGCTTCTGGAGAATGCCTTCCTGGGAGAGGGTCACAGAGGCATGGGGAGGCCGAGTGACTCACCTGAGGTCACACAGCTCATAAATGAGGATCTATGAGTCAGAACTAACAGCTGGGAATGGCAGGCATCAGGGCGGAGGCTGTGATACACCCCGGTCTCCTCTCCCGGAAGTGCACAGACTTGCCCTGCGCTTGTCTGAGAAGGCGTGCAGCTCCTGGGGCCCCTCCTCTCCGCCAGCTCAGGCGCAGCCGCTGCCCCCTCCTCAAAGTCAGGCAGGGTCTGAGGCTGCACTGAGCTTGCTGCCCTTGGGCTCCCGTGCTCCCAGTTCTTGCACACACATCACCTGTCACTCACTGGGCATGGACACGCGCTTTCCGTCTGCGGAGTCGCCGGGGGGGGGGGCTGGGGCTGAGGGCTCACAAGTGATCAGGAAAGAGGCTCCAAGGCCCCTGGACACAGAGGCACGGCTGTCCTGTTCTCTCCGAGGGGCACCGCATGCTGGGCCGCTGTCTGACAGATAGACAGGGGCTGAACCCCACTGGGCCTCGATCTGCTGCCAGTGTTTTCAGGAAAGGCTTCTCCGGCAGCAGCCAAGGAAAGAGGAGAAAGAGCCGGGAGCAGGAAGTGACAGCTACTGGCTACATCTGCAGGTGAGCCTCCCCTCTCCTGGCTCCATTAGTTTTTAAGGGTTTTTGATTTTATTGTATTAGTTTAAAATTATTCATATAAGTTTGTGAAACCTAACAACTACATTTGTTTTGGGGACCTGGTACATATGCATATCACATCCTGATCACTTTTACTCCCCTCTGCCTCCCTCCCTCCATCTCTTTCATCAGATCCCCTTCCTGTCTTCACAGATCCCGCCTTCCTGTTTCCTATCATCTTCCTTTTATTTTGCTCTTTATTTATATTTGAGTTTCTCATATAAGAGAAACCTTGTGGTATGTAAGCGCGTGTGTCTGATTTAGTTCACTTAGCATGATGCTCTCAAAGTGTGTCCATTTTACTATGAATGACTCAAGTTTACCCTTTTTTATGGCAGAGTAGTACTCCATTGGGTATAGACGCGCATTTTCTTTATCTACTCATCTGTTGATGGACATCTAGGCTGCTCCCATAATTTTGGCTTTGAACTTTTAGGTGCTGCTCTCTGCCCTGCAGGCAGGGCAGTCTTGAGTTACCCCTGGGGCAACCAGTCAGCAAAAATTGCCCTTTCCCTGGCAGGTTCCCCCACCGGGAGCCACAGTACTAGGCCCTCAGGGCCAGAGGTCACCTGGCTTGACCTCAGGGTGCCACGGTTCCTACAGTTTGATCCCATGGCCCTCTGTCTGTCCTCTGTGCCCAGGGCTCTAGGGATGATGTCCAGACCAGCTGCTTCACACCCAGTGGCTTTGGGATTTTTCTTCAAGACCCATGGTTTGAACAACGTCTGGCTTGGAACCCCACTAGCAGAAAGTAGTTAGAGAAGAATGCTCTGCATGAAGAGAGGTGAGGGTGTCCTGCCCTAGCCTCCCACTGCTGCTGGCGGGAGAGGTGGGAATGGGGAGCAGATTGCCCGGATTCTGGGCTGGGGAGGCATTGTTGAGGGCAGGTGATGGGCAGGCTGAGGTCAGGCAGAGAGAGCTGGACACGGGGCGGTGTTGAGCTGGACGCCTGGGGGCTGAGTGCCCTGTAGGTTTCAAGCGAAACTGGCATGCCATTAGCCGGATTTGTTTACTCCCAGGGGAGGCTGAGTACTCAAGACCACCTTAGGGGAAAGGCTGATCTGTTTCTTTAGGGTGTGCTTGGCTTGAAGGGAGGGAGAGTTCTCTCTCACTCCCATCCCTTTGTGTTAATAAAACAGCTCTTATTTTAATAAAGATCCGAGCCCTGCAGCAGGCAGTTCACAGAGAAGGAATACAGAAGATCAGTAAACAAATAAAAAATCAGGCAGGTTTATTCATAATTAAAGTAATATAAATTAAAGCAATAATGAGATAGATATCACTTTTCACCTTACAAAGCTCCATGATATCTTCTGTTGATAGGACTGAGAAGAAGCAAGCATTTTCTTCCTTGACAATATCGGTCAGTGCAACTCAGAGTCATCAGCACACGTGTCCTGGAAATGCACAACTCCACTTCTAAGCACCTTCTCTACAAACACTTTTGCATGTGTGTGCCAAGAGTATATCCAGGAGCACTCATGCTATGTTGCTTATAGAAGTTGAAAGCTCTAGCACTCAAAATGTCCCTGAGCAGGTCAATAAAAGGTGGGCTGGGTTTAAAGGAAATCTGATCTCTCAGTACTGCCTGGGGAGAATCCCAAGGCACAGGATTCACTGAAAACTAAGAGAACAGCTTGTCCCTCAGATATAGGGTCACATTTGTGTAAGATCTCTGTACATGCAAACATACAGACGTGCTGTGAGCTGGAAGTGCTCTGGAGCCCCCCCACCCCGCTCCCTCCCCAGGGACATCTATCTGACTCCAGGCCTCCTCCTCTGGGAGCCTGCCATGACAATGTTGGGTCTCCCGCAGCTATCAGGCACACTTGGCCATGGGGCACCCACTTGGACTCAGGAACCATGTAAGACTTGTCAGATCTCTCTGTACCTTGGGTTCTCTAACTCTTCAGGCCTCCAAGATTAGCACACCAGATGGGTGAGGCTTTTGAGACTGTTTCTATTGTGAGCTTAGGGTAATTTGAGAAGGAAATTATGATGTAGATGTCATTATGGAAAGGTTAGTACGTTAGGGATGTACTAAGGGACAACTTCAAAGTTACACAGCAAATTCGAACTCTCACCTCCCAGCCACCCTTGGCACCCAACCCTAGAGAGGCGGCCTGCTGAGGAAATGACATGCCAGGGTTTCTGGGTGGCATTAGGAGCTCAGGGGTTGGTAGAAAGCCTCACTCTTTTTGCTTGGTCCTAGGTGGAAGGTTCCTCTGCCACCAGGGGGCCGTGGCTCTTCATGCACCCCGCTCAGCATCCCTGTTCCTAGGAAGACAGTGGATCAACGCCCATTGGCAGCCAGACAAGAAGTTGGTCTGGAATCAGTTGCTCATGCCCCTGTGGCCAGCCAGCACCAGCACTACTCTGCTCTGCTGACTTCTGAGTGCTCCTCCCGGTCCACCCACTGGGTTGGGGAGAGACTCTTAACTCTACTGTCCACTAGGGAAACTGAAGCCCAAAGAAAAAGGACTTGCTCAAGGTCAAATCTGCCTGGTGAGGATGGGCAGAGAAAAGGTCGCAAGATAAAATATCGGCTATCTGGTTACATTTGGATACTAGCTAAACCATGAATAATTTTTAGTATATCTCAAATGTTGCATGGAGCATAAAATGGACATTAAAATGATTTGTTTACCTGAAGTTCAAATTTCCTTGGCTTTTATTTTTATTTCTCAATCTGGCAACTGTGGCTGGGCAGAAAGAGAAGGCTCCAGTTCCCTGGGCTCCTGAACCCTCCTGTGCACACTCAGTAGCCTCTCTGCTCCTAGGAGGGCTCTCCAAGAAATCTCGGGTCTCACTGCAGCTGCTCCTCCAGATCTGGGAAAGGAAGAGCTTCTTCCAGCCCCCGGGGGGCAGGGGTGCAGGCACAGCCCCTATCAGCTCTGTGCTGGGCTGGAGGCTGAGAGTCAGGAGGGCAGCCCCAGGAGGCCACCTTCAAATCTCACCTAGTCCCTCCCCCTCCCTCCCTCCCTCTTTTTCTGCCTCCTTCCTTCTCTGCCTCCTTCTCCCACCTGGACCCCCTCTGTATTTTGCTCCTTTTGCAGATGGCCTCCTCTTCCCTCAGGGGCCCTAGCACTGTTCCCCAGAGCCACCAATTGCCATGAATGTTTAAAGTTAAAAAAAAAAAACAGTTAAGTACAGTAAGAGACACAACACCATGAATCACCCTCAAAATACTTCCCCTCCTGCTGCCTTCAAACACTTCTCCTGCCATCCTTGCCACTTTCTGAAGCAGTTCTGGAAGTCCTCTTTCCTGAGGGTCTTTTGCTCTGTCCTATCTACCCCCATGTCCTGAATTTACCTTTCTTGGCCATTTTGACCGTGATTGCATGGTGCCAGATCTGGTGAATAAGGTGGATGAGGACACTATGATGCTTTTCCAGCTTGTTTTTTGGGTGGATGGTGCTTGACAGCAGCATTCACCACAATTTTGAGCACACTGAGGAAAAAGGACTTCCAGAACTGCTTCAGAAGGTGGCAAGAATGATGGGGAACTTGTTTGAGGAGAGAGTAAGTACTGGGGCCGGCTAGTGGTAAAGTGTCTTTTCTTGCATTACATGCGTTATGTATTTAGACATTCACCACATATTTCATATGTATCTGGACATGCATAAGCATGTAGAGAAACATGACTAGGAGGCGGAAGGTGGATTGCAGACTGGCAGGCTGGAAACTCAGGCAGGCGTTGACAATGCAGTCCTGAGGTAGAAATTCCCTTTTCTCGGGAAAACTTCAGTCAGCCTTTTAGGGCCTTCATGGGTAGAGGCCCACCACATTATTGAGGGGGAGGTGTTTTACTCAGAGTCCACTGGTTGTACATGCTAACCACAGCTACAAAACACTGTCACAGCAGTTCCTAGGCTAGTGTTGGAGGGGCTTACTGGGCACTGGAGCCTGGCTAAGCTGACACCTGAACCTGGCCCTCTCAGTGGTCAAGTGAGGGAAGCTGAGTGGGAGCTGGGACTTAAGCCAGGGAGTGCAGGGCACAAGTCCATGGGGCTCCAGTGGCTGCGGCAGGTCCCTCCTGTCTTGTCCTTCCCTCCCTTGATTCTCATGGTTTCTCTGCCAAGCTGACTCAGATGAGAAAGAGGCCATCTCCTCTGCCTGGGAGACTTGGCACTGGGAGAGGCAGGATGCTCTCTACAAAGAAGCCCTTTGATGGGCAGTGTAGCCTGGGTTATGGGCCAGAGCTGAGCTTTGCAGACAGCATGGTAGGCCCGGGCCTGACCCTGCATTGATCACTGACTCTAAGGCTCTGGACTAGTGCCTCCCTCTACTACAAGTGATGGAGGGTGGTCCCCATCTGCCCTCTGCCCAGCTGAATCAAGGAAGGGATTGTGAGCCATGGTGGCTCTCAAGGGCAAAGACTTGGCCTCGTATCTCTTCTTCTAAGTTGCTTATAGAGCAGCAGGGGAGAAGGCCACTGTCCCAGCCAAGTAGATACAGCAGGAACAGGAGGTGCCGAGTCCAAGGCCTGAGCCCTGAGAATCTGGCTCCACCTCCATGACTGGATATATCTTCCTTGCGCTCCTACCCTGGAAGAGATTGTGCGAGTGCCTCCTCTGCCTTGTGCATCCTCAGCTGTCCCGTCCAACTGAGCAACTGGCAGTGATGGCAGCAAGCCCTTCCAGCATCGAGGAAGACAATGAAATGTGCATCAACAAAGAACCGGCACCTGGAAGCCACAGGCAAGGCCAAGACCACCTGATGATAGTAGGTGAGGATCCCCAAAAATGTCCCTTGACTACAGCCAACCATGTGGCCTTCTGTCTACACTTGTGCGTGTGTGTTGGAGAAGGTACAGACCCTCACATGTGCACATGTATGCATCTGCATGCACTGTCCTCCTGGACATGTGTCTGGGCCTTGGAGTATTTGTGTGTTGGGTGGCAGAGGAGCTGGGGGGAAAAGGGACAGAGGATGTAAGCATTTTGTAGCCCAAGTGGGAGATAGGTTGGTGTGGTTCCTCTCTCTCTCCCCCATCTCAGCTAGCACTCTGTCTATTGCAAAGCATTCGGAGGGCTTGGTTTATAAGATCAGTCAATCCTCTCTCCTAACCCTGTCATGCTTTCTCCATCCACATCCATGATCTACAAGATCCTATTAGGGCCACTTCCTCACTATATTTCATGCTGGGACATACACAAAAATCCACGCTGCAGTTATGTTTGTTCTCACAATGGCCCGAGCCTGCTTCTCCCTACAGCCTTTGTACTTGCTGTTCCCCTGGGTCCCTGTGAGTGAACCCCGTGTCTTCTTCATATCGCCTCCTCACTGTTGGCTCCTCCTTTTCCTGAGGAAGTCTTTCCTTCCCACCATGTCACCCTGATTTTGTCATTCTGAGAGCATTTCTCGTGAGTTTGCACTGAAGCATTATTTTCTATTTTGTGCTTCCCATTCTCCTTTGTACACAAACATTGTCAGTTCCATCATGGGTGGGATCTTGTCTCCTGGTTGTTGCTCATTCTCTCCAGTAACTGAGGCCCAGACTTGGCCTTCAGTGAATACTCACTGAACTTCTGAACAGATGAACAAACAGACCTGGGATCAGCAGTGGTCAATGGGCCTTGAATGACTCCTAAGAAGTTTCGGGCCCTGTCTTGTATCTGATATGTCTTGTGCCCAGGAAGCTCTGTACAACTTTTGTGGCTGTTCCTGGGGTCTCTCTTCTTCTCTCCAGACATACTGGATCACGGACCTTGGTCGACGGGTGTTTCCCAGAGGGACCAGAAGGCGGGACCAAAGGTTGCTGTCTCCATTATAACCCAGTCACCTTGGAACATGACTTCCTCCGGGGCCAGAAAAGCAGTACTGTCTGGGGTCTTTGGCACACAGTGCCTGGGTTGGGCTGGGAGGTACTGGTTTGTAGAGGCTCCTGCCTAACCATGGTAGATCAAGTGGGGCTGGAAGTTGCTCAGGAGGAGGGGAAGTCCCTATGTGCCAAGCAGGCAAATGAGGACAGGCAGGGGGGTGGTCTAGTGAAAGGTGAGAGCTGTCCTTTGGTGTGCTGGGAGTTTAACACTGGGAGTCCAGAACGTCTGAAGTATACTGTGTAGGGAGTATATATAAAGCTGGCCCTCAGTGGGAGACCTGACTGTTATAAGAACTCATGTGAGCCTCATGTTTCTTAGTCAATTCTTTATTCGCCTTGAGTGAGGGAAGGATTCAGTGATGTCTGCAGGTGAAACTTCTGGCAGAGGACAGGGACCCTTGTCACTGTTCTTCCCTTGTCACAGCCTGCAAGGGCAGGGGCTGCTGAGGAGCATGGCAGGGGTGGGGTGGTGGTGGGTAGCTCACTTGTGGGGTTTCCAGGCTTTTCTAGTGGCCTCAAGCTGCCAGCCCTTGATTCCAGAGGATCAGGTACCACGTGGCTGGGGTGCCATGGCGTGCGCCGTCCGTCCCGGACACTATGTGGGAGGCCACTTAAGTGGGGCTGAGCACATGGCTTAGAGTGGCCCTTCCTTTCTGTAGGCGCACCAGTGGCAGGGGCCCAGGGTGTCTGGAGAACCAGGCCACGGTGATGCCCATTCCCAGGAGTGCCCTGGCAGCTTCCAAGGCTGTAATGACCCGTAAGAGCTGGAGCACCTTGGGGCAGATGGGGTGGTGCGCAGCTTGGTTGGGAAGGAATTGTGGGTCCTTGGAGTACTGGGGTTGTTGCCTCCTGGCCACCTGGGACCTGCAGGTGCTCTGTGGCAGGATTGGCCAGGCTGGCTTCCTGCTCTTCAGCCCCAGGCCCTCTTTACCAAGGACAGAAGAGTCACTGTCAGAGAAGCCCCTGGTCTTACCTGCTTGCTCACGTGGCTTTCCTCTCTGCCAGGCCCTGGCTGGGGCCACCAGCAGCTCCTATCCTCTGTCTTCTTTTTTTCCACAGCAATCTGGGGCTGGATCTGCTGGCAGAGCTTGGCCTGGATGAGCTCAATGGACTGGAGATGGAAATCATGAGAAGACAGGTGAGCTCATGGAGCATCTGAGGTGGGGTCAGGCTCCCTTCTCTTTCTCCCTGGCACCCCACCTCGGTGCATGCTCAAAGTCCCTCTGTCAGGGAACCAGTCCTAGGCCAAAGAGCCCCCCCCCCCGCCTGTTCCCGTGTCACTGCTGTCCCCTGCAGCAGCTGGGAGGGGCTGCAGTGACATTGGGGAGGCCTGGCCTTGGGGCCCGCTGGGCCGTACCAGGGGCATTTTGGCCCCTAAGGGACAGCCAAGCCCCCTTGTTCTAATGCCGGACTTCCCCATCCATGGGCCTGGGGCACCCGGGAAGAACCCTGCTCCCCAGCCCTGCCTCCGGCCCCTCCACAGCTGCTTGTGATCACTGAGCGTCTGTGTGCCCTTGAGGATCGGGATGCCACCTGGCGCTTTAAGGAGGCGGTAATCTTCACCATGATGGTGTTGGCCTGCGTTGCCAACGTGTGGCTGTGGATGCGCCAGTGAAGCCATGGCCCCAAGGGAGAGGACAGGGCAGCCCGCCCACAGTGACACCAGCGGGCCTTCCAACCCATCCCCTGCTTCGGTTTTGGCTTCCTCTTCCCGTTTGCTTCCAAGCTGTGCACAGGGCTCTGCACAGGCTCAATAAAAGTTTGGTGACAGCCGTGAAACCTGCCGGTGAGGCTCATTGCCCACACCTTCCTCACTCTCATTATCCCCAGCCCAGGCACAGGGCTCCCTTGTCGGTTTCTCACCAGTGACTGCTCGTGAGGACACGGTGCTGTAGGCTGTGACAGCCCGGGCATTGCCAGGACTCAGTGAGACGAGGCAGGAACCGTTCCACTTGTACTGGAGGAGACTGAGCTCCAGAGGGGGGAAGCACGTCCCAGGGGTGTCCAGCAAGACAGGGACCGTGTCGGGTGGGATGGTCTCTCCTGAACCCTAGCCTAGGGACTGGCCTGTTCCTGCAGACTCTCTGGGCATGAGGTCCTGACTCGCTGGGGCACAGCCCCTGGCAGCGTTCATCAGTTCGTCAGACAGGGCCAAGCGCAGGGTGGGAGCGCCAGGCCTCGGAGACCCGTGGAAGAGCTGCTGTCTGGGCTCGGGTATTAGTCACCCGCCCATCTCCGGGACGCAATACCTGGCACTCACAATTTACAGAAAGAGCTCGCAGTTTCCACTAGGTTCAGTCCATGGCTGGCTGGGTCCAAGGTAGAAAGAGCATGGCGGAAAGGTGTGGCAGAGGACAGCTGCTCACCCCAGGGCAGCCAGGAGGCAGAGCAGCAAGGGAGGAGCTGGGGACAAGAACACACATCTGTGCATGGGGGCAGGAGAGGAAAAAAGGGAAAGAGAGGGAGGGGAAGGAGTAAGAGAGGAGGGAAGGAAGGAGAGGGACACAAACAGAGGAGAAGGAGTGACAAAGGAAGTGGCAGAGAGGGCGTAGGGGTGAGAGAAGAGGCCCTCAGCTGAACCCTGTACCATGATGAGGCTCCCCCACTCCGGACACTCTGGGACCAGATGCAGGGCTCTTCAGACCAGAGGGCAGCACTTGTGCCCAGAGCCTCGCCTTGCTGCAACCTGAAAGAAGGGGCTGAGTGAACACCCTTGGGTGCTGAGCGCAGAGCACAGAGAGCAATGGGATGCCAGAGGAAGCCCCTTTGGGGAGCAGGGAGACAGCAGCACCGGGTTCTAGGAGAGCCAGCAGCACTGGGGCCCCTCCAAATGGGCCCCGGAGGGAGACCCAGGAACCCCTTGAGGCCTGGAAGCAAGGTTGAGGACCTTCTTGAAGACCAGCCCTCCACTCTCTGCAGCCTTGGGGCAGACCAGGTCCCCAGAGATGAAGGGCCGATACCGGTCAGAAGGCCGCTGCTGCTGGCAGGGCCAGGTCCACCCTTTGGGGCCTGGGTGCGGGCACGCCTGTGCAGACATGGACATGTTTGCATGAAAAGTCTGGTTGGAAATATGTTGTGAAACAAAGGTCCCCCCGGGGGAGCAATTTAGCTGAGTTGCAAACAAACAGACGGGCCCCCTGGAGGAACAGCTCCCGAGCTGGAGCTGGAGAGCCTGCCCTGCTGTGTGGCTGCGTGGCTGGCTTCTGACTGGCACGGCTGGGGGTCACTACGCACCCCACAAGAAGGCCTCAGGGACTCCTGAGGGGAAACTCTGACCAGGTTGCATCCCTCTGGCCTTAAGGGCAAGCTTTCTGCAAGAACACCTTCCCCATCCAAGGAAGTATCTGACCACCGTCAGTGTGGTCTATGTACTACATGTCGAGCACACTGCATTTTATAAACACTTAATTGTATGTGTCACTCGTGAGTGCAGTCTCCTAAAACAGTCAAACATCAGCTAACACGATCCCCGAACCCCCAGGTCAAGCCCCTGCCCAGAGATAACTCCCACCCTTGGCATGATGCACGACCCTGCAGACCCTATGCTGCCCCAGACGGGTCGCATGTCATGTACCTGCCTGCGGCCGGCCCAGGCTTTGTGCACAGATGTCATTTAAGCCTTCTTGCACAGCCTCCCAGGGAGGGGCTCGTCTTCCGAGCCCTCTGTGCAGGTGCAGAAAGTGTGAGCCTGGGTTACATCCTGTTCCTCCTGTCTGGCTCCTGATCTTCACCAGCCCTGGGCAAAAGTTGAAACTAAGGGCTGGGAATGTAGCTCACTGGCACTGCATCTGCATTACAGGCGCAAGGTCTTGAGTTCGATCCCCTGTACAAAAAAAACAAAGTTGAAACTGAGTATTCCAGTGCTTCTGTGTCACCATGGCTTTCTCACAGCTGGAGAAGGTAGACAGTCGAGAGGGCCTGTGGGGAGGGGACAGGAGGTGCAGGGAGGGGCTCTGAAATGCTGGCCTCTTGAAAAGCAGTCAAAGATCTACTGCCCTGGGCCCCGTGATCAGTTCCCTTCCCCTGCCCAACCCCTCTTGGAAGCCGAGTTCTAGGGGATCTTAGAGGGGGAGAATGGATTCCTCCTCAGTACGGCTGCGCCTCTGCTCCTCTTGTCTCTCCTTGCTTGGCTTCCAGTGAGGTGGGCTGGCTGAGCCTGCTTCAGCACCTCAGGCCAGATGCATGGTGGCCGTGCATGCAAGCTGGCGGTCTCCAGATACAAAGCCCTGAGCACACTCTAGGCAAGGGAGTGTCCCTTGGGGAGCCTGGGAGGGGCCAGCTCCTGGGTCTAGGCTGAAAGCAGCCTCCACAGCAGGCAGCCAGCATTGAGGACAGCCCAGGGTGTGCAGGGCCCCCTGGTAGGACAGCTTCTCCAGGGGGCAGGTGGCACCCTGGGCCAATCTTGAGCTCACCTAAGCTGTGGGCATGAGCTGCCTTGGGTCTCTGCTGGTCTCCACTGCGGGTGTCAGGTTGGGTAGGACAGCTTCCTGACTGCGAGGCTGCCATCTGCATTGCTGTGGGCTCTGGGACCCCACTGGCCCTGGGCTGGAGAAACAGGGGTCTCTCTTGGCTTCAGGAGCTCATGATCCTTCAGGGGCGTGCGTCTGACTGGAGGTGGTGTGGATGGACCATTCGATGTTGACTGAAGCCATCTGATTGGTGAGGGAAGGGGCTGGCCTGGGGCTGACAGCTTCCTGTGGCCACAGGCTGGTGACCTCCATGGGGGTTGGGGCTGGAACCTAGAGAAGTGTGCAGGCCTCAGGCCAGGGCTGGCACGGGCCTTTGTGTGTATAGGTTGTGAGGAGGCTGAGGATAATGGCTGTCTGGGGAACTCTTCCCCTGTCAACGCAGTGAGATGAAATCCTGGAGGCTTTAGGAGCGCAGTGGCTATGAGTGCCACATTAGGCTTGCCCTGAGGCACCCGAGCCTTTGTCGCCTCTCAGAAAGGTGATGGGGGGTGGCTGGAGAAGGCTAGGAGCAGAAAGGTTGAGGGGCTGCCTGGCTAGGCCAGGTTCTGTAGGGGAAGCTGGGGTGCCCATGGGCCTTTGCCCTGCACCTGCCTCCACTGCCTGCCTGCCGGGAGTGCAGCCAGGCCCAGCCTCAGGGCATGGGGTAGGCTGCTTGCAGCTCCACGGCTCTCTCCAAGGGAGGAACTCCCTGGGTAGGGAGCCAGTATCTTATGTGGTGCTTCTCCCAGAAACCCTGCTGGGATCGCAGTCTTTGCTTTTGGCCCTTCACATGGTTCCTCTGCCTCCTCACGAGACCCTCGAGGGGAGCATGATTTGGGCAAACCCTTCTGCAGCTAAGCTCTGGGAGCTTCAGGCTGAGGGAAGATTGTGGAGCCAGGTAGCAGGCCTGGCACAGTGGCAGACTCTCAGGGCTGCTGTGGGTCCAGCACTCTGTTTTGGCTTCCAGTTTGAGTCTGTAGCAGCATGTGTAGGCCTGGTCCACACCCCTCATCTCTAGACCTCTTGCCAGTAGTAGGACCCCAGGTTCCTCCTTCCCCAAGGCAGGACCCCTCCAGCTACCCCTTAGCATCCTCTGGCAGTGCTTGCCTTCTCCAGAGAGAGGAGACTGAGGGCTTGGGTGGGACACACACTACTGCATCAAGTTGAGGCCCAACTGTAGTGGCTTACGAAGAGCAAGTCAACCTTGAGTTCATCGTCGGGAGATGGTAAATCTATGGTGTAGACAAAGTGGGGAAAAGGGAACATGAAACAAGGCATGGATTTGGGGAAGTGGAGAGAAGTTGAGGGAATCCATTCATAAATACATTCACCTATGAATGTATTCAATTGTTTGCCAAATACATGACAAATAACTGTTACACTGAATTCACACTGGCGATGTCGATGGTAGTGACAAGGGAGAAGAGATCTGGGGATCTCAATGTGGAGGAACAATGAATCAAAGGCTGTGACAGGACACAGGTAGGACCTGGGGCAGCAGCAGTCAGGACGGATGGGGAAAAGTGCTGGAGAGAGATTTCAGGAGTAGAACCAATGAGATTTGGAGACTAAGTGGAAGGTATCAAGAATGATGCCTAAGATTCTTTCTTTTCTTTTTTGTTTTCTAGCACTAGTGATTGAACCCAAAGCTTTTTCCCGGAGCTATATCGCCAGTCCTTTTATTTTGAGATAGGCTTTTTGTAAGTTGTGAAGTTGCCCAGGTTGAGCTCAGTCTTGCAATCCTCCTGTTTTAGCTGAGGGCTGGAAGTCCTGGTCAGTCACAAATATCTATCAAAGGAATCATGGTGATGGGGAATTCAGTGTGACATGGGACAGGGTGAGCTGCAGGTTTCCAAGGGCAGCCAGAGAGAAATGTCCATTTGGAAGCTGGAAAGAAAATCTAAGCTTAGCAGGGAGGTCTTGCTGTCATCCTTAACTTTGTTACTGGGCATACAATGCCAGCTTTACTTTTGTGACTCAGTGTATAACGTGTCATATTTCACTGGATGTATTTAAGATTTTTCCCATTAATGGGCCTGGAAAATTTCATTATGATTTGTCTTGGTGTAATTTTCATGGTGTGTGTGCGCGTGCTTGCATGTCCTGTTTAGGTAAATATAAACAGATATACACAAGTTACAAAACATTTTAGTTACGTTTTCAAACATCTGTTATCCTCTCTGTCCTTCTGGAACTAGATCACACCCATATTACTCCATTGAATCTATCCCACAGCTTACTGATGTTTTTTTCTATGTTTCATTTTGGACAGTTTTATTGTATTGTCTTCAAGTTCACTGATCTCCCATTAATCCCAGAGACAGTCTGTCTTCCACACCCATGGGCTCTGCAATCAACCAACTGTGAATTGAAGATCTTTTTAAAAATTGCATGTATACCAAACATGTAGACTTTTCTTCTTGTTTTCATCCCCTAGACAACACAGTATAACAGCTATCAACACAACATTTATATTGTATTAGATATTATAAGTAATCCAGAGATGATAAAATGTGGGAGGATGTCTAGGTTATATACAAATAGTATAAGGGCCTTGAACATTAGTGGATTCTGTTATGCACAGTAGGGTCTTGAAAGATACTGAGGAATGGCTGTAGTGAATTTTTCACCACACAAATTCTACTTTTAATCTCTAGAAGGTAGGCCTGGGTCTTTTTATACATTCCATACCCCAACTTAACTTCTTGAACAAATGAACTACAGTGGTATATTAACTTTTGAGGTCTTGTCTGCTAATTCTACATTTGTGCCAATTCTCGGTTTGTTTCTATTTATAGAGTGCTTTCTCCTCATTGTGGAGAAATTATATGCATGTCTGGTAACTTCAGGGTAGATACTGCGCTTTGTGAATTTTACCTTATTAGACGCTGGGTATTTTTATATTTCTCAAATCATTCTTAAATCTTGTTTCTGGGATACTGTGAAATTCCTTGGAAAGAGCTGTGTCCTTTTGAGTCTGCTTTTAAGATTTTTCAGGGGACTTCAACAGTGCTCAGTCTAAGCACTAACCCTTCTCAAATATCCCGTGGATCATTGGGTTTTCCAGTGTGGCTGACAGCATCAGGCCCTGTGTGAGAGGGGAGGGCTGTCTATCTAATTCTAGGCGATGTTTCTTGCCTCAAACAGGAATAGCTTCCTTATTGGTTGGACTGATACATGCTCAGCTAGATCCTTGAGGGCAACCTTCTTCAGGTTCCCAGAGTTTGTTCTCTCCGTCTCTCCCTCTCTCTCTCCAGTTCTCTCCTCTCCCATATTCTGCTCTGCACACCCCAACTGCTTTGGTCTCTTGGGATTCCTTCCGGTGTCACCTCAACCCAGGAAATCAGTCAGGTTCCATCTGTATTTCCCCTCTCTGTGCTATGGCCTAGAAAGTCTTCCATGGGAGCAATCTGGGGCAATCCCAGGGCTCATCTCACCCATTTCCTGTCCACTAGGGAATACCACCCTTTGGAACTTACTGTTTAGAGGATTGAAGACTGTTGTTTCATACCTTCTTCTAAGTTTGGTGGCTGCATTCTGGAGGGTAGGTTTGGTCCCTGTTATTCCATCCTTGCCAAGTGGAGAGGTGTTGCATGTTCCACTAAAATTACCTAATTGACATCGCAGTAGCCTAAGCTGAGTAAGTCAAGTAGAGAGGGAGTAGTGGACTTGGAAAATGCAGGGATCACTCATAGATTATTCATCCAAAACATTCATAGAACACCTGCCATGTGTTGTGCACTGAGAAAATACAGATCCAGATGGTACTGATGGCGACGGCGAGAAATGACTTGACACGTGGGGTGCAACGAGCTTTGCATACATAGAGTGGGGCACGAAAGAAAGAGCGGTCGGGAGAGCACTGAGGTTTTTGACCTGACTAACTGGGAGAATCACTGAGATGCAGGTAACGGTGGGAGGGGAGATCAAAAGTTCAGCCTTGGGCATACTGAGCCTGAGCTGCTTGCTCCAAACCCACCTGGTTATGTTAGGGAGACAAGCTGGAGTTCAGGGGAGAGGTGGGGCTGGTGTTCCCTGTGTGTAGGCCGTTAGCATCCAGCTGTATTTAAGGCTGTGAGACCGGGGAAAAGGGTAAAGCCAGACAACAGAAGGGATCTGTTCAAGGACTGGGTTCAGGACCCTCCAATGTCGAGAGTTAGGGAAGAGGAGGAGAGTTCTGAAGACACAGAGAAGAAGCGATCAGTGAAGCAGGAGGAGAATAGAACTCGTTATTTTAAGAATGAGGCGCGGCTGAGAAACACAACAGAACAGGAGCAGAGTAGTGACTTTTTGGACCGACTGTGCTCCTGACTGTCTCCTCTTTTAACCTGGGAGCAACGCTGAGCTGAAAGACCCTGCCAGGCCCATGTCTCTCACCTCAGTACCCAGCCCAGGACCTGGCACACAGTAGGTGTCTTCAGTTTGTGCCTGGACTAGATGAATGAGTGAAAGCAACAGGCAGCAGCGTGCACTTGAGCTAACCAGGCTGGAACTCTGAGTCTTGGAGGTCTGCCCGTTCACTTGCTCCTTCTCTCCGGCCTTAGTGTCTCCGAAGCTGGCTTTTCTATGCAGTTGACCTATCTTCCTCTGGGATTGAAAGCCACAATCTTTGAGTGTTCCACCCTTCACCTAGGGTCCCCTGGCCATGTCCGCTCTCCGTGGCAGCTGGAGGGCCTGTTTGTCCTCACACTCATCGTGTTTCCCCTGTCCATCACCCCCAGCGGCCATTTCGAACCCCTCTGGCCTCCACCAAGGTCCGTATGTCCTGCAGCCTGGTGCGTCTGAAGTTGAAACTCCTCTCACGGTACCCTTGCCTGCGACTAAAATACCTGGCACCTCCTTCCCTTCCGCAGCCTCTCCCTGCGACTCACTTCCTCTGGCACCTGAAACAGTCCTCACACCCACCTTGCAAGGGCCAAAGCGCAGATCTTTTCATTTTCTATGCAATCTCTTCTCACAACTTTTCGATTTGCTTTCCTATCTCCTCAATGTAAAATAGTAACAATAGCAACACAGAGAAACTTTCCCAACCTCACATCCTGCTCTGTTCCCACTCTATCTCTGCCCATTCTCAGCCAAGCTCTAGAGAATTAGCTATGCGCCTTATCTCCTGCTCCTCACAACTCTTTCCTGACTCCCAAACCCTGTGGAATGCACCCACCCCCGCTTTTATCACTGGGCCTCCTCAGTGCTGCTGTAGATAAGATCACCAGCAAGGCCCCTCTTGTCCCACCCCGTGGCCCACATGGGCTCTCATCTCAGGGGACAGTGCCAGTGCGGGGCCTCTCCAGGCTGCTCTCATCTTCCTGACAGGGGAGTGTGGCGGACATTGTCCCAACAACTGCTCCCTTCCCGCATCTCACCCTCCCCTGGGAACGTTCTTTTGTTTCTCACAGCCCTCGGCCTCTCCTCCTCCTCCACTTAGCCAGCAACTTAGGCTGTCTGTCATGGTTGTAGCTTCTCAGAGCTCTGCCCTCAGCCCTCTCTGCCTTCATGATACGGAGGATGGGCTCATTTCCCCTGAGAGCTTCAGCTCCCTGGCCCACCTCCATGGTGTCCATGGGCCCCTCCAGTTCAGGCCCCAGGGAATGCCAGGCTGGTCATAGTTGGCTGCTGCAGGCTTAGAAGTCCATGGTGTGGCCAGGAGACCAGGCCACAGCCATGGGGATAGAAGGCAATAGACGGGCAGACCCTTCTGGGGAATCATTCCAGGAAAGAGGCTGCTCAGATGTGATGAAGGAAGCAAAGAAAGAGTCACAGTTGACATGCACATTTCTGACTTGAGGGGCTGGGAAAAGGCAGGCCCCCTTCATGAGGTGGGTAAATCGAGGGAGCAGCTGATTTGTAGGTGAAGGTGTCAGGTTTGGTTTTAGCTGTGTCAAATTTGGCATTTGAGGTCCCTCAGAGGAGATGTCCAACAGGCATCTGAAGATAAAAGTAGGCAGCTTGGAAGACACTTCTGGGCCGGGAATGTGATTAGGGCCCTAATATAACCATCGGGGCTGGATAAGGGTTCTTGGCCAGAATGCACCTATGAGAACCACAGGGCTGACGGTTGGGTGAGGCAGGGGATGTCTCTCTGTCCTCTTCACCAGCATGCAGCCAGACTGGGGCTGGGCTGGGCTGTTCTGGCAGGGAGGTGCATCTCCTCATGCCTAGGCAGAAGCCCAGAGAGAGTATAAAGGTGTGCTGTGTCCGCAGAGCTGACCCACTCTCCTCTTCGCCTGCAAGCTTGGTCTTTATAACACCACCTTTTCCAGGAGGCCAGCTAGAAAACCGATCAGTGTGCATGGGCCTGGCTTTGTTTGCACTGCCTGGAGCTTTCTGTCTCCATGGTCTGCTGCCTCCAGGGTGCAGCCAGGGACTCACAGATGCCAGTACCTCTCCCTCAGGTGCCCTCATTAGCAACCTGGTGCACCAGGCAAGCATCTCTGAGGCTGCTTGACAGGTCTGCCATCACCATGGCAACGGCTTCAGGAGCTGGAACAAGCTAGGTGGGGTGGACACCAGGAGCAGCTTCAGGACTATGAGTCCAGCAGTAGGGGCCCTGGGAAATCTGGGGGCACCGGATGACCATTGCTGTTCCCATCTGCTGAAGCACCTGACTAGCCCAGGCAGGGAACAGCTGCTCTGAGTGTCCGCTGGCCCAGGCTCCCGACTGCAGCAAGGTATACTGTGGGATACAACCTCCCTTCTGTTTTGATGGCCCCTTCTGGGCTATTTCCTCTCAGTCTATTTTGTATACTCTTTCTCCTCTGCTCAACTCCCCAATGTAGGGGCAAACCTCAGCACCCAGGTACTTCTGGGGCCAGCGGGACTTAGCTTTGCCTCGGTGCCAGGCTCCAAAGCCCAAGAAAATGACTGAACTCCTCCAGCTCCGATGTGACATTGCACATGCAGACAGTGCCAAACTACAAAACGTGCTCTTGTTTCCTTTACCCTTGTGAATTTTTTGGGCATATGAACTAGCTAGCTGGGCCCTGGTTTTGTTCTCACACTACTCAGCAGTAGCTTGTCTGTCCTCAAAGGGTACCAGGGTACTCTGTGACCTTCCATGGTTGTGTCCTTGGCAGGTGAGTCCCAGCTGTACATGGAGGATGACAGAAAAATCCAATGGTGTGAAAAGCTCCCCAGCCAATAACCACAACCATCGCGCAGCCCCTGCCATCAAGGCCAATGGCAAAGACGAGCACAAGACCAGCAGCAGGTGAGTCTGCTAGTCTGCTCCTCTCGGCTGCCTCCATGACCTCTTCCAATGGGACACTGAGATTTCTTGGCATGCTTCAGGGGTGAGACAAGTCATGCCCAGAGAACACTGGATTGTATCTGGTCCTTTTTTAATATGTGATACTGTGATTGAACCCAGGGCCTTCACACTGAGCTACATCCTCAGCCCCATTTTTTAAACTTCTTTTTTAAAATTTTGAGACAAGATCTCATTAAGTCCCTCAGTTCCCCAGGTTGGGCTTGAACTTGTGGTCCTCTTGCCTCAGTCTCCCAGAGTACTGGGATTACAGGTGTGCACCGCTACATCCAGCAAATCTGTTCCTCTTCTCTGCAGGCCGCAGTCTGCAGCCGATGATGATACTTCCTCTGAACTGCAGAGGCTGGCCGACATGGATGCTCCTCGCCGGGGGAGGGGTGGCTTCCAAAGGTGGGTTCCTCCACTAACCTGCTGCCCCTCTGTCAGGGTGGACACCATGGCCCTCCTCACAGCCCCACTAGGTCTTTCTGTAAGACCGAAGAGGTCCGAGCAGCTCCAAGGCTCCTGTGAGGCAAGCTGGGAGTGGCCAGCAGTCTCAGCATTGGCTGGAGGTATTCTTCCCAGCTGAGGGGCCTAGGTAGGTGGTCCCAAGGTGGCCATGCACGGGGAAATCACCCTGGTATGTCTTGCCTAAACTCAACATCTATCTTACCCTGAAGACTCCTTGTTTGCTCTTCACATTACAGGGTATCTTCCTAATTTCTGACCCCCAGAATGCATTCCGGGTCCTTCCCGGAGCCCCAGTCCCTGCTCTAGGTGCTGGCCTCTATCCCAACTCTTAGAACACAGGAAATCATGGCCTGGCCTGTTTGTCTTTCCGTTTCCCTCTTCATGTTCCATCTCTCTCACCAGACAATGAGCTCTCAGGGGCAAGTCCTCTCAGAACAGCAAAGGTCTCCTTTCTGGCTCATTCTCTCTCTCTCTCTCTCTCTCTCTCTCTCTCTCTCTCTCTCTCTCTCTCTCTCTCTCTCTCTCTCTCTCTCTCTCTCTCTCTCTCCTCTAGGGTTGTACGCCTGGTGGGGATTATAAGAGATTGGGCCAACAAGAATTTCCGTGAGGAGGAAACTAGGCCTGACTCATTCCTTGAGCGTTTCCGTGGGCCTGAGCTTCAGACGGTGAAGACGCAGCAAGGAGATGGCAAAGGAGACAAGGACGGCGAGAGAAAGGCCACCAAGTACAGTTGTCCAGCCAGTGGGGCTCAAGGGCTCCCAAACATGTGATAGGAGTGCTGAATGGGGCTTCAAATGCCATTGCCAGGGGCAGACCGGGGAATAGGCCAATTCCTGTCATAGCAGGGAAAGGGCTGGCAGAGACACCTGCTGTTTTTAACTCCAGAACATTTCCACGGTCCTTACCCACAGCTTCTCCAACAGCCAGTGGAATCACACCATGGGAACCTCTGGTGGCTTTTTTTGGCCTTAGACACTCCCATACCAGATGTTCTCTCCAGGCTCATGAAGTCACTGTGGGCAGTCAGTAAATGCACCAGGAGGGTGCACTCTGGTTGTACTGATGAAGGCAGGCTTGCCTCCAGCTCCTCAGTGGGCAAGGAAGGGGACATGCAGGGAGTCGGTGCGAAAGACCCAGATGATTGAGCAGGAGAGGCGGCAGGGTAGAGAAGGCCGAGTGGAGGGTCTGTTCTTTGAGGGATGAGCGGGTGCCTGCTGATGTCTGGCCAAGCCAACTTTCGCCACCACTGGTCAGTGGAGGAAAAGGGCCCTTGCGAAGGTAGGACAGAGCATCTGAGAAAGTGATTTGGAGGCTAGAGGCCAGGGACCGAGAAGAGAGGGTGAGGTGCACTCACTTGCCTGGGGTTTCTCTCTCTGCCCGGGAGGGATGTGACAACAGGCATCCTGCTGAAAGCTCTGCCCCAGATATGCCTTTCGAGCAAGTGAATCCAGAGGTCCTCTCTGTGGTCGGAATGGGAAGAGGGGCATCTGTCACCCTCCACCTGCCTGGCTCAAGATTGTGGGTCTCTGAAAACTGGAGCCCTAAGCCAACCTACCCCTCATTCCACACATGCCCATCCGCAGTGCTTTTCTGGGAGCCTCTGGCCTCTGGGAGCTTGAGTGCTGATACCGTGCGGCACCTGGCCAAACCTAGCCTCTGTTTAACTCCTCAGGAAGAAATTTCAACTATTTGTCTTGGACCCTGCTGGGGACTGGTACTACCGCTGGCTCTTTGTCATTGCCATGCCCGTTCTCTACAACTGGTGCCTGCTGGTGGCTAGGTGAGCAGAAAGGGACCTCGGAGGGGGTAAACAAACCAGCACAGTGTATGGGCCCCAGGATTCAGAAACAAATCTGTTCCAGCTGTGGACACATAGCTCATGGCAAGCCACACCTCCCCCCGGGTTTCCCTGGCTGCCAATGGCACCTGTGTCTACCCTGTGAACCCCAACACTCTTCACTACTTAGTATGCCACCAGCCCTTCACTTCTGTCTTCCCAGTTCTGTGACCTGCTCCTGCTTCTTTGCGTATGTACTACTGCCCTACGTAAGACCACTCTGCTCTCCCCGATGCAGCTACAGCAGCCCCTCCATTCCTTGCAGGCACCCATTCCCCCTCCAGCACGACTACCACTCAGTGTAGAAATGGATTCAGTCACACCACTCACTCCATGGAGACCTTTCAGTGGCTCCCCATTGCCAACAGAATGAAGTTCAAGCCCTAAGGCTGGTCTTCAAAGCCCTCTCCCCCTACAGCATTCCCCACTCAACTCCATCCTTCAGCTCAGTCACTCATTCAGCAGGTTCTTCACTGAGCACTTAGTGGGTGCTAGGCTCTGTGCTCAGTGCTGGGGAGAACATGGTGAGCAAGGCAGGCATGGACTATGCTTTCGTGGAGCTCGAAGTCTAGTTGGGGACACCGACTGCAAACATGAAACAAGAGAAATGGCAAGACGATTCCAGGGTCTGGTGGCAGAGAACTGCTAGAAAGGGCAGCCAAGGCTTCTGAGGAGGCTAGGCCTACTTGGTGGGAGGAAGTCAGCTGCTTAGATACGTGAGGTTGGCAGAAGGGTTAGGCTGGGTGGAAGCAGCACATGCAAAGTCCTTGTGCTGGGCCATCAGGGTGGCAGGCACTGCTGGTCCTGCAGCATTTGGATGGGGATCTGGTGAATGTGCACCAGGAGGAACAGTCACATTTACAGTGATCACGGGTGTGTAAAGGGTGATCAAAATGTATGATGCATGTTTAAATTTAAAGAATTATGACAGTAAAAGCCACACTGCCATGAGTCCCCCTCAAAGTACTCCCTCTTTCTTCAAACACACTTATCCCTTCATTCTTCCCACTTTCTGAACCAGTTCTAGAGTCCTCTTTCCTGAGTGTCTTTACTAGGTGTGATCAGAAACACTGAATGCTGCTGCTCAGTGCCATCCAAAGGGAAAGCAAGCTCATGAAGACACTACACTGCGTCCTCATCCACCAACCATTCACTGAGTCTGGCACCATGCAACTTCTGGCTCTTCCCCAAAGCCAAATGACCAAGAAAGGGAAACATTTTTGAATCCATTCAGGACACTGAGGCAGCCACAGCAGCACATCTAAAGTCACTGAGGAAACAGGACTTCAGAACTGCTTTGAAACGTGGCAAGAACAATGGGATCAGTGTGTTGGAAGACAGGGAGATTCATGGCTATGTGGCTTTCTAATAAATGTGTTTTTAAAATTTAAACATTCACACCATATGTTTTAATCACTCCTTGCATGTAGAGTGATGGGCACAGAGGCTAGTCAGCAATGCACTGCAGTTTGTTCGTCAGATGAGTTATTCATTCTCTCAACTGACACCACTGAGCACTTGAGTCCTGGTGCCCAGGGCTGGGGATGGGCATGCGCTAATGACTGAGTTGGGATCTGCCTTCCTGCAGGTCATGGTCTAATGGATGAAGTAGGCCATAGTGACGCATAGGCGTGATGTCTGTGTAATTACAGTGGTGGAGGTAGGAGTTACCTGTTGTCTGCTTAGCACCAGGCTGACTGTGACTCGCTAGCGCCCCTGGTGGCCATTTTTAGCCTTGCACAAATAGGCACCCAGTTGGGCTCTCCAGGGAATGTTGGCAGACATTGAAGGTGAAACCAGCCATGTTCTCTTGCAGAGCCTGCTTCAGTGACCTCCAGAGGGGCTACTTCCTGGTGTGGCTGGTGCTGGACTACTTCTCAGACTTGATCTACATCGCGGACCTCTTCATCCGATTGCGCACAGGTCAGTGAGAAGCTGGGACGCACAGTTAGCAGTAGGACCCACAAGCCCAAAGACTTGAGTCTAAATTTTCAGGGAAACTACTGGACATGCTATTGGCCTCAACTGCTTGGCTGGGACTCCAATAGGTGACCGATTTGCTTTGAATCTCATGGTCTTGTGTGCTTCCAGAGGTTTGGGTCTGGGAGTGGTCTCCTGAGTTCTGTCTGGTCAGCCCTGCTATGTGAGCTCTATTCTTCGTTGGGAAGGAGGGCTAAGGGAGTAATTTGGTCCTTGCTGAGTGTGAACCTCTAGGGAGGGACATGCCTGGAGGCAGGGGTGACATACTGGCTTGTATGTCTACTAGGTTTCCTAGAGCAGGGGCTGCTGGTCAAAGATACCAAGAAACTTCGAGACAACTATATCCACACCCTGCAGTTCAAGCTGGACGTGGCCTCCGTCATCCCCACGGACCTGATCTATTTTGCTGTGGGAATCCATAACCCTGAGGTGCGCTTCAACCGCCTGCTACACTTTGCCCGCATGTTTGAGTTCTTTGACCGCACAGAGACACGTACCAGCTACCCCAACATCTTCCGCATCAGCAACCTGGTCCTCTATATCCTGGTCATCATCCACTGGAATGCTTGCATCTATTACGCCATCTCCAAGTCCATCGGCTTTGGGGTGGACACGTGGGTTTACCCCAACATCACTGACCCTGAGTATGGCTACCTGGCCAGGGAGTACATCTACTGCCTTTACTGGTCTACACTGACTCTCACCACCATTGGGGAGACACCACCCCCTGTAAAGGATGAAGAGTTCCTGTTCGTCATCTTTGACTTCCTGATCGGTGTCCTCATCTTTGCCACCATCGTGGGAAACGTGGGCTCCATGATCTCCAACATGAATGCCACACGGGCAGAATTCCAGGCCAAGATTGATGCCGTCAAACACTACATGCAGTTCCGCAAGGTTAGTAAGGAGATGGAAGCCAAGGTCATCAGGTGGTTTGACTACCTGTGGACCAATAAGAAGTCAGTAGATGAGCGGGAAGTCCTCAAGAACCTGCCGGCCAAACTCAGGGCCGAGATAGCTATCAACGTCCACCTGTCCACACTCAAGAAAGTGCGAATCTTCCAGGACTGCGAGGCTGGCCTGCTGGTGGAGCTGGTCCTGAAGCTTCGTCCTCAGGTCTTCAGCCCTGGGGATTACATCTGCCGCAAGGGGGACATTGGCAAGGAGATGTACATAATCAAGGAGGGCAAGTTGGCAGTGGTGGCTGATGATGGCATCACTCAATATGCCCTCCTCTCAGCTGGGAGCTGCTTTGGAGAGATCAGCATCCTTAACATTAAGGGCAGCAAGATGGGCAATCGGCGCACAGCCAACATCCGCAGCCTGGGCTACTCAGACCTCTTCTGCTTGTCCAAGGATGATCTTATGGAAGCGGTGACTGAGTACCCTGATGCCAAGAAGGTCTTAGAGGAGAGGGGCCGGGAGATCCTGATGAAAGAGGGGCTGCTGGACGAGAGTGAGGTGGCAGCCAGCATGGAGGTGGATGTTCAGGAGAAGCTAGAGCAGCTGGAGACGAACATGGAGACTTTGTATACCCGCTTTAGCCGCCTGCTGGCGGAGTACACAGGGGCCCAGCAGAAGCTGAAGCAGCGCATCACGGTCCTGGAGACCAAGGTGAGGCAGCATGAAGATGACTACTTTTCAGACGGGCTGAACAGCCCTGAGCCCGATGGCGAGGAGCAGCCATAAAGCTTGGGGCCCAGTGGCCCCTGCAGCCTTGCCTTGGCCTCAGATCTAGCCGAGCCTATAGGCCTCCAGACTCACACGCATGTTCTCCATTCTCCTGCCGCTAGGGTTCTCCCTAGAGTCTCTCTGAGGCTTTAGTTTTTGGCTGAACCACCCAAGAGTTGCCCTCCAAGTGTAGCTAAGAGCTGAGCTTGTGGACAGTGTGGATTGTTGCTGTGCTTCCGGGAGCTTCAGCTTGCCCAGTCTTAAAGAAGGAATAGAAGAGCAGCTGAGCTGTCCTGTCTCCAGGGAAAGCTTGGTCTGGGAAGCCTATGTGCAGCATGGCACACATGGTGCCTGCCTCCTGTGGACCACTGGGCTTTGTTGACTGGTCTGTCTGTCTGCCTGCCTGCCTGCCAGCTGGGAGTGGGGGTTCTGCAGTCTTCTCTGGGGCAGAAGGATGATGAGGTTTTGGCTTCTGGTCTATTCCAAAACAGGAGATAAGGAACAAGACTACTGATAAGCGCCCAGCCTGCCATGCTACCTGGCTGCTTTGGCCACCACTCCTAAGGGCAGGGCGTTTCTGAAGAGTTCTTGAAAGTTGGCAGTGGGTGGGAGACTTCAAGTCAATATGTGCATTAGGGGCACTTACAAGTTAGTAAATCTCTTCGAACTCTGAGCAGTATGCATTGCTCCACTCTGTATTTACTTTCTCTTCTTCCCTCCATTAATCCTTCCTCACCCACCCCCCACTCTTTCTGCCTGGCGTACTTTGTGCCATCCTCCCCTGCCTGTGCAAACACTGGTGGTACTTTAGGACAGCCCTGGCACTGGCTCCTTGGAGAAGGCCCTCACCTATACCCACCACTTCCCTGGGAGGCAGACAATCACCCCCATCTCCAGGCTGCCACGTTGCCCAGGAGCCTCCTTGTCCTGATTCTTGTTAATCTCTGGAAGGGACGCTTCTCCACTGGACTGTGGGCTCTCTGAGGGCCAGGCCACCATAGCCTCCCACCCACGTTGCTCTCTGCAGCCTCAGCCGTATGTCTGGCCCAGAAGAGCCACCGAGAGATGTGAACACTGAGTGAAGTGAGTGAGTGAGTGAGCGAACTGACACAACTGACCTAGATGCATGTGCTTCCACCTGTCAGCAGCCAGGTCCTGCAGGAAGCACTGGCTTTGCCCGGGGAAGCCTCCTGGAGGTCATGAGGTGATCAGGAGGCTGAGGGACCTGTGCTGGCTTGTGGGCAAGAAGGTCAAGCTGCAGACTCCTGTGCCTTCACCTTCATGCACAATATTCATTCATTCATTCACTGTGGTAAAACCCACATAAATTTTCTTCTTCACCATTTTAAGAATCTAGTTCAATAGTGTTAAGTATATTTGCATTATCAAATACATGAAAAAATGTTCACCATCTTTTGCCATTAGAGGAATGCACATTAAAACAACACTGAGGTTCCATCTCACTGCAGAAAAAATGGCTCTCATCAAGGCATCAAATAATAACAGATGCTGGTGAGGCTGTTGGTGGGAGTGAGACTGGTGTAACCACTAGGGGGATCAGTGTGGAAAGTCCTCAGAAAACTAAAAGTAGAAATTCTTCTTGTCTCAGCTATTCCCTTTCTAGGTACCTTCCTCCAAGAGTGAAAGACATCATATCACAGTGATGCATGCACATCCATGCTTATAGCAGCACAACTCATAATAGCTAAATCTCAGATGTGGTCTATATGTTCATCAACAAATGAGTGCATAAAGAAAATGTATTTGCATGCAATGGAGTACTATTCTGCCACAAAGAAGGATAAACGAGTCGTTTGTAGGAAAATGGATGCACCTTGAGATGCTAAGTAAATTAAATCAGACACATAAGCTTAAATATTGAATAGTTTCTCTTACATGAGAAACCCAAAATATAAGTAAATTAAAGAGCAACATAAAAGATAATAGGAAACCGCGACATAGATCTTTGGCAAAAGGGAAGGGGACCGAGGGATGGAGGGAGGGGGGAGGGAGAGGAGGGAAAGGGGATGAAAAAAGAATTAAGATGGGTTATGTATGTGCACCAGTGCTCCACGAGGAATGTGATCAGTGTGCACTGCAAACATGGGCGAATAAAAATAAGAATGAAGAAGTATATTCACATTGCCATGAAATCTATCTCCAACCCTTTCTCATCTCACAAGGCCAAACCTCTGTTCCCCTTAAACAGCTCCTTGCCCCTCCCCCATCTCACTACTCTAGGAACATCATAGAAATGGAAACACCTGCTGATCCTGCTGATCTTTGTTTCTGGCTTAGTTCACTTGGCATACCACTGCCAATACCCATCCAGGTGGTAGGCCCCATTGGAATTCTGTCAGAGTTCCTTTCCCTTTTAGGGCTGAATATGATTCCCTGTGTTGATGGACACTTGGGCAATTTTATGATTTCTGTCTGTTTAAATACTCCTGCTATAAACATAGCTACACAAATATCTCATTTGCTTTCCATTCTTTTGGCTATATACCCAGAAATGGAGTTGCTGGATCCTTTGATAATTCTACTTGTAAGTTTTGGAAGAACTGCCAGACCGTTTTCCAGAGGGGCTCCACCATTTTGCAGTTCACCACCAGAACACAAGTTTCCTCATTTCTCTACATCCTCATCAACATTCCTCGTTTTTTGGTGTTTTTACAGTAGCCGACCTAACTGGTGTGAGATGATAACTTACTGTGGCCTTGACTTGCTTTTTTCTGATGGGTCATGATTTGGGGCATACAGTCACGTGCTTGCTGGCCGTCTGTGCATCTTCTTTGGAGAAATGTCCATTCGAGTTCTTCAACCATTTTAACAGAGCTGAGTTGCAGGAGTTCATTAAACACTGCGGTTATAACCCTCTTACCAGGTATGATTGGAGAACATGTCAGCCCATTCCACAGCTTGCTTCTTCACGCCATTGACTGTGCCCTTTGATGCACAGAAGCTTTTGCTTTTATTGCAGTCCAGTTTGTTAGTTTTTCCCTTGCATTGCTTGTGCTATTGGTGTCACTAGGTATTTTTATGTGAATTCATTCTTCTAGCCAGACTTCTTAGGAATGCAGTGTCATTTCCTGGCCCATCCTTAGCTTATGGTAATGTGTCCACCAGGGGAAACCTCACTCAAGGGGGTCTGTGACACCTCAGGCCCACGTTATGGTCCCTGGAGTGGTAGCGGCACGAGATGGCATTCATGATGGGCTAGTGCTCTGTGCTTGCGCTTCCTTTGGGTATCAGGATGGAAGAGAAGCCTCTAAGCCCTTTCACCTCAAGAGGCCCAGCCAACAGGAGGAGAAGTCCTTGGGGACTCAGGCGGCTGCTTGCTAAGATGCTTGTTGCTAAGGTTGCATCAAGGAGTTCATTTTTCACCAAGTGCTGGAACCTGCAAGAGTTGTTATTTTTGCAGACTTAGGTTGGCACCGGGGCCAGGGCCGGGAGCATGACTGCATTGCACATGTTTGCCTTGGTTTTAGCAAGAGCTCTGTCATATTGCTCCCTGGAGCCTGGCTCACCCTCAGTGCAGCCCCTCAAAGGAAGTCCTCTTCCCAGCCCACATCACAGGGTGCACAATGAGTCTCGAAGCTGCTTTTCCCTGTGCAAAGCAGGTGTCCCTCTGGGTCCCAGACTTCAGGGCTCAGCTCCACCCTCTCCCTAACGCCCCTTTTCCCAGATATCTTCGGGTCCAATTTCCACAACCTTTTGCTGTGCCCCGAATGTCTATCTCCAGTGACCTGGAGAGAGAGTGTGTGCCTTGTGCCTTGTGTAGGTGCACATCCGTGGATGATGTGGGTACCCGTGTGAGGCCCTAGATGTCAGCCACCACAGGCAGGATCTGTTTCTGACCAGCCCCCCCCCCCCTCCCTCTCAGCAGCTCTCTCCACAGGAGCAGGAGCGTGACTCTGCCGGTTGCTGGCCACCGCCCCCGTCTCTCTTCTGTAACTGGCTGTAATGTAAGAACTGAAGTACATTTTCCATTATGTGTTGTATTTATGCGGCACAGCCTGATGTTCTCTGCTCTTAATTTTAAAATGTTTAAATTGGAATGCTTTTTATTTTCCTTTGAATATACCCACAGGGAGTAAATTGCCCTATTTGTATACGGCCGCCAATTCGCTTTTCTCTGCCTTGGTGACCTTTATAGGAAACAAAAGCCTGTGTTCCCATCCACCGCTCACCCTCTCCTTTGGCCCTTTACCTTGGCGGCCCGTGTGGCTTACAGGCTGCCATCCCTGTTCTAATCTGGCCTAAATTCCAGACTCAGCAGCACTGACTTGTTTCTTGGTTTGGAGCTTAAGGTAGTCTGGCCACTTGTTCCCTATTTACTCTGGAAACAAAGCCCCCGGAAACCATAGATGAGGAACCCGCCCACCAGAGGGCGCATGGACCTCAGGAAAGTGCAGTGGGCTCTCCTTTGTGACTCCCCCTACCAAGCAAGGGACTGAGCAGGGTCTGCTGGGCAGTCGGGTGGATGTCCCCAAGACTGGGAGAGCTGTTGGGCTAGGCTATCTCCAACCAATGCCTCAGGATTTCCCAAGTGTAGAAGCCAATGGCGCCATCCATGCTAGGTGCCCAGACCCTCCTGGAGGATGGGGAAGGAAGAAATGTTGCAGTTGAATTCCAAGGGGACCTGGGCACTATGGTCGTCATTACTTTTTTGCATGTGTGTTCAGGAAAATATACTAGTAGTCTGCAAAACCCACTGAGCTAAAGTAAAACATGAGCATATTTGAAGTTGATGGAAAGAAATTTATTATGTAAATGATTTTTCCAGTCCTACATAAAGGCAGTAAAAATGATGGTATATATCCAACTAGCTACTTGACACCACCATGGAGCTTCAAAATTAGCATCATTATAGCTCACTTCCTGAGCACTTTTCTCCCAAGCCTGCTCATCCTCACCACATTGGCCAAACCCACTGCAGTCATCCTGGATTCTTTTTCCTTCACCCACCACTTTCAGTCACCCAGGAAATGTTGTAGGCATGCACCTCTCCCAGCTCCACTGCCCCTACCTCAGCCCTGGACAGCTGGTCACCTCTGGAGTGATGTCCTGGCTCCAGCCCTTGCCCCTGTGACCCATTCCCCAGCTGCCCACCAGAGATTTAAACATGAAAAACACATTTCATCACTCCTCTGCTTGAAACCTCCTGGTAGTTTTCCATGACTCTAGGAGAAGATTCACTCATGCCTGTGGTCCCCAGGTCCTGTCCAGTAGATTCTGTGCTGGTCCCCTCTTGTCCTCAGCCCGCTTCTCTCTTCCTGTCTCAGTGGCCTCATACTTGCTGTCCTGACTCGTCCTCCTCTGGGTCTTGCTGTGGCTGACACCTTGTCTTCAGGACTGCAAAGGACCCCTCAGAGAGCGCCCCATTGCCAGAGCCCCAGCCCCTCAGTGGCTCCCCACAGCACTTCTCACTCCCCCAGTCATTTTGTGTGTCTGTTTCCAGTGCACTGTCCCCTTCCCTCTTTAGACTATCCACGCCCTGAGGTAGAGATCTTTTCCAAGAGCTCTTCTGAATCCCCAG
Source organism: Heterocephalus glaber (assembly GCF_000247695.1). Next base: position 3,055,323 of record NW_004624883.1, read on the forward strand.
TACTTAGAGCAGCGATGGACATGGCATAGCATCCTTTAAATGGCAAATGTTGGGGGCACCACAATGGCTGGCTTCCTTCTCGGCCTCACCCCACTGCCAGTTCTCACAGCCCTGGTTGTTCTGCAGCCTACCTTCTAGAGCTTATCTGTTTGTGGCTCTCCTAGTCCCTGTTCCTTGAGCTCAGGTCTGTGAGTGGGATTCATCCTGCCCATCGGTAGCTAACGTTACCTGCAGAGGGAGGTCGTGTGTGTGTGTGTGTGTGTGTGTGTGTGTGTGTGTGTGTGTGTGTATACTTGGCCCTAGAGGGCTCTGCTGAAAGCAGAGCTTCTTGCCCTGAATAGGGATCTGGAGTAGGCAGGCACGGGCCCCATCTGGCCCAACAGGAGGAGGGATATACCATTCTAGCTGTGGGTTCAGTTGCAGTCACCTTCCCCTGGCAGGAACTGAGCTGCCAAATACTAAGTGATTTCACTTCTCTCTGAGGCAGACGTTCTCCTGAAAGGACAATCTAGTCCTGATTTAGGGCCTGATACCAAGCCAGGTACAACTAGCCCCGATGGGGAGGGCATTGAAGATGCATTTGTTTTAGCTAACAGCTTTGTTAAGTGCAGGTCCAAATAAACCTCGGCACTGTGGCTGGGGCCTGGGCGGGACACTGGGCTGGAAGACCTGTAACCTGATGACAGTCAGGTGGCAGTTCCATTCCATTTCCGGTTGCTAGGGACTTTGCTAGAAATAGCATAGAAGAGCAGTTGGAGAAGGGAGCATTATCTTCGTATCCAATGAAACCGTCTTTCTTTTATTTTTTTCCCCTTAAGTTTATTGGTACATTTTCGGTATAAAATACAGTTACATTCATCATTGGGATCTTGTACCATTACATGAGTATCTTGGTTCTTATTTTTTTCCCCTTCCCTTGCCCTCCCTTCACCCCCTCAACCCTTCCTTATTTGCATAGACTTTGTTTCCATTGTTTTTCCTTTTCTCATATTTTTTCCTTTCCCTTTTTTTCCCTTCCCCTACCCCTCCCAATTCCCCTGCACCTTTAAACCTTTTCTTCCTGTTACACAATATCAATTATACATTTTAAAAATTACAATATTAAGATCTAGGGGACATTACCACAGATTTTACAGAATTTAAAAGGACATAGAAAGCATATTACAAAAATCTGTTTTGAAATAAATTTGACAACTTCTAAGAAGTACCTTGGAAGACAAATTAATGAAACTAACTCTGGAGGAAACATAAAATTTGAATAGCACCTATTAAAGAAAGTATATTCCTAGCTTGAAAACCTACCTATATGACAACAGCAGGCTCATATACATTTTAACTGATAAATTATATCAAACAATTAAAGCAGGAAAAAGAAGGAACATTTCTCCCCTCATTTTAGGCACTCAACATTGTGCTAATCCTAAAACTGGATAAAGATAATAGAAGAAAAAAGTATGAACATAGACAGAAAATTTTTTAACAAAACAAACTCTTAGAAGTCAGATCTGGCAGAATGTAGAAAGTGGTTTTATTATAGGGATGGCAGTGTTGGTTCAGCATTGGAAGATCCACCCCCAAAAGTCATCATTTTAACAGAGGAAAGGAAAAAGCCATATGGTCCTGTCACTAGTTGGAGAAAAAGTATTGGACTAAATTCTACAGCTGTTCATGGTAAGAGCTATCAGGAGACTAGAAGTAGAACAGAACCTTCTCAACAGATTAAAGACATGTACTCCATACTTCCAGTGAGAATGCCTTACATAAATGGCTCCTGTAAACTTGGTGAGGACCTGCTGTGTGTTCCTCTGGCTCAGACTGGGTGGCGGTTGAAGAAGGGCCGAGGAAGCTGCTGTTTTGCCCTCCATGGACCAATTTGTCCCTGAGAATATCATTTTTGCCCAGGGTCTTGACGTTAACTGGACAAGTAGGATGGGGTGCCAGGTCCAGGAGGCCAATCAAGCCAAGATGTTGAAGAAGGGCCCTGGTCTGAGGCGGGAGTGGGTGGAGTTTAGCACGGAACCACTTCTTTCTTAGGCTTCTCCATTCCTGGAGTTAGCTTGGCCTTGCTGGTTGAATGGAACAAAGTACTTCCCCATTTGGACACGGTTTCCCCGTTTTTAAAGGGAGGAGTTTCTCAGGGCCTTTTGCAGCCTTCCTGGAGGAAGGAGGAGAATAGATTTCTTATCATAACTCATAACTCTTGCATCACTCAAGTGCTAACTTCCAGCAAGGCCTTTGGAGTTGCCAGTTTCTATGGATCAATGTTTTTAATTAGATGGGTTTTCTTGTTTTTTTCTTTATTGGATTTAGTAAGCAAATTAAATTGAGCAATTTGCTGTTAGGTCATTTAAATATCAACTCAGTTTCATAGCCTGGGCTTATGCCACATCTGAATGCTTCCAAGTGATGGCATCAGAGGCCATGTAGAGGAGTGAGCATCCCCTGCAACTACAGATGAGCCTCCGGCTTTGAGGTTCTGTGTCCCTGGGCCACAGTCCAACTCTCCATTTGGGTCTAAGAGGGCAAAGTAGGGGACTAAGAGGGGGTCTTAGGTCCTGGACTAGACTGGAAGCACGATGCAGTGATAATGATCAGACGTTTCCAGGTTAGCCCATGGGCAAAGGGGGGCCTTGTGCTTGCAGCCTGTTTTCCTATCTCCAGGACAGCCATGGTCTCTGGGGCACTCTGGCTCTGGGGACCGAGGGCTGTCGCATTGCCACCAAAACACAGCTGGTCTTCCGTGTGTGTGTGGGGGTCCAAATTTCTGGAGGCTGAGCGAGGCAGGGTGGGCAGGTGGCCGGTTGGCCAGGGCTGGGGCCAGCAGCAGCCTGGCCCCGGGATCCGGCCTTCTTAGGGATGGTAGGCTGCCTTTCTAGACGGCTCGCTCTCATGCTGTTCCGCCTCCGACCGCAGAGCAGGGTGGGGCGCTCTCGCGCCATGAGTAGAGCACAGCCCGCGCCCGTGCTCCACATCGGGAGCTGCACTACCCTGCAAGTTGGGGGAGCACTTCTGCGAGATGTGCACTCCGGGGGAGGGGGACAGCGCAAAACACTCAGGCAGCAGGGGACGTGAAGAGGGTAGCGGCGGGCACAGGGCTCTTCTAAGGCTCTATCTAAGGCTCTTCTGGCACATGCCTTAGATAGCCCCTTTCTTGCCCAGGGAAAGGAAGGGCGCAGCTGCGACCTGCGCGGGAAGACATAGGGCTGGGCTCTCTGGGTTACGTGCCTGGCTCTGGGCCTGTTGAATTCAGAGAGGCAGTGACAAGATGTGACAGATGTAGAGGGACAGTGTCTGGAAGACTCCCTTCCAGTTGGGGCTGCGGACAGGCATCTGGGCCACTGGGCTTATTAAATAGCATTAACAAAGCGACGACCCGCGCAGGCGAATTGGGAATGCAGACAGGACTCTGTGACTGCGCTGGCTGTCCCACTGTGGGTCACCTCTGCAGATGGATTTCATGCCTGGTACCCAGGTATTCCATGTGCTAGGCAGAGCAGCTGGCTCGGAGAGACCCCCACTCCTTCCTCATGCCAGACCCCCCAAACAGTGACCCATGTCTCCTGGCTTTGACCGTTCTTTTGTACTCTCTGGCCCCCGGTTTCAGGTTAAAATAGACTTTTTAAAAAGGCAGCCCAACGTTTTGGGGGCTCTAGAGATTCCTCCTAGCCCAGATTGATCAAGTTATTATTACTAGTTATTATTAGTATTTTGTTTGCTACATTTCCTTGTCCCCATTTAGTGCCTGGCTCAGAGGAGATGCCAATCAATATTTGCTGAAAGAAGGAAGAGCCCAGTGTATTTCTTGACTTCTTAGCTTATGTCAGTGTGTCTGTGTTTCCTATGATACCTGGAAAATAAAGCACAGCCCTTTAGGCAACAGCTGCAGTCCCCACAGCAGTGACTTCGAGGAGTACACCAGCTCTGTGCAGTTGTGGGGCTGTGGGCAGGCAGGAAACAGAGTGTGCGAAAGAGGAAAGCGGCCTTCAGAGTCCTGGCAACAGGGTCACAGTGCGTATGATCTTGCGCTTCTTTTTCCCTTCTGACCGTGTGGAGCACAGAGCAGTTTTTCTTGGCCCAGAGACGAGGCAGTGACTTGTGATTGTCTGATCTTGCTGAGTGCTGAGAGCCTCTGAGACAGGACAGCTGCAGGTATGGTCAGCAGCTGGATACCTTGGCGTGGGGTTCAAAACCCTGCTCACCATGGGCGTGGGACCCCAGAGCTGCTCCTGAGCCCCAATGTGACAGTAGGAGATGCAAGGTGAGCCACCGCAGACCAGAAACCCAGATTTCTGCAGTGATAACATGATAGCCAGAGGGAGTAAGCACTGATGGATGACATTTGGGGGTTCAAAAGGGAGCTGGCTGAAACCTGATTTTTGTCTGTTTTCAAATCTTGCTGTGTAGTGAATCATTTTTGAAAGGCGTGCAAATCATATTCACTGGTTAATAGATTTGCCTGTTGTTTTAAGAGTGTTTTTCTTAAGTAGACCTAGAAAGACCAGTCCTTTTGGACCAGTGGCCCTGCAAAGCCATTCTTGGGGCGGAAGTGGCTTCTCCCTCTGCAACCTGAGGAGTCGGGGCTGGAGTGGCTGCTGTCACACCCCCCCGGGGGCTTCTGTGCGCATGTGGGGCTAAGGAATCTTGAGGAGAAATCAGCCTGTGCTCAGCTCAGAATGGAGAAGAGAAGAAAGGAAGCAAAGGAGGGAAAGAAGAAAGAAAGGGAGGGAGGAGGGGAAGGAGGAAAGAAAGGGAGGGAGATATCTGGGCTCCTATCCTATTGTGGTGACTCATGGTCACAGAATGACTACAGCTGGAAAAGCTTAGCTGCCTCTCAGGCCAGGCCAAGGACCTACACTGGACACTCAAAGCTCTGTGTGCAGCTCTGGGGCAAAGCGGGGGGCTCACTGGCACAGCTGGGGCCACGGAGGGGTCAGTCTGGGAGTGGAAGGGTCACGGTGGGTAATGTGGTGTGCTGGCTCCATGGGGGTGGGGTGCGGGGTGGTATGGCAGCAGGTCCTGGGAGAGGGCTACCAGGCTATTTTCCCCCTCCCTTGCAGCTGGGGCTTCAGAGGGTCCTAGGGTCGTCTGAAGTATCTTCCCTGCCTTGAACCTCTGTAGTTCCCTTTTGCTGGCTTACTTTTTGCTCTTCTCCCCACTGCTCTCTGCTTCCCTGGCTCTTTCCCTCCTCTACCTGCCCTTCCACAGAAGCGCTCTCAGCTCCTTCCACACCTCCCAGCCCCTGTTCTGCTCCTGGAGAAACCACACATGGCTCACTGCACCAAGGCCTTACAGAGCATGGCGGCACTGAGTTTCTGGGTACTCAAACATGTGGTTTCCTTGAAGCCCTTCATGAACTTGACAAGCCAGGCCTCCCTAGTTTGTGTTTGCACCCACAAAAACCAGGCACAGAGAGTTGAAGTACTTGGCCACAGGTGCCCAGCGAGAGAGGGACCAACTTCAAAGCTGCTACCTCTGGGGAGTAGGGAGCCCCAGCAGAAAGTGCAGGAGTGTAGTCTCAGGGAGCTCTGAACAGTGCTCATTGCTCTGCTGCCCAAATGCCCCACCCACTGAGCTCTGCACTGCTGGCTTTGCTTTCTTAGCATTCCATCCTCAGCTGCAATGTCCCCGCTTCTGACCACTCAGTCACTCCCCACCATAGCACCCTGTGTCCACAGGCACTTGTGTTGGCTCCCTTTCTTCCTTTTTTGGGTTCAAAGAGTGTCTCTGTCTCTGTCTGTCTCTCTCTCTCCCCTGACTAGCCTAAGACCATGTTTCCTGTTGTATCCAGCAAGGGTTCAATCAGTATCTGCTGAGTGAATGAGTGATGCTGTCATGGGAGACATCAGTGAGAAGAATCTTACCCCAGTGGAGTGTCCCATGCCCTGGGTGCTGGGGACATTGAGGACAATTCTACAAAGTTCCTTCCACCCAGGATTTCTAGCCTAGTGGGAAGACAGGCCTGGTAGCAGGACTCTGGGGCCCTGGGTTAGGTATGCTGAGGGACTTTCTGGATGAGTACTTTCCTAGGCAGAGACGTAGGGTGGGAGAAACAGCATGTACAAAATAGGGGGGAGGCAAAAAGTCCAGTGCATACAGAAGGGTGGGGAGGTGTTTTGCAGTGTTAAAGGGCTGAGCGCAGGAGAAGGAGAGAGAAAAGGGGGAAAGGCAGAAAGAGGCTGGCCCTGAACTCACTATTTAGCTCTGGCTGGCCTGAAACATGTGGCCATCCTCCTGCCTCAGCCTCCCAGGTGCTAGAATTGCAGGCGTGTGCCACCACACCTGGCCTAAGATCTTTGTTTTACTGCTGTTTGGTTTTGGTTAGAACACAGACAGTCTGTATCAAGGACTGCGGTAGACAAGAAGGTGCACGCGGCTGTGGAAGGAACACAGGGCGCTTGTGTTTCGATATTTGTGGTGCTGACGATTGTGCCCTGAGACCCAGTGGCACCAGTTGAGTCACTTCGGGGGCCTCCAAGAGAAGAAAGAGCCTCTGGCAGCTCCACCCAAGAAAGAAAGGTCCCGAGGCCTCCCACCAACTTGTCCTGCAGCCTGTGTCCCTCCAAAGACAGCTCCGCACAGTTCTCGTCCCCGTTTTAATTTGACATCAGGAGAGAGCGGGAGGCTCACAATATTGCCTCCTCAGAATCCCAAGTCACTGAAATAGAAAGTGGATGCCATGTCAGGAAGGAGTAAGGGAGAGAAAATGGACTCAGGAGCAATTCAGCTCGGTCGTAAATAAATTCCCCAATAATCCTTTACACCGCGCCACTGTGCTTGCTCATCCATCAGCGCCCAATCATCACAATGGGCCTGTGAGGCAAAAGGGCCGGCTGGCTCCAGATATCCGGGGAGAGGCCTGCTCCTGGCCCCGGCCGGCCACTGCCATCCACGCTGCAGCTGCAGCGATACGGACAGTTGGTGGGGACAGGTGTGGGGAGTGGGCAGCCCCTCTTCCCTCTCTTTCTCTTGTGGTTTGTATTGAGGTAAAACCCACATTGCGTGAAATCTACCATTTAAACCCTTTTAAAGTGTACATTTCAATAACAATGAGTAGTAGCTTAAAATGCTATGCAGCCATCACCACAGTCTCATTCCAGAACATCTCCTCACCCTAAAAGCAGTCCTGTCTGCATTAAGCAGGGGCTCTTTATTCTGTTCCCTCTCTCTCTTTCCCTCGCTCCCTCCCTCCTTTCTTTCTTCCTTCTCAACAGTACTGCTAAAACTTACTTGTGGATTTCAGGTACAGAAAATTGAATTCACTCTGCACTTCTCAGCAGGGCTGGGATCACCTACAGCATTTGCAAGGCCAAGCCCGTCTTTCATTTGAATATTCTCTTCCCATTTATCCCAAGTCCCTCATCCTCTCCCCCTGTGTGAGCACCCACCCTAATGCATTTGAGATGAGTCCTTGAATATGTATGCATTCTTATAAAATATAGTGTTGTTTTGGGCATGTGTTTTTAATTTGCATAAATGTTATTGTGCTATAAATCTTGTTCTGTTTCTTACTTAAAAAAAAGAAATCAGCACTGTAATTTTGAGCTCGGTTGATGCTGCACATACATTTACTTATTTCAGACTGCTGCTCTGTTTTCCATGAAGCTTGCCATTCTTCTCAGGAAGGGAAAAGTCTGTCACCTCTGCCATGCATATTGAAGTCACTAGGTCCCTAGTCTCAAGGGAGCAGGGGCCCAAGTGCACCCTCCCCCTTGCCCACACAGCACTGTGCACCTGCATAACAATTCTTATTGTTCTAATCACTACTGAGTTTGGACATCTTTTCATATATTCCTCAACCTTTATTTAGTTTTTTTCTCATGTAAATTGCCTATTCAAATTCTCTTAATTTGGACTCCTGTCTTCTTGCTAACTGATCTCCTTATGTTGTTTTTAAGCATTACAAAACTATTCATCTCTGTCATTTTTCTTTTTGTTTTGTATGTTATTTGTGAACAGAATCCAGAATTTGGGTTGGATCCATCAATCCTTATAGCTTAAACTTTTCAGTTTAGGTCTGACCGTTATCCTCTCCAAGGGTACAAATGTGTTTTCTTACTTTTTTTTTCTGTAGCTTTATGTTTTCACCTGTTCTGCTTAGATTTTGAATCTTTTCAAAATCAGTGCTCATATATGGAATAAAGTGAGATTCTAGCCCATTTCTCTCAGCAGCATAAACTCAAATCTCCTTCCTCAATGGATTTGTAGTTACGCATTTTATATCAAGTCTTCCTCTTTGCTCTTCCTCTATAAAAATCAACTTAGCTATTTTAAAGCCTTTCTTCTTTCAATGTTCTCTTCTCTACTTCTATATCAAAAAGGTCATGCCAGTATCACTGACTTGGCAGTGGAATGGGAAATATTCCTTTACCTCAGGTCCTGAGAGAGCGCTACTCCTTCAAGGGAGTGGGTAATTTAGCCATCACAGATGTCCTTCACATTTCTTGTTTCATTTTAAGACTCTTATGAAGTTCTTGAGTAGGGCATACATGTTGCCTTAGTCCAACTTCTGTTTCTATAATACCAGGCACTTCTTGATTTATAAAGTGAAAGAATCCATTTGACTCAGCTATTCTCCTTCTAGCTATCTTCCCCAAAGACCTAGTGACATCATATTACAGGGATACATGCAGCACAATTCACAATAGCTAACTCCTGAGAGCAGCCTGTGTGTCCCTCAACAAATGGATGGATAGAAGAAAATGTAGTATCTATTCATAATGGAATACTACTCAACTGTAAAAAGGGATAAATTTGAGACATTTGTTGGAAAATGGATACACTTGGAAAATAAAATGTTAAGTAAAATAAATCAGACACACAAGTTTAAATACCATATGGTATCTCTCATTTGAGTATGGCAAAGTGTAAATAAAGAGCAAAATAAAGGATTGACAGAAGGAAACAGGGATATAGAGTTTCTGCAGATGGGAAAGGGTACAGGAGACTAAGGGTGAGGGGAGGGGGATATGGGAAGGGGAAATAAAATGATTTCAGTTGTGCCATGTACAGATCCCAAATACCCACGATGAATGTAAACATCATATGTCATAAACATGAACTAAAACTAAAAATAACAACAATAATAATGAAAATGGGGAAGGGGATCTAGAGGCAGAGGGTAGGTTGTGGGTGGATAGGGGAAGGGGTATAAAAAGAATCAAGCTTTGTTAAGTACACGTACCCACTCCTTAAAATGAATGCAAACTTCATGTACTGCAAACATGTACTAATAAAATAAAATTTCAAAAAAACAAGTTAAGGAGCCAATAAAAATAAAAGACATAACTGCTGCGTGGCTCTGGAGGTAAAGGAGTCCCTTATGAAGATGCTGCCATGGGTACCAGCCAGGTTGCTGTCCTCCCACCATGGAGGGCAACAGAGTGGGAGCAGAGGGCACCGAGCCAGCTTTGTTCAGACCACTCTCCTGCTAACTGACTCACTTCCATGCAAATGGCAGTCATCCCACTGATGAGCTCCCCACCTCCCGGCAGGCACCACAGTGGGTGTCTGAGTGGATGCTGCAAGCACAGCACCTGCCCACTGTGTAAATGAGGCTCGGAACGAGCCAGGGATTCCCAGCTATGCACAGTGATGTGATGAGAGCGGAGGTTGGACTCCTGTGGCCTGAATCCCTGTCTTGGTTCTGAGCGTTCAGAGAGAGCAGCCACTGGTGCTCCGAAGCACATGTCCTTGCCACTGCCCATTCCTGGCCTGGATGCCCAGGGTGGGGGACTGCACGGCCAGGTGGCTCTGAAGTGGCACAAGCTGAAGGCTGGCCGGCATTTCTCTTTTATTAGTACGTGTGTGCAGTACAGGAAGTTTACAGTCAGCTTGGGGAGCTGGCTTGTGCGTGTAAAATAGTGTATTTCTTTTTAACCTCTGTCCCTCCCCGTCCCCCTCCTCTTCTAGCTGCCCTTTCCCCCTTTTCATTCTTGTTGATGTTGTTAATCTTAGCTCACGTTTATGGCACATAATGTCCACGTTCACTGAGGTGATTAGGATCCCGTACCTGGCGTATCTTCACTTTTCCTCTTTCCCCATCCCCTCCCCTCTTCCCTCGGTCCCCTGGGCCCCTTGCTATGTACAAGAGATCTACTCCCTTGTCTCCTTTATTCTACTCTTAGTTTGTACTTTGATTTACTCAAATGAGAAATACCATATGGTATTGAAGCTTGTGTGTCTGATTTATTTCACTGAACATTATATTTACTGGGTGCATTCGTTTTCCTACAAATGTCTCACATTTGTTCTTCTTTATAGCTAGGTAGTATTCCATTATCAGTAGATACCACATTTTCTTTATCCAGTCATCTTTTGATGAGAAGGACATCAAGCACAGTTGGAGGTTATGGTTAAAGCAGAGGAGAATCTGAGAGTCCTAGTCCCTGCTGAGACAGGGGAGGTAGTTCTGGGGCAAGGTGTGGGGGCTTGTGGAGTGGATATGGAAGCAGTGGTGCAGTTCTTAACCAAATCAAGTCCTCCTACATCCCAGGGGGCATGCGTGTTGGGCGGTGCAGGAATGGGAGTGAACAATGGGCCAGGTCTATGTCTTCCCAGAGCCACTGCAGCTGCGGTGGCACATGCAAACAGCCCTTCCTGAGCCATCTTGAAGAGGGACTCAGCCCAAGTGGCAGACTGCATGCAGAACGTGGCTTCAGGCACCCCGTGATCACAGACACTGCGCCACTAGGCTCTCACATTCACTACATTTTGAGGTCAGAGCAATGCCTCAAGGTGGGGGTGCTGCTTGACGCTGGAGGTATGCAAGGAGTGGCTGAAAACTTCGGACATTGTACCCACTCTTCCTGTTTGGAGTGCAGGTGATTCTGTATGTCTGGTCCACTGGTTCCCAAGTTTACTTGAGGGACACCATGGGAAAGATGGAAAATACGTATCAGCCTCTACCTTGCCAATTCACCACCAGGGTGGGGAATTAGCAGCTTGGAGTGGTACTTCTTCAAGTATCCATGATGGAAGGACTCACTTTTGCATTCCCATTCTGTCACAATCTGCGCTTTGGTAAAATGCAAAATCACACATGTCAAATTGCTAAAACAGAACCTTAATACTGTTGCTCCCCAACTTACAGTGGGGTTATGTCCCAATAAACTCATCATAAAATGAAACTGTCTTATGTTGAAAATGCATTTTAATGACCTAACCTGCCAGACACCATAACTTAGCAACATAGTACACCATAGTGTCTCAGTTGTATCCTAACATCACACAGCACGTCACTAGCCCAGGAAAAGGCCCAAGTTCAAAATTCAAAGGAAAGTTTCTACTGCACGCATAACACTTCTGCATATCACAAAGGTGAAAATATGTAAGTGCATCCATTGTAAGTAGGGGCGCGTTTGTACAGATTTTCATTAAGATAAAGGACCTGCAAATCAGCACCAGACTGTGTCACAATTCCAGTTTAGAGGGCCATTTATCTAGAGGTCACTTCCGGTCTGGAGGTTTGAGGCCACTGTGCCTCTGCCCTGGTCAGCAAAGACTGTCCTGCCCTTATTCTAGTTTCCACAGATGCCCTGGGGCTGGGCCTTCGGGGCCTGGCTCACAGAGAGCCCAGTTTTCCTTGCCTTCCCAGTTTCCTGCTTCCTGTAAAGGGTGGCAGCTCCCACAGCTCCATCAGAGAACCTGGAGACTGACAGGGCTATGATCCATGGTGTCTTTTTGGTTGAGTGGGCCTAGGCCTTTCCATTCTGTACTCTGTGTGACACAAAGCATGCATTAGCTTAGCAAGGGTCTGGTCTGGTCCAAAGAGGTCTCTTGTGGTTTCTGAAGTGCCATTTCCAAGTGGGAGACCCAAGTTTCTGGCCAAGCTCCAAGGGCTGTTGTCCAGCGGGTGGAAGAGCTTTTGGGTGGGTCTGGCCACAGAGGAATGGCTGTGCACAGGTGCCCTGAGCAGGCCAAGGGAGGATGGCATTGAGGAAAATGACCCATTTCAAGTTTATGATCACCAAGGCTCAGAAAGGGGTGCTGACTAAGATGACCAGTGGGACTGATTTGCTCGAAACAGGGCAGCTCTTTCCTGCCCCACAAATGCTTTAGTTCATTGCCGCAGTGTTTACTTGGCATCTTCCAGCTGCCAGGTCCTGTGCTAGGCTCTGGGGGAGGGAGGTCAGGAACAAATCACACCTGGCTCAATTCTGGAGATGTGCACAGCTCACATTCCGTGGAGAGGAAGGGTGAGGTGAGTCCCATGAGCACAGGAAGGTCATCTCGAGTGTTTACCACTGTACTCAGGGGTGGTGCTCACTTCATATTTGTTGAAAGAGCTCTCTTTTTATTGTCCCAATCCTTGGTGCCTGTGATTAAGTGCCAGTTTCACGTGTCAACTTGGCCATGCTATAGTTCCCAAATATTCAGTCAAATACTAGTCTAAGTGTTGCTGTGAGGTTATTTTGTGACTGTGGTTAGCATCAATCATCAACTGACTTTAAGTAAAGGGAATTATCCTGGAAAATGTGGGTGAGCCTCAGCCAGTTACTTGAAAGACCTTAAGAGCAAAACAGGTTTCCCCGAGGAAGAAGAAATTCTGCCTGAGTGTTCCAGCCTGCCCTTCCTAATAGCCTATTCTATGGCTTTTGGGACTTAGCTAGCCAGCTCCACAACTGAGTCAGTCAATTATGTGCAATAAATCTACTTGTCTATTATTTATTATCAATCTACCTATCTTATCTACTATCTATCTATCTATCTATCTATCTATCTATCTATCTAAAGGTTTATCCCAGAGAAAGAGAGCCCGTGTGTGTGTGTGTGTGTGTGTGTGTGTGTGTGTGTGTGCGTGTGCATGTAACTTCTGGGCCCACATCCTGACCCCATCTTAAAGGCTAGGGTCCTAACCCATGTAGCACTGCTCCTACTGGCTGTGAGCAGGCTCTCTCCCTGAAGTCTTGGAGCTCATTGACAGCTCCTTCTTGTCTGAACCCCCAGTGCCTAGCCAGGACTTTGCTGAGTGGTCCTCCTGAATGGTTGTTGGGTGAATGAATGTACAGAGGCTGGGAAGCTGAGGGCAAGGTGTCATGGTGAACTCTCCTAGGTCATCTCCTTCACCTTCCACAGTTTCAGTGATGGCTTCAGCACCTGTGACAGCTAAGCCTCGAGACCTCTGCACTGATCACCAAGCCCATAGCTACTATCACTTATTGAGTTTTGTAGGACCTCAGACTTCAATATGAGAGAGCAAAGCAGGGTGTTTAGCAGTCCATACTCGTGGGCCCAACTGCCTGGGTTTAAATCCTTACTCCTTCACTGGTTAGCTACAAGTCCTCAGGCAAGTATCTTACATTCCTGAGCTTCAGTTCCCTCAACAAACATGAAAACAGTCATCATCACTGCCATCACCATCACTGTCATCACCATCTTCATAGGATTTGAGCAAGAGTGGGGTTATACATGTCAAACGCAGGGAAAGGAGCCTGGAATGCAGTAGGTCTTCTATGTCACTGCTCTAAAACAAAACTCAAGCCCTTTTTCCTTATATTCTACACTCAATAAATATTTCTGCTGTCCCACCCTTCTACTTCCAATATATTTTACCTTAGGTTAACTCTAATTCTTAAACATCTTTTTTCCCCATCCTTACTATCACTGAACTGGTCCAGGCCACCATCTCTCACCTGCTTGACTAAAATAACTGCTTAAGTGGTTTCCCTGCCTGCTCCTGCCCCTCTCCCAAACATGACCCCTGCACAGCAGCCTTCGTTAGTCTGCTACAAGCTACAGGAGGGCAAAGCCTCTGTCCTGTGTGGGACTGTGCTTCTGGTAATGACAGAAGTATGGGACACACAGTAGATGCTCAATAAACAGTTCTTAGATGACTGAATCATTGTGGAAACTCTCAATTTGGGCTTAGGAAATAAATAGGTTTTTTTAAAGTACTCAAAGTTGGTGAAGAAGAGGCATTCTAGGTGCAGAAACAACATGAGCAAAGCCACAAATTCGTGGAAATAGAGGGCAGGTAGAGAGAATGATGAGGTTCCTGGAATCAAAGGAAAAATAGACTCTGTGGGCATGGGAAGGGAACCTTGGGAAGGAGGAAGAAGGAAGGGTGGGAGGGGAAGTAAAGATGACCAAGAGTCAATATATGCATGCACCAGTTCCCCTGGATGAAGGTGGTTGCTATGCATTGTAAACACATACTAATAAGCATTTTCAAAAGACAAGTAGGAGCAGTTGTAGGAAGGGAGTGCTGGGGAAGGTGGAATGCGGTCTCTCCCCTGAACAGCTTTGTCAGAGTCTGCAGGGCAACTGCAGGTGGGCTCAGGGTATGTTCTGCTAGGAGGAATGGAAATTAAGACTGGGCCTTCTTCACCTGGCCCCAGGCATAGCTCACTCCTAGTGCTTTCAGGTGCTCAGGCTGTGTGACAGGCCAGGACAGCCCCAGGGAGTCTGGAAGGTTCTCCTTGCCTGCCCTACATTTCCTATAGCCTAGGAGCACTGTTTTGGCACCAAGGAAAAGCCCATGCTTGGTCCTCAACACCCAATGTCCCAGTAACAGTCGCTGTTCAACGTTAGACACCTGAGGGCTTGAGTGAAAGGTCTAGTTTGGAGGAAAACTATTAGTGTTTGTGGGAGGGGTTAGCAATGCTGTGAGCTCCAGGTTTCAGGGCTCCGAAGATGAGCCTAAGACCAGAGTGGAAAGAGGCAGAAAGAGGAGAGAAAGACAGACAGAGAGAGAGAGAGAGAGAGAGAGAGAGAGAGAGAGAGAGAGAGAGAGAGAGAGAGAGAGAGAGAGAGAGAGAGAGAGAAAATGAGAGAGTGGAAAAATGAGAAAGACAGAGAGAGAGGTACAATGAGAGAGAAAGACAGAGAGAGAGAGAATGAGAGAGAGGGGGAATGAGAAAGACAGAGCGAGGGTGAGGGAAGGAGACAGAACAAGAGAAGACAGAGACACAGACACAGAGCACTGGAGCCCCCTGGAAGCTTAGGAGCCAGCGAGTCAGTGCCCAGGAGACAGGCTTAGGGTCTGGGCAGGAGTGTGATAAATGACTTCCTCCTTCCAGGCAAAGGGGAGAGATGAGCTCTGGAGTTGGAAGTTAAATACAAAAAAGAGAGACCAAAACCAAAATACCAAGGGAAGCCAAGTGAAAAATAAACTTGTCGGCTGCTTAAGAAATTTACGGGAAGGGGCCTAGGATTTAGCTCAGCGGCACTGTGCCTGCCTCACAAGCACAAGGTCTTGTGATCCATCCCTGGTACTGAAAAAAAAAGAAAAGAAAAGAAAAGAAAAAGAAGTTTACTGGCAAGTTCTTTTATGTCCATTCATTTTCTTCCTTTTGAGCCCGAGGTGTGGAAAGTCTGCACGAAGGCAGGTTCAGAGCCTCTTAGTCTCAGAGAGGAGCTCGGAATAAAGAATGACTGTGCTGGCCCCACCAGACCCACTGTGCTCCCACTTTCACCTGTGTCTCCAGGGCCACCAGGGCAGCATCCGGGGATGTGCCTTGCACTGCGTACACCAAAGCTTGGCCACCGTCAACACCAGCTAGCAAGAGAGAAGGGTATTTTCTGGCTTTTCATCAAGATACAAGTTGTGATCAAAGATATGGTGAATGTTTAAATAAAAAATGCATTACAGTGAAAGACACATTGCCATTAATTGCCTTCAAGATCCTCCCTCTCACTTCGAACACATTTATCCCATCATTCTTGCCATTCAAGAATGGCAATGTGTCTTTTAGCATAATATAGTTTAAAAAAATCTAAACACACACCATAGTTTTTGGTCAGCCCTGTACTAGAGAAGGGACTGTTATTCTGGTAGCTTCCCATGTTCTGTTGATTTGGGTAGTGCCATTGCCCCTGAGACTCGAACCTGCATCTAGGTATGGGGAACAAGGTCTGAATTGTAGGTAGTTAGTTTCATTTTGTTCTGCTACCCGGTAGCTTTGGACAACACTTCCCTCTCTCTAGGCTTCTGTCTTCTCTCTCCAACAAAGAAAAGGGACAGGTAATCCCCAAGGAGCCTTCCACTTGTGACATTCTTAGGAATCTTAGTGATTTCCAAATCCTTAATTGGTAAATACCTGTCCAAGACTCTCAGGACCTTCTCAGAGACATGAGCTAAATCATTGTATCACTGGGTGAGCTCACAACAACCTCAGCCTCGAGAGCTAGGGCCTGGCGTTGGGTAGAGGATTAATGTGACAAGTCTCAGAACTCTGTCCCTGGTCTGTCCTGAATTTATAGAAGTGATTCAAGTGAAGACATAGAGGATCATTTTGCCAAATTTGTCAATGCTAGAATGTTTGGAAAGAAGGCTGTAGTCACTGGTAGTTGTAGCATTCTAGTGCAACTCAATAACATAATGTTTTCAATGGTCCCATACAAAGGAGTTATGTTTGAAAAAACAAAACTTATGCCCTTGATTAAAGAGCTTGGGATTTGAAGACACTGAGAAGACAAGTTCCTAGCTCGGTTGACCTCAGACTCAGAAGGGGGCCTAAAGTATGCCGCGACTACAGAGCTAGCTGCAGTGGCAGAATGGAGGAAGTAGTGACTCCTCGCCAAGCAGTCCATGTCCGGGGGCGTGAAGTCCTTTCTGTGCTCTGCACTAGAATAGGATTGGGCGTAACCTGGTGTACGGGACGAAAACTACCAGGATAAGAGGCGGGAGGACTGCAAGTTCTAGCCAAGCCTGGGCAACACAATGACTTAGCAAAACCCCATCTGAAAATCAGAAGTGGGCTAGGACAGTAGCCTAGTACAAAGGCCCCAGGTTCAATCCTCAGTACCACCCAAACAATGAAACCCCAAACCCAAACCAGAACAAACAAACAAATCAAAAATGGCAGAAACACATAGGAACTGTTCAGTGGGAAGGAGAGCAGATTCCTGGGGAAACATGGCCACCCTCTTGAGGGCCCTGAAAATGGATCCTGAGGGAGGGACTACGACTTCCTGCATGCGGTTTCCAGAAAGGAAACCCTAAGATGAGCCATCAGTCTGCAGGTTAGAGAGTACAGTTGGCCACCAAAATGCTGGGTTTGATTAACACATAAAAGGTGTTTTTTTGTGTGACTACTGATCCTGAAAATGGCCTGGGCTGCTTCATGAGGCCACTCCAGCTGTGAGTCACAGGAAGTGTTGCCAGGCGGTAAGGGTCCTGCAGCTATATCCTTAGTGCCCAAGAAGCCCTTTTCTTATACTCTTGTTCGTTTGTTTGTGAGGTGGGCATTCATTCATTTATGTATTCACAACCCTTTCCCGAGAACTGAAGAACTGGATCTTGTCAACTTGGAGCTTCTTGGGCAGAAGGCTTCCTGTGGCTGCACGACGAGCCCTGTGCCATGCACTGGTGCAGTCTGTGCTGCAAATGGAGTTGCCTTGCACTGTTTCTGTCCCTGTTGGCAGAAACTTGTGTCCCTCAGCAGCCATGCTCAACACTGCCTGGAACTCAGCCACGACCTTTGCACCATTTGCATCATGGTGTTTGCAACATGCCCCTCCTGTCTGTCACCAGAATCACAGTGGCATTTGGTGACACCACAGGCAGCAGAAACATCTGGGAGCCTTCCCTCAAGGAGATATGACTCATCAAGGGTGAGAATAGCCAGATTGCCACAATGCAAAAGGCTTGGAGATGAATTTGCCAATTAGGATGGGAAAGAATGAGGTCCCAGGGGCTTCTTCTCTTTTAGAGCAGGAAAAATTCTGGAGCAGCCTGGAGTCTCTCACAAAGCAGGAGAGTCAAGGTGGACCCTCAAGAAGAAGCTGTTGAGTCAGAGCAAGACAGAGTTACTGGTGAAGTTATCCACTATAGTGGAGATGGATTGAGTTACCAGGGCCTGTAGGAGGGCATGAGTGTGGAGCTGGGGTAGAGGCAGCCAAGGGCTCCCACCCTCTACTTTGCACCTTAACTTGTGGCCTTGCTCAGGCTGCAAGCCTGGCCTTGCATCTCTTTGAGCTGAGCTGACCTAAAGGCTCCATTAACAAGAGAAGTTATGAGGGTTGCTGGCCTGGGGCCTCAGCAGGCTTTCCTGATATCCTTCCTCCTGAGCTGTCCCGAAGAACTCACAAGCCACAAGTGAGCTTGGGCACATTGCCACAGATCTCCAACTGAGTTCCCTAGGGCTTGGGCTCCCAGAGTGGGACAGCCTGGCCGGATGAGCTGTCACTGGCTGCCCTAGGGTGGCTCACATTTCTGCCCCTGCTGCAGAGGCCGTTCATCAGCATGATGACGGTTATTTCATCTGCAGCCTGAGCTGCAAGTGCAGTGATAGCTGTAGACAGAGGCAAAGAGAGGTACGTTGCCTAGGTTAACAGTAAAGCCTTTAGAGAGGCCAAATAAATAATGCAGGTGCCTTTCTGATCACCATGGAAAGCTTGTGCTGCCTCATGGCCCTGTAGTGTGCTGTGCTGCCTTTAAAAGGAGGCAGGCAGCAAGCTAGGGACAGGGCTAAGGACCTTCTGGGAAAAGCAGAGGTCCCCCTACTGACCTTAGAATGCAGGGCTACACCCAACCCTCTTATTCTTACCACTGCTTGGGTCATCTGCAGGCTCCCTACCCTCACAAGCACACACTCATGCTTTCAGGGTTTTCCTAAACAACTCCGAATCTCCTGTTGAGGAAAGACAACAGAATGGCCCCTGACACAGTTTCCGATGACTTAACTAGCTTTTCTTGGGATTACCGGAGGCAAAACCAAGTGGAGGGATTGGTGGGTTATGGGGTCAGTAAGGATCTGCCATTTACAGTAGGTGTGTGGGAAAGAGACTTGAAGCTGCTTCTGGATCCCATAGTTCCATTTACTTAGGGACACATGTTTAAAATTTCAGAAGCTAGCAGATGTGGCATGAATATCTTCAGAAAAAAGACTGCCATAGGACCGTTATGAACAACTTCAAGATTTCTTCTTCCTTTTGTACTTTCTTTAGACAAGAGGAAAGGGGAAGGGTCAAGAAGCCATGACAAATACCTCCTGGATGAAAAGAGTTCTTGTGGATGGCAAACAAACTTATTTCCCAGATTATCCAACCCATCATGGAAGGTCTGTTCGGCGAACAGAGAGCCATTTGTATTAGCCACCCTTCTGTTGCTGGGACAAAGTACCTGGTATGCACATCTTTTTTTTTTTTTTTTTTTTTTTTTT
>NW_004624883.1:3080005-3132769 GCF_000247695.1 Heterocephalus glaber
CAACTCAGGACCTCGGTAGGGCATGCACAGACCTGCCTCTCTGCAGTGGGCTGATTCAGTGTGTTCTGTGCAACTCAGGACCTCGGTAGGGCATGGGCAGACCCACCTGTCTGCCGCGGGGTGATTTGACATCTCTGGTATGCACATCTTAAAGGAGGAAAGGTTTATTTTTAGCTCACAGTTCTAGAGGTTTCAGTACATGGTTTGTGGTTCCATTGCTTTAGGCCTGTGGTGTGGCAGAAACATCATGGAAGAAAAGTATGGAAGAAAGCTGCTCACCTCATGGCAACCAGGAAGCAGAGATTAGATCAGGAGAGAGAGAGAGAGAGAGAGAGAGAGAGAGAGAGAGAGAGAGACTGTTCAAAGGCACTCCCAGTGACCTAGTTCTTCCAGTTGGGCTCTGCTTCCTAAGAGTCCATTTGATGAATTCATTCATGGAGTAATCCATTGGTGAGGTGAGTGCCCCTATGATCTAATAACCTTGCAAAAGCCCCACCTCTGAACACATGAGCTTTTGAGGAAACATTTTTGATCCAAATCATAACACAAAGGTTGGTTGGTCATCTGGGAATATGGCTTGATGCAAAATTTCTTAAGGCTCCCACGGACAATTCCACTGGCCATTTGACTCAAGCCTGGCTAATATATTGTTTAGCTTATTTAGTGGCTAAAATAGTGAGAGATGGGTGTATGGGGGCTCACTTGCATTTAGATAACTGCCTCTTTCTAGGAACACTGAATCTAATACGTATTTATGGTTGCTTATTTAAATAAGGGTAATAATGGTTCTGGACAAAATGGCTTTCAACCCTGAAATTCCTTTATTATATTTTATGATAATAAAGTGTTATGGATAAATGGAAATACAGACTACATTGTCTTCCACCCAGTTAATAACATTTGTTTGAAGTCTGAGTGTTGAGACAGTACAGATCCTGAGGCAGTAACCCAAGCATCGTCACTCCCTCTAAACTTATTGAAATTGGACAAAGTACTGGGCAATACTGCACTGCTTCTTATGTTCATCTTGAAAATTTGATTTTTGGCAGGGAAGGTCAAGAGCTTGGTTGGTACCCTTGCCCAGTAGTTCTGTGGAGATGCTTAGTGAATAAGGAGGTGAACGAATGTCCAGAGACTTATTCCAATAACCTTCTTACCTAAGAAGTTTGGCTGTTCCTTTGACATCTTCATCTCCATCTGTTGGCATGTTCTGATTAGCACAGAACCCGTGAAAGCTAGGCTGGTTGAGTTGGCAGGATAATCTAAACTCTGTGGCAGGGTCATCGTTTTATTCTTTTGGCAGTTTTCCCTTGCATTCAATTACTGTAGAGTGGTGCCTCGGTTCGTGAACACTTTTGTTTACGGACAGTTTGGTTCACAAATGGATGTGCTTGGTAAAATTTTGTTTTTGCTTGTGAACTCTGCATTGGGTGACCAACATGACCGTGGCCATCTTTCCTGCATGAATATGAACATGACCATCTTTTCCAGAACCGTGGAATGAATTAAGTTCATGAACTGAGGCACCACTGTATTTGTTTATTGAAGCTTTCACTACTTCTTTCTCATTTCAGCTTCTTTTGAATTCTTTACTCCTAGATATGTACCATGCCTGCAATTGGGGGATTCCTTAGGCTCCTGGATCTAGTCCTTTGGGATTTAACCTGGCCAGCCAGTCCAGACCTACCCTGACATCTCATGCCTGGATGGGCAATAGCTGGCTTTGTCCCCTGCTCATCTCTTACCTACTACTCTCTACCTACAGGCTTTTTCAATCCTGTGCTGGGACCCATTTTGGCCCCAAAGGGCCTTCAATTTGAAGGGATTCCAGGTGTCTGGCCCCATTGCTTGTCCCATTGATGCTTCCAGTGTCCTTCAAGGACAGCTTGTTGCTTCCAAACTCTTTGCCTTTGCAATTGCTTTTTCTTCAACTTTGGAATGTCCTCTTCCAAATCTATTAGCAGAAGTAATTTAAAACTCTCTTTTCCAATCCTATTAACCAAGACCAGCTCCTGGAACTCCCTACTCCCTGATGGATTTCAAGCAACACCACATTGAAACAAAACCTCCGAATTCATCTAATCTAATGCCCCATTATACAGATGGGAAAACTGAAGTCCAGGGAGGATATGTGTATGCCTTGAGCCACAGAGCAAACTGGTAGATCAGCTGAGACTCTAATGAAGCTCTCCTGACATTTACATTGCCTCGTTCTGTTCCCTGCTTTTCACCTGACTGTTGGTTGTCGCTAAGCAGTTGAAATAAAGAAAACACACAAAAACCCTCACTTCTCAGAAAGATTAGAGAAAATATTGAAAGAACACATTTCAAAATATTAACCATGGCTATCTTTGGGTGCTTGGAATGTGAATGACATTTTCTACTTCTTTCTCCTATTTGGAATGTTTTAAATGATTCTTAATGAACATATATTGCTGGCAAAGTGGAAGAAGTCAATATATATGCAGAGCAGAATAGGATGATGGGAAGAGGAGGAGGAGAAAGAGGAGAAGGGAAGAGGAAAGGCAATGTGTTGCAAAGCCAGGGTGGGTGCGGGAGTGTTTTGGAGAGCCAATGCTTCCTTAGAAGGCCCTGTACACCTTTTGGGGGTGGAGGAAGCCAGCCAGCTCTTTTTTGCATTAAGAAGCAGACAGTTCTCAGATCAACCCCAGCCCCAGCCCCGGAAAACGACTGTATCCCAGAGGAAAGCTTCTCCTCATCCAAGAATTATTGATCTGACCCACAGCTATAATGGTGACTTCACACTTCATCTTCATAGCTTTTTTGGATACAGGACTCCCTTGTAGACCTCAGGCTATCATTGAGTCAGAGCCAGGTTCAGGGATATGGGCTGTGGGGCAACAGGAACGGGGATGAGATGTAATTGTTGGCTGGAGGGGCTCTCAGTGAAGTGAAGAACACAGATGTGCACATAAATCAGGCAAAGGGAGAACGGAAGGAGCCCTCAAATCCCACCCCAGATGCCTGGGGGATGACATCACACCCCGCCTAGGAAGCTCAGCTGTCTCCATGGTGGGGGAATTGAAGCAGCTGCCTTCGGGGCTGTTACTTCAGCTCAGCACCTCCCTACTGAGTGTGGCATGTCTGTGCTGGGCCCTGTGGGCACCGGTAGGCCCTCTGCAGAGAGGGGCTGAGACCACCACTGTCAGGGTGACAAGGGGCCCATGTCGGGCTCAGGCTGTGGGTCTGCAGGACAAGCTCCATGGGAAAGCTGGCTGAGTGTCCTGGCGGAGCACGATAGGCCCCTGCTTTGAGCTTTCATTTCCTCCTCTATCTCTCCCAGGGTGCCTTCTTCAAGTCCAGCAGAGCTTCTATGTGCATAATCCTTTGCTCCCTTGCTGTCTCCTCCTGTTGCCAGAGGCTGGCTCCTTCAGCTCCACCACCTTCATCTCATCTTTCCAGGTGGAGGAAGCTCTCTAGCAGCCTGCAAAAGTGTGCAAAAGCCCGTAGTCGGCTTCTCAAGGCTGTGCACAGCAGCCTATCCATTCTGACCTTGCCAGCCTCTGTTGTGACCCTGGGATGCCTGGCTGTGCAGGGCTTATTCGCACATGTGCAGCAGGTCCAGAGACCATCAGAGCAGCAGCACGAGCAACCAGGAAGAGGATCTGGGAGAGCGAAGTGCCCAGAACATGGGTGCAGCTGGTGTGAGAGATGTGGCTGCATGAGGAACACAGAAAGGGCCCACTGGGTGGAACCCTTGCAGCCTCAGAGGTGTTACCCCTCTGGAAACATGTCCCAGAAGCACAGGGTATGGCAGAGCAGGGCCCATTCCCATGCATCCCTGTTCCACATTGTCTTTGTTCTCTGGGCTCTGAAGTTGGCACATGTTGATGAGCCCTGATGGTTTTCTTTGCTGCAGGGCATGGAAGACAATATTGACTGTGTTGGCACTGAGGCTGAGGGGTGGGTGGACACTCGCTGTTGCTGAAAGTGTGCCTTCCACTTGGCTCAGGGTTAAATAAGACCCTTGGGAACACACAGGGAGCCCACTGGCACACTTGAGGGCAAGAAAGTTTCTTCACAAGTCACCAGGGTACATGCTCCGGATCACCATGGACGTCCCTACTACCGTGGTCACCAATGGTCACAGTGTAGGGGGGATAGACACAGGAAGTAGGGACTCTTGGCTCTGCCCACCTGGCCAGAAACAATGTTTTCGTATTTTTAGAGGGGTGGAAGACCACCTCGAGAGGGAGAGGGAAAGAAGCAACTTATCCTTCACTATGGGTGGGGCTTGGGAATCATGTTTTTAGTCTAAGCCAAAATTCATGTGTTCAAGTCCTAACCTCCAGTGCCTCAGACTATAACTGTATTTAGAGACAGGGCCTTAAAAAGTGATCAAATTACAATAAGCAATAAGGCTATTAATGTGGGCTCTAATCCAGTGTGCTCGGTGTCTGCATGGGACAGGAGGACACCTCGTGAAGGCACCGGGAGGAGACAGCCCTGCCCACAGCTCCAACTAAGGCTTCTGGACTCTGGAGTCCTGTAACCCTGAATGCGGATCATTCAAGTCATCCAGTCTGTGGTTCTTTATTGTGGCAGCTGAGCAAACTAAGGCAGTTCTGTGACTCTTAGCCGGTGGTTCGATGCAGATTCATGTGTTCACCCTCTGATTGCTGGGATTTAGTAAGCCTGAGATAGGCAGGGCTGGGTTCTGCTCACTCAAGAGCCTCTGTGGGGCCTTCTGGAGCATACCGTGCTCGGACCCCACCAGGACTAGGATATGAGACTTGAACTCAGAAGCAATGGGTTTGAGCCACAGCTCTCACATTAGTTCCTCTGTAATCTTGGCCAAGTGAGGTTGCTTTCTGGGCCTCAGTTTCCTCCCCTGGAAAATGAGGCTGATACTTCCACTCACACCTCATCCATGACAAGCATGTATGTGAAGAGCAGGTCTCTGGCTTCTTCTCAGGGGTGTGCCTTAGTAGCCTTGGGCTGCTGTCAGAGGGTGAGTGACACAGCAGACATGTATTTCAATTCTGGGAGTTGGGAAGTCCAAGACAAAGGTGCCAGCATACTCAATTTCTGGCGTCCTCACATGCTGAGGAGAGAGGAGAAGAGGGAGGGAGAGAAGGAGTGGGAGAAAGGGAGAATCAGCACACAACCTCTTTGCTGGTGCTTCTTAGAAGGACAACAGTGCTACGGTGAGGACTTCTGCCTCCAAACTTCCCCTAACCCTAGTTATCGCCATACTCACATCACATCGGGAGGTAGAGCTTGCACCTGTGAATTCTGGGGAACACAATTCTGCCCATAGCAAGTGGTAATGGTACTGATAAGCTTGTGAGTTCAACTAAAAGCCTTTCTTGTCTTCTCCCAGCTTCTGGGAGGACTTGGTGCCAGGACCCCAGAGACCATAAATCTGCAGATGAAAATGACGGAGTATTTGCATGTAGCCTACACAATCCCTGTAGGCTTTAAATCATCTCTAGATGACTTCTAATACCTCAAACAAAGTAAATGCTATGCAATCTGTTATTACACTGTATTGTTTAGGTATTGAGGACACAAAGTAGTGTGTACGTGTTCAGTGCAGATGCATTTTTAAAAAATGAATTTTATTGGTACATTTTAGGTATACAGTATATAATGACATTCATCATGAGGATCTTGTACCTTTACATAATCCATCTTGGTTCTTATTTTTTCCCCATTCCCCTGCCCTCCCTATTTATAAAGACTTTGTTTCCATTTTTTATTTTTCTCATATTAATTCCATTCCCTTCTTTCCTTTCCCCTACCCCTCCCACTTCCCCTTCCCCTTTGCCCCTTTACTTCCCACATCACATTATCTATTTATATATATTTATTTATATCTTTTAGTTGCAGATGCAATTTTTAAAAACATAGTTTGCATCTGTGGTTGGCTGTAGAACCTGCACTTGATCCCCTGGGTGTCTGAGACCTAGGGGCCTGCATTTTAAGTTATTGCACTGTGAGATAAATCTTCAGGCTTTGCTCCCTCTTTGGCTATTCCTTGAAATTTCTCCCTTTTCCTGAGCAGAGGGGCTCTGTGGCCTGGTGGTCCCAGCATGAGTGATATGGAGATAGGGGATGAGTAGCCAGGAGATCATCAGGCTTTCCTGTAGATTGGCCAGGCTAGTAACACTCTTTTCTATGTGGCTTAAAGATGTGGAGGCACCATATCCCTACAAAGGGCAGACTCAGCATCTGGTTTAATCTTCAGAAGGAACACATCATAGAGTGAATGCATTGACAGCTGTATTACTTTTCTCATGGCTCAGACAAAATACCCAACACCCAAGGTTAAAGGAGGAAAGGTTTATTTCAGCTCACAGTTTGTAGAGGTTTCAGTCCATACTCAGCTGGCTCCGAGGCAGAGTAGAATGGCAGAGGGGCAGCACAGAGGAGAAACAGTCCATGGCAGGGAGGAAGGAGATAGCAAACAGCAAACATCAGGAGCAGCAGAAGCAGCAGCTGCCCCTGCAGCTGCAGCAAGCCTTCTTTCAGTCCCTTATATTCCATCCAGGCTATGTGCCCTTTGGGTGGGTAGCACTCACACCCAGGGTGGGGCACCCTTAATCCCAGTATCACACACCAGATCCAGCCACCTCTGAAAGGTCTCATCTCCGAGTGCATGGGGTTTTGGGGGGGGCATCTAGATATAAGCCATAACAACAGACAATGTGACAATTTTACTGAAAGTTTCAAAGAGGGACAGAGCAGTACAGATCACAAAGCGAAATTTATTAAGTAGTCCCTTGAACCAGGTTGGTTCTTGTCTGAGATTTCATCTTTGATGGGAGCTCCCTCATGTCTCCTCTTTCCCACTACCCTCTCCTCACCCTTTCCAGCCTTTCAAACTGGGGTCCAGATCAAAGCTCAGCATGAGGAAGTTCACAGCAAGAGACTGCTGCATGCCTGTGAGGATGCCTCAGGGCCTTGCTTTCCTGTCTTGGTCTGTGGGCTTGATGCCTCTCCTCCTACTCACAGGACCCTGGCTCCAGGCATAAGATGGGAGGTGGGCACCAGGATGTGGTCTTGTTCACAGTCCACACTCCTTCCATAGCTCAGGACCAAGTAGGGCAATTTCCTGTCTGTGGCCAGCACTCCCATACCTCATAGGGTCTGCAGACCAGCTTTGCTGGAAGCTTCTCAGTCAGAGGCCATTCATGTTACAGATTGGAGAATAAAGGCCCAGGGGTGGGAAGGAACTTTCCCCCACACCAAGGGGAGTGGAGAACTGGCACCAGGGTGAAGTCCATGCACTGGTTCACTTTAGACTCAGCCTAACATTTTGTGTTGAATGAATGCCCCATCCATCTCCAGATGGCCGTGAATGCAGTGAAGCAACCTGGACTTTCATAGCCACTGGAGAGGCTTGCAGGCGGCAGTTTGGAGATGCCAAGATAGAAACCAGGTTGGCAGGAAGGTGAGCCAATACTGCCCAGCACTTTCTGTGTAATCTTTTCACTTTCTGTGTAATCCCTCCCGGGCTCACCAGGTTCCAATGTGCTGGAGTGGAATCTGGGCCCAGAAGCAGGAAGGCATAAACACTGCCGAGGTGGCAGGAGAGTGAAAGGGGTTTATTTTGCTGGGAAAGTGGGCTTGGCAAGCGAGTTGTGGTTTCCTGCTCCAAAGTCATTCTTAGACTCTTGGTTTCTCTCTTGGAATGGGCTGGCACCAGTGCGGGGTGGAGAAAGTATGGGATTGGAGCCTGAAAAGCTGGGCTCAGGTCCTGGCTTTGCTCCCACCTCTGAATGTGGCCCTGGGCATGGCCTAGCCTCTTCCTGGGGCTCTTTCCTGTCTTCTGGTTGAGGAGAGTCAGACAAAGCCCCTCCCAGATTGGTGTGGCGAATGGCAAGCAGTAAGAGCAGAGCCGTGCAGGTCCCACTCTGGGCCTTGCCTGAAAAGGTCCTCCGTGTGGGCAGAAGCTGCCAATCTGCTAGGCTACGCGTCTGTACACTGTGCTCAGGGGACAAGAGGAGGGACCCCAAGGCAGTCTGCCTGGAGAGATCTGGGCAAGAAGTTGCCTCGTGGGTGCATCTTTAACCCAAGAACACCAAAATGTCACTGCATGGCATAAATAGGCAGAAACCTTGCAGGTCTTCAGGCAGGGGAGCAGAAGCCAAGGTCAGAGTGACTGTGAGCTCCCAAGTGGATCTTCTTGTTATCAGAGGGGACTTCTCAGCTCTTGCAGGAGAGGCGGGACCTGTGGAGCAAGCAGCTGGCCCACCAGGGTGAGGACAGAGGAGAGGCCTTGGGGGTGACAGCACTGAGGCCACAGTCTGCCCCCATCTGTAGCCAGTCTTCTTGTTTCCTCTTTTGCCTCTCTTTGCTCCTCGGTTAAAATGAATTTATTTATTTTTATTCTTTTAAATTTCTATTTGACTGCTTTTCTTTCTTTCTGTTTGCCTGTCTTGTTTTATGCTGTTGTTATTGTTGTTGTTGTTGTTGTTTTGCCATGGTCTCACTGTGCTCCCCAGGCTGGTCCTAAAGTGAGCTCAAGCAATCCTTCCACCTCGGCTTCCCAAGTGTAGCTGGGATGACAGGTGGGTGTGCACCGCCATGCCCAGCTATTACTCTAATTTTCTTGATTGACATAATATTTGCACATTTTCATGAGGTACAATATGATGTTTTGATTCCTGTCTACATTGTGTAATGATCAAAACAGAGTAATTAGCATGTCCATCAACTCGAACATTTATTTTTTTATGGTGAAACCTTTCAAAATCTTTTCTTCTCGCTTTTTGAAATGTGCAGAACATTGTTCTTATCTATGGTCACACTAGAATGTGGTAGCACCCCAGAATTTCTTGTTCCTGTCTAACTGCAACTTTGAACCATTGACCAACCTCTCCCCATTCCCCCTGACTCCTGCTCACCCCAGCTCTGGTAAGCACCCTTCTAGTCTCAATTTCTATGAGTTCAACTTGTTTTTGTAATCCACATGTAAATGAGATCATGCAGTGTTTGTCTTTTTGTGCTTGATTTAATCAGCGTAATAATAATGATAATAATAATAATAATAATGTTTTTGTTTTGGTGATTCTGGTCACCAAAACAAGATCAAACTCAGGGCCTAGTGCACACTAAGAGCTCATTCTACCACTGAACTACATCCCCAGCCCACTTTCTCATGGCTCAATAGTATTCTCTTGTGGATATGTACGTAACATTTTCATTGACCATTCATTCATTACTGGACATTTAAGGACAACATCCCTGGCAAGAATGCTGAGCAAAGAAAACTCTTGTACACTGCTGGTGGGAATGTAAATGAGCACAGCCACCATGGAACAGTCCAGAGATGCCTCAGAAAAGTAGGAGAGCTTCTGCATAATCCAACAGTCTCACTGCTGAGTATTTATCCAAGGGAAATCAAATCAGCAGGTAGAAGAGACACCCACTCGAGTCTTCATGTTAATAACAATAGTATTCATAATGGCCAAGGAATGGAATCAACTTAGAATGACTTAAAATGCAAACCAAATCACTTTCCTGCTCAAAAACCTCCCTTGGTTGCCTGCTGCAGGGAGAATAAAATTCACTCTCTTAATCCCGACCTCCAAGGCTCCCAGTGATCTGGTTCACTCACCATGCCAACCTCATCTGGTACCACTCTGTCCTCATCCCCCATGTGCCCATTCCATGGGCTTTCTTTCCTTTTCCCTTAAAGAGCCCAAACTGGGTCCCTCTTTTAGGTCTTGGAACTTGCTTTTACACTCCTCAGAAAGCTCCTCCTTCCAGGTTGTTGGGTGGCTGGCTTTTTCTTCTTTGGTAATTTCTAACCAAATGTCATTTCCTGGAAGAGGTATTCTCTGAATCAGCCAGACTAAAGTAACTCCAGGGCCCTGATCCCAATGCCAGGAGGGTTTTTGCTTGTGACACTATGGCACTCCTCACTCTCAGAGCTATCTATGTATGGATATTTATTTACTTGATTATTGTCTATCTTTTCCATTTGAATGCAAACTCTACAGAACCAAGCCACTGGCTCCCTTGATCTCCTATCTCCAGTACCTGACACTTGGCAGGCACTCGGGAAATATTGGAGGAGTGAACGAATGAAGAATGAAGGAATGACACACAGAAGTAATCCAGGGAAAGGTAATGTTAAGGAAGGCACCCTTATCCAACCCCCAGGCAGACACTTTGCTCTCTTAGCCCTCAGGCTGTGATGGTGACATGTGACAACACACTGGTGTATAGGCTATGCAGATGCAGTCCTTCATGAGGGCCAGACTCACTTCAAACTTCCTCACCCACTATGTGTTTGTACTTCCATATTTCTCGCACATAAGCGGTCCTCAATAAATGTTAGTTGGCTGAATGATTGAATCGGTTTTCCTCAATCAATGGAGCATAGATGAAAACTAAACACATCTGCTTTTTATAGACTGGAGAACTGAGGCCCAGGCAGAGCTGTGATTAGTGACAACCAGGCACAGTACAGGTGTTAGTGACAGGACTTTTCCAGTAAATGAGTCAAAAGTTGGCCCAACCAAGCTGAGCAACTAGGCAAACTGAAGGCCGATCCATTACTTTTTCTTGAAGATGAAGGGTATCTCATTATAGAGGCAAAGGGCAGATCTGACGAAATGCCATATTACCATCCAGGACTGGATTTGCCTGGACAAGATACGGGAATACAGCAGCTAGGCCAAGCCTTGGTAAATATCTGATGATGCTCATAGGGAGCCAGGTTATCTTCGTGTTCTTCTTGGAAACCCCAACCATACGGCCATTCTGCAGAAGAGTCTCCTCCTGCTTCTGATGGTGGGTGTCATGGATGGGGTTGATGCTTATTGCAGCAGTCCTTCAGAGAGCTTGAGGAGTTCTTCTAAGATAAGCTTTGCAGATCTAGGTGTGAATTCTGCCTTTTCTACTTAAAAACTTGCCCGTGGTCAGCAGACTCACCTCTCTGAACTTTAGGTGCCTTTTCTGTAATTTGAGATAATAAAATTAAGATCCTTTATGCAGGACTTTGTCTGTGGGGAGGTGGTACTTAGTCAATTGCAGCTTTGTGTTCATGTTTTCTTGGATCTCTAGAGGTCTTCCCAGATTGTATTTAAGCAATTGCTCATGCTTTCAAAGGAAAGAACTATTGTTACTTCATCTCTGTAGCTACACAGCTGACACAGAGCAGATGCCAGTATAAACTTTCACCCTGTTTGGGCAGGGTTAATGCTCAATGGGAAGAGACAGATATGTTGCCAAAGGCTGGCACACTTGAGTTTTACATGTGTGCAGTGGAGGTGGTAGATATCATACCTAACTTTAAGCAACAGGCAGAATAAGCTTCCGTGCGTGTTTAGGCAGGATGGGTCATGACAATGAGTTGACCGCTTGGTGGTTGCAGTGCATGGAGCTATCCCAACATTGGAGCCACAGTGCTTTCCAGAATAGAGTCACAGATAGGTTCGTGTAGTTACTTACTCTGACTTTAGCTCAGTACAAGTCAGCTCTGAGGACACAGTCCACTAGTCACCAACCCATTGGGAGTGGAGCAGTCTAGGAAGCCATGGAATCTAGGTTCTTAGTTATATGAAACTTAGGCATGGAGCAAGGGAGGTTAGGTTGTGGAAGGAGTTGGTTTAAAGTACTTTGTATTGATGATCTTGCTTAAGGAGGAGCCAGATTCTTGAATCTTAGCTGAAGCCTGACCTATGAGTTACCACCTAACCAATGCAACATCACTCAAAGAGCAAGACTGAAATAAATTCAAAAGTTGCTTCTTTATTGCCTGAGGTGGACTAAGGACTGACTTTGGAAAAGATACTTATTCTTTGGAAAGCACTACTTTGAGTAGCTGTATTGATTATGTCCATAGTAAATGTTGGGATGGGGGAAGTCCCAAAGCAGAACCCAGATTTATTTACTCTTCCCATCTGTCACAAGCCCCTCCCATTCCACAGCCAAGCCTGTGATGAAGTGCAGAGTAAGTTATTCACTGGAGCCTATTGTGCTGGGGAGAGGCAGCCACCAAATATGGTAATACTGAATGAATGAATTGCCCGTCTGGTGCCTGGCAAGTACTTTACTCCCTGGCTTATCCCTTCTCCCGCTGGTCTTTTCAATTTTCTTTGAATTTTCATTCCTGACCAGTGATTTTCTTCACCTTCTACTTCTCTTCACTACCAAACTTAAAAGAATATGTGATCATGCACCTTGAAACCATAATGCTAAGTGAAATAAACCAGACACACAAGCTTAAATATGTGGTTTCTCTCATATGAAATACCCAAAGTACCATATACATAAATTAAATAGCAAAATAAAAGACAGACAATAGGAAACAGAGAGATTTTTTGCAAATGGCAAAAGGCCCTAGAGATGGAAGTAGGGGGATAGAGGGGAGAGGAAGAGGATAAAAAAGAATTCAGATATGCTATGTGCATGTACCAGCTCCCCATGATGAATGAAATCATTATGTACTGCAAATATGGACTAATAAAAAAGCAGTCTCCTTCTTGAAGTCACAACAGTAAAGTTATCACCATCACTGTCTCTCTTCACAGTGGTTATTTCAAAAGCTTGAACTAAGTCCAGAAGTTTCTTTGCTCTTCATTCACTTTGAATTCTGGGCTAACTGGTGACTTTGACAGGCTGCTTCTCTTCACTGCTACATCACACTATTCATCTAGAGTCATTGCTTTATCCTTCATCAATTCCTCCTTCTCTTAAATATTGCTTTTCCTCAGACTTCTTCCTTTAGTCTTCATCTCTTCTCCTTCCACAAGTCTGTCTGCAAAAAGGCATGCCATCCACAGATTGAGAACTTCCCATATTTACCTTTAGGCCCTTGAATGGGAGACCCTAAGTGGTCTCATCTATCATGTATGTGCAGAATGTTCCTGAACTCAGTACACTTACAAACTCTCTTGCAGACCCAGCCCTGTGTATTAGTCAGCATTCCACTGCTAGAGCAAAATACCTGACATCCTCAATTTAAAGGATAAGAAGTTTATTTTGGCTCACAGTTTCAGTGGACTCAGTCCATGTTTAGTTTCTTCATTGTTTTGAGTGACTTTGACAGTTTTGAGGAATACTAGTCAGGTAGTTTGAAGAATGTCCACCTGCCTTTGGGATGTGCCTGACATTTTTCACACGATTAGACTGGAGTTTTGCTTCTTGGGAGGAAAATGGTAGAAATACAATGGGGGAAACATGTTATCTGCAATGATTTGTGACTGTTGATGATAATCATGATCACCTGTTAAGTTTCTCTACTATAAAATTACTCTTTTTTTCCTTTCCATACTGTACTATTTGGAAGAAAGTCACTGTGTGCAATCTACATATAAGGAGTGGGCATTTTGCTTTCCTTCCTTTAGGGTGGAGGTTTTATATGATTTACTAGAATTCACCTGTACAGTATGTTGTCTCTTCGTTCCCATTAATTTGCTCACTTGTCCATTTATATCACTATGGCCTCATAGATATTTGTTTTATATTTTAGGTTATTTTTTATCATTGCTTAATTTATTTTGTTGATCATATTATTTTAGCCTTGACCACTGAGAATCTCTCATTTTGCTTCTGTGTCCCTCTGATATACCCCAGTGAAGGTAAAGGGTGTTTTTGGGGTACAGTTCCTTAATTTCTGGTGCTACAACATACTCTATGCTTACCTTGCATATTTTCTGCCATCGTCCTACAAACCATTTCTCAAAGGAGCCTTGGTTCCTTTTATTGGAGAATGATATCAGAAACCAAAACATTGCTGCTAAGTGTGCCCACTTTAGAGCTATTTTATTAGTTGCAATTTCACATTGATTCATGGTATCATTTAATGAATGCCATCATGATCCATAGGATGGTCCTGTATGGTAGGGGCATGTATGATTTTGCTACTGTTATGTCCCTAGAGCCAAACACAGGCTCTATTCAATAATAATATTCAATAATGTTCATTAACTACTTTTAGATGAAGGAAAGCTTATGTTTCAAGGAAATGTCATATAAGACAGAAATATTCCTATAATCAAAGTCTCCTTCTTTTTTACTCTCCACACCCAGTCTTTAAGTCCTGATATCTCTAACTCTGGAATGCATTTTCTAATTTCCATTCTACCATTACATTGGCTCAAGCACATGTTTCTGTTTGTGGATAAACACAAGAGCATCGCAAGTGGTGATTCTAGACCAACCTATATTGCATATTGTTACAAAATTAATCTTGCTAAAGTACATCTCTGACCAAGATACTTCCCTAGTTAAAAATCCATTAAAGGAATGGAAAAATATATAATGTGTATGATTTAGACCACACTATTTGTGAAATGTCAACTCTTGAAATTTGACATATAGATTTATAGATTGTATGTCAATATTTAAAGATTTAACACAATCCTGTCATAATCATGACAGGATTTTGTGGAAATGGACGAGCACTTCTAAAATCTGAGTGGAAAAGCAAAGGACCTAGAAAATTTGGAGCAATGCTGACAAAGATGCTTAAAGTTAGAGGACAAAACTCACTTGGCTATGAATAGTGCATTACTGGTGTTAGTGTTGATGAATATACCATGATGACTCCATAAGGATTTCAGAAGTACATCCACTTTATGCAGCCATTTTACTTTGAAAAATCTGTCAAAGTAAGCAAATGAGAAGGAAATTTTTTTTTCAGTAAATGACACTCGAGGAACTGGCTGCCCATATAGATAAATGAACATTGAGCCTAGCCTCACACCAAACACAAAAATTAATTAAAGTTGAATCAGGGATATAAATATGAAGTGAAAAGTCATAAACATTTTAAAATGAAAACAAAGGAGAATATCTTCATCGTTTGAGAGTAGTCAGGTGTTTCTTAGTCAGAACACAGACAGCAGAAGCAATACAGAAAATGGATAATTATTGTTTTACTTCTTTTTTTTTTGTGGTACCAGGTATCGAACTCGGGTCCTTGCACTTTCAAGGTAGGAGGTGTAACCACTGAGCTAAATCCTTGGCCCCAGAAAACGGATAATTTAAACTTCATAAAATAAGTAGAAATACTTGCTCACTGAAAGACTTCACTAAGAATAAATATGTGAGTAAAATATTGGAGAAAATTATTTTAAGAACTATATATTTAACAATGGACTGGTATTCAGGATATGTAAAAAGCTTTTGAAATTCAATAATTAGAAGGTAAGTAACTATGGCTGTGTAGCATATTTTGAAATCAGGCATTAAGATTCCTCAGCCTTGCTGTTTTTGTTTAGGATTACTTTGTCTATTCATGGTCTTTTGTATTTCTGTATAAATGTCAGGATTGGTTATTCTAGTTCTGTGAAGAATGTCATTGATATTTTGGTGGTGATTGTATTGAATCTATAGATTGCCTTCAGTAATATGGCTATTTCAACAATGTTAGTTCTTTCAATCAATGAACATGGGAAGTCTTTCCATATCTAGTGTCTTCTTCAATTTCTTCAGTGTTTTGTTTTTGTTGTAAAGGTCTCTCATTTCTCTGGTTAGATTGATTTTTAGGTATTTAATTTATTTTCTGAAGCTACTGTAAATGCAATTGTTTTTGTGATTTATTTTTCAGCATGTCCATTACTGCTGTATAGAAAAGTGATGGATTTTTGCATGTTGGTTTTGCATCCCACTTTGCTGAATTTATCAGATCTAAAAAGTGTTCAGTTGAGTCTTTAGGGACTTCTAAGTATAGGGTCATATCATCTGCAAACAGGGATAATTCGACATCTTCCTTATTTGTAATAGTTTTATTTTATTCAGTTCTCTTGCTTAATAGCCATAGCTAAAATTTGGAATACTATATTTAATGGGAGTGGTAAGAGTGGACATTCTTTTCTTGTTCCTGGTTTTAGAGGGAATGCTTTGTGTTTCCCCATTCAGTGTGATGTTGGCTATGAGTTTGTCGTAGATAGATATGTTTCAGAGCCATAGTTACAAAAGCAACATGACACTAGAATAAAAACAGAAATGTGGACCAATGGGAAGGAAGAGAGGACACAGACATGAACCCGCACAGCTATAGCTATCTAACTCTGGACAAAGAGGCCAAAAACACAGGTTGGAGAAAAGGCAGCCTTTTTAACAAATGTGCTGGCAGAACTAGATATCCATGTGCAGAAGATTGGAAATGGATTCCTGTTTATCATCCTGTACAAAAACCAACTCAAAATCAATCAAAGACTTAGATATAAGACCAGAGTCTTTGAAATTGCTGGAAGAAAACATAGAGAGACACTTCAAGCCATAGTCCTGGGCAACAACTTCCTAAATAGGACTCTAAAATAGCTCAGGAAATAATACTAAGAATCAACGAATGAGATTGCATCAAATTAAAAAGCTTCCACATAGCAAATGAAACAACAGCGTGAAGAGACAGCCCGTGTAAAGGGAGAAAATATTTGCCACTAGAAAATATTTGTCGCTAGAGGACTAGTATCTATACTGTATAAAAAACTCAAAAAATGTAACACAAAAAGCACCAGCAATCCAATCAATAAATGGGCAAATGAATTGAGCAGATACTTTTCAAAAGAAGAACTACAAATGGTCAACAAATGTATGGAAAAACCGACAATAACTTCACCCATCAAGGAAATGCAAATCAAAACTGAACTACAATGAGATTCCATCTTACACCGGTCAAAGTGATTATCACCAAGAATCCAATAAATACAGATGAGGTAGCAGAGAAAATGGAACCCTTATACACTATTATTGGGAATGGCATTTAGTACATCTACTATGGAAGTTATTATGGAGATTCTTCCAAAAACTGAAAATAGAGTTACCTTATAATATATTCATACCACACTTTGGCATATACATACCTTATGGAATTAAAGTCAGCATACTATAGACATAATGTGTATTCCTATGTTTAGTGCAGCACAATTCACAATAGCCAAGATATGGAACCAGCCTAGATGCCTACAACAGAAGAATGGATAAAGGAAATGCAGTATATATACGCAATGGAGTATTTTTCAGCTGTAAAAAGAATGAGATCATATTATTTGCAGGAAAATGAATGAAATTAAAGATCATCATGTTAAATGAAATAAGCCAGACTCAGAAAGTTAGATATCAAAGGTCTTTTGTATACAGAATCTAGAAAAAGGAGTACATGGAAGTAGAAGGGAAACTATTAGAGAAGAAGGGGATCTGGGGGAGGGTAGAGGTGAGAGTTAGAAGGGTAGTGAGAGGTTGCTATGAACAAAGTGTGTCACATGCATGAATAAAAATGCTACAACGAAACTCATTATTCTATATAGCTAATATACATCAATAAAGATACTAATTAAAAAGACAAACACTTCAGGTGAGCAACAAACATTGAATGGATACTTCACACAAGAAGGTATGCAAGTGGCCAATAAGCACAAGAAATATTGCTCAAATCATTGGTCATCTTGGAAATGCAAATTAACATCACAATGAGAGTTCACTACTCGCCAAACTGGTTAAAAATAAAAAGACTGAAAATAACAGATGATATGGAGGAAATTGTTACATGTTGTTGGTAAAACTGTGGAATGATACAATAGCTTTGGAAAAAGGTCTGGCAGTTTCTTATAAAACTCAACATCCACCTACCCTAGACCTAGTCATTCCATCCATAGGTATCTACCTAAGAGCAATGAAGAAACAAGTTTATAAAAATGACTATATAAGCACATTCATAGCCACTGTATTAATAATAACTTAAAGCTTGAAACAAAGCTGTTGTGGTAGCACATGCCTGTAATCCCAGCTACCCAGGAAGCTGAGGCAAGAGGATCACACTTGAGGCCAGATTGGGCAATTTATTAACTTAGCATGACCCTGCCTCAAAATAAAAAATAAAAGGGCTGAGGGTGTAGCTCAGTGTGAAGGTCCCGTGTTTAATCCTCAGTACTAAAAAACAAAAGAAAACTGGAAAGAAATCAGGTGTCTATCAACAGAAAGGATACAGAAAATATATGAACAAACCATGGCATATTCATCCAATGTAGCCCGGGTCAGCAACGAATCAGAATTACAGATGCACACAGCAACATCAGTCTCTAAACCATCATGAGTTAAGGAATATAGTTAAAAGAGTCCCTTGTTCAGATTCTGATTTCTGCCTTCTCCGGATGACACTGTGAAAGATTCCAGTGTTGGGCTGTGGCTTCCTTTTGTTTTTTTTTTGCCGCATAACAAGATCTAAGTTAATTTCTTGCCTCCAATGTCTCTTTATTTATCTTCACCCACTTCTAGGCTGATCGAGTGGCCTCCTTTATCATATACTAATATTCACATCTTTGATTCTGCTTCTAGACATACTCTGTATACCAATCTGTCTCTTCTGTCACATCCCATGGAAATTACTGTGAATTTAGAATAAATTTTAATATCTGTTAAGGCAAGTGTTCCTCTATTTATTTATTAAAAACGTTTCTAGCTATTATTGTCTGTATTCCAAGTCAACTTTTATTTATTTTTGTTTTAGGACTCTCTTATTGTGAAGGTGCAGCCTCCTTATTATGGGTCAGATGCCATTATGAGTTCATATCCTCTGTACTTCCAGGAACTACTTTTTTAAATTTA
The DNA here is from genome assembly GCF_000247695.1 of Heterocephalus glaber. Next base: position 3,098,537 of record NW_004624883.1, read on the forward strand.
ATCTATAAAATAACTGCAAGATAATCTGGAATTTAGATGTTTTGCTACATTCAATTTATTTTAATGAAATTTGTCCAGATTGACGTTAGGACCAGCCAAACCCCCAAATTCTGATTGGAATTATGTTAGACATGTCGATTGATTTGAGGAAATTATGTTTCTTTGGTAATGAGGTTTCTCACACAGGAATCATTTCTCTTCGTTTCTTCAACCTTCCTTAATGACACTTGAGAGGTGAAAACTGCAATGACCAATGAGACAGAGATGTAGCAAGGAGAAGAGAGAGCTAGCTAGGCTGCCAATGACAAAACAAGGATCCCCTTTCCTCTCCCTATTTGGCCTCACCCCACCCCCCCTTCTGGTCTGGCCCTGTTGACCGGAGAGCTGTTCACTCATTGTTTGTGCATTTTTTCTTTAGAAATTCTATTTAGGAAAGGATTTACACTGTTCAATATTAGCTACTTTTAGACAGTGATGATGAGGGTTTGAGGTAAGCCCAGGATAATGGACATAGTGTAGAGATTCTTATTATTCATCTGAATATTTAGGCCTCCAAAGTCATGGCATTGGGAGGTTGCTAGATGCTCTTTGACCTGTTGTCAGGGTCCTCTCGACGTCTCTTGCTGGCTATAACCTCTGCTGTGAAACTATTCCTGGGACAATCCTGCTGAGTTGGAGAACTCTGTAATGACTCTCTAGATAGCTCTCAAGCCCCCTTATTTTTACTCATTTTCTCTATGGCACTATGAATCACATGCTTGGATGATTTGCTTTGCTGAAACCCTCCCCTGAAGGAGGGAGCACTAGGTGGCCTACTCTCACTGCCATGTAGGCTTACTGGAAACTAGGAAGAACATCCGAAGCAGAGGCAGAGGTCTGCACAATGGAATTTGGACCGGGGACCTCACTGGAGAAGGTATCCAAGAATCGGAGGCCCAGTTCAACTGCTGCAAGCAATCAGTGATGGGTCCAGCCAGCAGTCAGGGCCATGAGTCACAGAGCTAATAGAGCCAGGGCCAAGCCACAGGCCAGGAATGACACTCTGAGGTTCTGAGATCTGGCATCCCCTATAAAACTTGAGCAGGAGAGGAAGCAGTGGGGCTAGAAACACAATGCTGTCAGGCAAAGAAAAGATGCCAGTGGAAACCAATCTTCTGGGCATCCAGTCACTCCAGAGAGGGGGTGGTCATTTGTTGTCGAGAAGGGACCATTTCCAAGATTTTTCAGAGTAAGTCAGCTAAGAGCATGGCCAAACAAAGAGCAAAGTTAGGAGGAGACAGACTGCTGATGAAGAAGAGAGGCTTCTCTGAGTCTGAGCTGGAGCTCTAGGTTTCTGAGTGTGGGTGCCTGGCCAGACCAAGATGATTACAATGAAGAATAAGCAGAGATAGGCCTCTTGGCAAAACCCACACCAACCCAAAGTGGGCAGAGGCTGTGACTGAAGGCAGAAGTGGCAGACTGGTTGTGGTAGAAATGTCAGGTGAGTTTCAAGGGCTTGCATGGTCTCAGCTCAGCCTATAAACAGGAAGTGGCAAAGGACTGATAGGGACCTCTAAGGTTTGTGAAATCCTCAAGGCATGCCTTGTACCTGGGATTATTCCTAACACTTGTTTGCTTTCCTGTGGGCTTTAAGGCTTCTGCTTCTATTTCTCTCCACTTGCTCTTTCTGTTTTCCTTTTATTTGGGCAATGGTCAGAGAGAGCCTTCCTACTTTCATTTCTCCTGTCTCAAAGAAGTCACAAGCCTTTTGTACTGGAGACTTGTAGGAGGTGTTCTGGAATCTTCTGAAGGTTTCTTGTGTCCCCTTTGTCTCTGGTTTTCATCTCCTTGGACAACTTCTGTGATAGTTGACAGAATCCCGTGCTTCCCCATGGGGAAGCTCATTATACGTTTCATGTTTCTCACAATGTCTCCATTTCCACAGGCCACACTTCCCTACCTCCAAAGCTTTCTTTCTAGTCCTGGCCTAAAGACACGGATGTCTATCTTCCATTTAGACTCAAGTTAGCCTTTCCACTCAGGGAATGCGGACCAAAATAAATCAGAAGCATAAGCTTCTATATCTCGTAGTTTCTCTTACATGAGAACCCAAAGTATAATGAATTAAAGAACAAAATAAAAGATAGATAATAGGAAACAAGGAGATAGCACTTGTGCAAAAGGGAAGGAAACCAAGAGACAGAGGGGGAATGGGAATGGGAAGTAAAAAGAATTATGATGTGTTATGTATACGTACCAATGGCCCACAGTGAATGTAATCAGTGTGTGTTGCAAACATGTACTAATAAAAAACAGCTACCAACTCCCTTGATTGCTATCCCCACCCTATAGATAAGGTCATAATTGGACATTTCCTACAAGCAACCTGGACCGGGGCTACAAGAGGGGGGCTCTCATGTTGGACCTGGTTTCACAGCACAAGTGAATAAAAACATTTATATATGCCCATTTAAAACTCTTCTTATGGTCTTGGAATATTCTTTTAAATATTCCATTCTGGCAAAATTCAGTTTCTCAAGTCCAAGTCCTAACAGAAAACAGTTTGGGGAGTGATAATTGCTAAGGGACCATTCAACATATATTATGAATACCATATGCTCTGGCTTTATAGGGCCAAACAACTTAGTTTTGGAAAAGGAACATTTGATCCCTCCTGATGGAGGAAAAGACAATAACAGGGTTTCAAGCTAGGAAGCAGCCTGTGCTTGGTCATCTTTCTTTCTTTTTTTTAATGGCTTCTCTCAGATCACTGGAAACAAAGACAGGGGTATTATGATGAGACCAAAAATGACAACTCTGATTAATGACTTCAGTAAATAGCTGTTGGAGAAGAGCCACAAAAATGATTCCTTCCATATGACAAGAGGACAGGGGGAGGGTGGTATGAAGGGAGAGATGGCCAAACCATTCTTCTTCCTTCAGTTCTTTGTTCGAGACAGAAGACAATCAAACAGTTGCAGGAAACTCAGTATAAACCTGACATGGATACTAGAGGATTAAAGCAAGAGACAGAGAAGGAAAGGACTAAGATTTGTGAATATGGGCTTATTAGTATGGAGATTTTGTTGAAGTTCCTAGGCTAGGGGCTTGTGTTTCTGTAAACCTTGCTTTAGTTGTTTATTCCCTTTAAGTAGTCATTCAAGTTTATCTCGATGTCCACTGTATTAATCATGTGGTCTTTTGTTAGGGTAAAATAGAATAGTGGAAGTTACTTATTTTACTCACTTAGCCATTCTCCAGAAATGTCTATTTACACCAGAAGGGCATAACCAAGGCTCTGGTACCTGCTATCTGATGAGTGTTTGCACAGTTGCAGGATGACCCTGGAGTGGAAATCGTCATCTTATGTCAGCTCACACAGTCTTGCAGTCATGTAATCAGTGTGTCTGATGGACCCAGAGCCTCTCTCCTTCCTGTGCTGCTGCTCTGTTGGGGGCAGAGCCAGTCAGGACTTGCAACCCAAGGAATCTCCAGTGTCTCCCGGCCCCATTTTGTCTTTTGGGAGTTCTATCCATGTGCCCAAATTTGCCTTAGAGATTGACCCTTGGTGGACAAACCACATATGGTTTTGGAGGTCACAGAAGGAAGAGAGGCAATAAATTATTCTCTAATTGACTAGAACCAACAAATCTGACCTTTTCTGAACAAGACTATTCATCTTTCAAAACTTGGCAGATTAGTCATTCTCAGGCTTGCGAATGACCAACCCATCCAGACAGAACACCTCCCTAAGACTAAGGAGGCGAAGACTCTGCACTCAAGGGAAACCCTAAACCTGCCTCTGCGTGTTGGCAGGGATTTGCCTGCATCTGTGTATTTGCGGAGATGAGAGGACTGGGACCAGATGAGGCCCAGGGCAGAAATGGTTGGCAAGTTGGCAAGCATTGAGAGCTAGCTGGGTCGTGTAGGCATTGAAGGGAACCTAGAGTACTGGATTTCAAACCTGATCAGGAGGCAGACTGAAGGAAGAAGTTGCAAATGAGGACAATGCATTTAAGAGGAAGTGAGGAACAAAAGAAGCAGCAGGTGCTTTGCATGGTGCTAGTGGCCTCCCATCTCTAGCAGAGTGCTGTGCTGGCCAGGGCAGAGCTTAATCTTCCTAGGGGTTGGAGAGATCTGCCTGGGGAATTGCTTTCACCAAGAAGATAGCACCAACCAACTGTTCTTGTCTGCCACAGGCAATTCTGCTCCGGTAAAAACAAATCAGCTAGAAGTTCTGGGTGTTTTTTTGTTTTGTTTGGTTTTTTTGTACGGTGATAGAACTCGGAACCTTGTGCTTGAGAGGCAGGTGATGGCACCACGTAGCTAAATCCCCGGCCCTCAGCTAGAAGTTCTAACTGTGGAGTATGCCTCATCAATCTACTCAACTGTTTTCTAACACCTACATTACTCAGAACCCCATGGGAGGTCAGGCAAGGCCAGGTGGAAGCCCTGGCAATGAGGACAAATCTAAATTGCTCTGCTCCCTTTGGATCTCCCATGCACTGGTCCCAATCGACTTCTCTAGGTTCACTGGTCTCCTCTGCCCCTCGCTAATGAAACCTCTCCAGGTTTGGCTCACCCTTTCTCAAAGGCACACCCCTTCCTGTGCCTGTGCTTTTGCTCCAGCTTTGCCTTTCATCCCTCTGACAATGGCCCCGCCTTTCCCACATTCGTCACCTACTCATCCTTCAGAGCTGGACCAAATACTGCCTCTTCCAAGACACGAGTCGTGGTTCTGAGGGCATCATCACTGGTGGAACAATCTTCCCTGTTTGTGCTCCCCTGGCATGTCACTCACACTCCCGCCTTGTCTGTCCTCTGTCTGTTTGGTGGCAGAGTTTGGTGTGTGCAAGTGACCTCGAGGCACTGTTGAGACATGGGGAACACAGCTGACTTGGCCCTGTCCCCATACAGGGCTTATCCAAGCACTGGTCTGCAGTAGATTCCAAATACATGCTTGGTGGAAGCAGATGCATTCCTTCTACCTCAGAGAAGTCGATTTTTTTCTTCCAAACTTTCTCAGGTTTGATTTATGGAATTCATTAACTTAGTTATTTTCCTCTCTTCATCCTTTGTGCTTGGTCCTCTAGAAGGCTGATATTTTAGTTCCAAGGTAGAATTAAGTAACTAACCTTTGTGGAGCACTTTGTAGTTTTCCAAGAACTTTCCCACCCACTACCTAATTGATCTTGACAGCCACCCGTGAATTATCCCCAATTTAAAGCAGGGGAACGTGTCTCCTATGTGAAGCAACTTGTCCAGGTCAGAGGAATTAAGTGGCCAGCCAGGGACTAAAGCTGAAACACCAGTCTGTCTCTAAATCATATTCTCCCCAAGAACAGCCAGTGCACAACAAGAACAGCTGCCATGGGCGTTTGCTGACCCTCCACTAGGTGCAGGACAGTGTGGTAGGCGCCTCACAGCACTACTGTGTTTTCGCTAAACACGCTTTGTATTGGAGTCTCCCCGAAATGTTCTAAAGATGGCCATTAACAAAGCCCTGAGCCAGGACTGTTGGCCTCTTCCCCACCCTTGGCCCCTCTCTCTCCTCTTATCTCCCTAAGCTTCTGTCCTTGGCCAGTTCTCTATCTGCACACCTCCTCCCCTGCAGAGCTCTCACATGCCCACAGTTGCTGTGCTCACTAATGTAGCTGGTTCCCAGGTCCCTGTTTTCTGGCTTGTTATCATCTGAGCCCCAGATTTCCAGCTCCACAGGCCTGCTGGATGCCCTCACCCTCAGCTGAAGAATTTTCACACATCAGAAGAAACACTAATTGTCTCCCCCAGCAAACCTGTTCTGCTTGCTTGGCTTCTTTCTGATTGTGGCGACACTTACTAATCACACAAGCTTGAGTCCTATGAATCATCCAGAAAAGCCTCCCTTGTATCTTTCTGCAGCAGACTCCAAGTGATGGGAAATCTGCTCCTACAGCGGACCTGGCCCCCAGTGCTTTTCTCTGAGCCCACTAACCTTGCCTCTCTCAAACTCTATTCTCACCTCAGTTACTATGATGGCTCCTACTCTGTCCCCTGACATCCAACCCTCCTTTGTCCCAATCCCTCCCCTGCTTCACCAGCCAGCGAGATCTTATAACCGACATCTGATTAATTTTTCCCCCAAAGAGACATCTTTTTAAAGCTACAGAGAAATTAATATTCTAATACATCTATACATTGATCCCATTAGAAATTGCTTTCCTTCTCTGTCCGTCCTCATAGCTAAGTATGAGGGTAAAGGTAAGATTAGAATCAAACTTGTTCCAATGGTGAGGTGATTATTGTGTAGGGGCTGAAGTTATTTTAAATTTTCTCCTTTAGAATTTTCTGGACTGACCTAATTTCTAATTAGGAGAACACATGCATTTTTACAATAACAATAAAGTCACTCTTCAGGGAAAAGTAAAGAAATTCTCCAGTGGCTCTTTATTGTCAATAGAACAAAGTCTAAAGTCCTTAAAACCTGGCAGATGGGGCCCTCTGTGACTGACTTCTGCCCACCTCACTCTCTGCTGAAGGTTGCTCCTCAATGTTGCTCTGTGCTCCAGGCCTGCTGAAGTTGCAGTTGTTGCCAGAAAGACCATTCATGCTGATCTCCTGGCATTGCCCTATGCTTGCCCTTTTGAGTCCTGTGGCATCCAGCCTGGACAATGGGATGTGCCTTCTCTCCGCCGTGACACTCTATCCCTTTCCCTCTTGCATGAGAGACAGAAGTCATCCTTCTGGGGCACAGGAAGGAGCAGGGCCTGCCTCTGCTCAAAATCTTTCCGCCACCTCCCCGGGTGCGGAGCCCAAGGATGGATTCTTCACCAAGAATTTTCAGATTCTGGTTCAAGACAAGTTTCTGCTCCATGCCCCCGTCCTGCATGTTCACCTGAGTGGCTGACACTCTTGCAGAACCACTGTGCCCTTCTCCTCTTTTTAAAAAGGCAGATGAATACACCCTGTTTCCTTTTGCATCTTCGGAAGAGCTCCAATCTTTGGGCTCACCTTTGGGTGTCCGTCTCCAGGCTTGCAGTGCAGACCCCTGTCTTCCAGTGCAGCCCCTTCGGCTTCCTGATCCAGACTCGTGTGGGACTCTGCAGTGAGCTCCACGCCTTGCCTCTGACTTTGAATGGGATCCTCCAGTCTCCAGCGTGCAGACCTCTTGCACTCCTGACTGTGGGTGGCTGTTGTGAGCTACCTTGTATATATTACCAATCTGTTCCTCTAGCAAACCCTAACTGATACAGGCAGCCTCTATCCCCCTCTTGCCAGTCCTGCTACGTTGCAATGCTCTTAAGCTACTGAGAAGGTGGAGAGCAAGGTGCCCAAGTAGGCCACCAGCATCACCTTTCCTCTTCATAAACCTGGTTTCATCAGTGCAAAGCAGCTCTTTGCAGAGATGACTTAAGTATTCCTCAGATACCTCAAGCACAATATGTCCAAGGCAGAACCAGCCATGCCTCCCCCCTCCACCACCACCACCACAAGCTGTTCTGCCTTCTGCATCCCAGATCGCAGCTAATGGTGCCACTATCCGCCTTGTCCATGGCTCCATTCGGGCATCATGCTGTCTCCTGCATATGTTGTACATTTGCTCACTGTATCTGTGCCCCATCCTCTTCACCTGCTCCCCATCAAGACTTAGCTCTGTGCTTTCCTCCCATGAAAGCTTCCCTGTTAGCCTTCCCACCCTCCTGAGGCTAGATGTGGAGCCTCTCTTCTGGGCCTTCGCCACTAGGGCTACTCCATTTTCAGGATCACTTTCTGGTCTGTTTTTTCCATTAGACCTGGAGCTACTCGAGTGCAGCAAACCATGTAGTATGTAGCCCTGGATTGCTATTGCCAAGTACAGAGCTGTCTGTGTATACACTTGTTGCTCAGTAAGAGCTGGTTAGTGTATTATATAGATTCATAAATCCAAAAGAATTATAAAGATTTATAAATCTTCAATTTCTCCTGGATCTTGTGGCCCAAATTTAGTCATTTATTTGCTCCTGTCCCTTTATCTTCTTCCTTATTTCTTGATCCAGTCTACATCTCTTCATGCTTAGGACCTCCTTCCTAGTCTGGGCCACCACCACCTTAATGCCCAACTCCCTAGCCTTCCGGTGGTCTTCCAAACACCTGTTTTCCTTCCATAGTCTACTCTCCACAAGAAGCCAAAAGGAGCTGATCAAAGTGCAGGTGCGCTTGTGTCTTCAGCCTCTTGTTGAAAACATTCCAGAAGGCTGGTAAGCTCAGCACAAGGTTCATGCCCGTGACCATAGCTTGTGTCAGTGACCCTAGAAGATCTAGCTCCTGCAGTCTTCTCAGCCTCATCTCTCACATCCTTTTCCAGAGTCCCAGAGTCAAGGCAGATGAAGCAACTTGACACAACCTTCATTTGCAGATTTTTCTATCACTATCCCTTTGCTTATACCATTAACTCATCTCGGAATGCTCTCCCTTGAGTGTTGTGGGTGTGAGTTTTCCCTTTGTCTCAAAGTTCCTCTTCAAAGCCGTGCATCAGTCCTCGCCCAGGAGGTTCTGGGGAGCCTGGGTACCACCAGGTCCATGCTTACACCAGGGAGCTAAGTCCCTTGGACCATCTGAGAAAGGACAGGAAACGATCTGGTGATAGCCTTTGGCTGGAGCTCGAGACTGTTCCAGCAGAGACCTCTGCATCACAGAGAAACCTTTCAGCTGCTGACAAAGTCATAAGTTGCTGTCTTCACAAGTGAAAGCCCTGGGGATACTTCAATGAGTGACTCATGCTGAGCAGTAGGAAGCCAAAGAGAAATGAACTTGATTTTATGATGTGCTTGTGCGGGAGCTAAGATTTTTCATGGCATTGAGAGTTGCTTGGTTTGAGCTTTCCTTTTGCACAGATTGACTTGATCAGAGTGTCCAGGAATCTTAAGAAAATGACCCTGTGCTAGATCAGAAAGGGTGACGAGGCACAGACTGAACAACAGGGGCAGCAGGACCTCCTATGGCCAGAGCTGTGCCAGGAAGGGTGAAATTTACTGCTCGGTACATCTGTGGGTAGAATTCAAGAACTGCTAGGTCAGGGCCAAGGGACTGCTAAGAAAACAGCTTTCTATGAATCCACAGTGGTACCAAAGGACGTGGAAAGGAAAGGGGGCCACTTCACATGCTGGACTCCATGCAGGCAGGGTTCCAGGGGTGAGACACCTGTTTGTCTCTTTGCGGAACTTGTTAATGGGAAGGACAGACATTAACCAGAGAAGTAACGAGCCTTATCACCAAGGTAAATGCTAAAAAGAAAATCTATAAGATACTCCGAGATTGAAGACCAGGATATTGTGCCCCAGTCCAGGGGGCCAGGAGAGGTGTCCCCCAAGAACTGGTCAGGAGGGGTGAAGTCTGAGTCCATTTGGGTAGTGAGTTAGGAGGGGCAGTCCTGGGAGAAAAAGTCTCGTGTTCACACCATGGCTTGCCCTCTTGCTCATCTTTGGAAATCCTGAGGGATCACAGAAAGCAAGCCTTTGAGAACAGCACATTTGCCTTCAGCCTCCACCAAACCTCCTGGGGATTCTCACAAAATCAGTGCACCCACTCACAACAGCCTATTAACTTGAGAGAAAAACCAATGCACAGAAGGTTGAACTGATTGCGTTAAAAGCACATAAAGTGAGCCCATGTGCTCCTCTCCAGGTGCTATTTTGGGAAGATTCATGTGGAGAATCAAGGAATCAATCAGGTCAGCAAACAGTCAATCAGCCTCAGCCATTAAGACAACAAGTCAGTGGCATTGTTATTGACAGGCATGGTGACTTGGACAGACTGAAGAGTAAGGCCAAAGCTACACTGGTCAATAAAGCACTTGCAGCCCTGACGAAGCAAATAATTAGGAACCACTGCATTTAGTTTTTCACCTCCGTTGTCAGAATGACCCTCTTAGACATATCTTTCAGTGAAGGAATGCAGGGCTAAGGGTGGGATGCAAGTCATTCCAGGGAAGATGAGAAAAAACAACAAGCTGAGAAATTCCATATGAGCTATTTTTCACAGAAGGCTGGACCTCAGAATTATAAAGAAATCATAAGCAGCCCCCACCCTCCACCTCCCTCTAGAAGTGCAAAGCACTATTAGCACTAATTTATCCCAACCTGGATAGACTCCAAAGCCTGACACACATTTGAAACAGGAGGAGAAGTGGGATTTCCATGTCTCCGTGGGGCAGAAATTTTTTGGATAAGATCACAAAAGCACAAGCAACCAAAACAAAAGTAGACAAATGGGTCTGCGTAAATTCAAAAGCTTCTGCACAGCCAAAGATACAGAGTTACAGAATGGGAGAAAATATTTGCAAACTCTACATTTGACAAGGAGTTAATATCCAGAATACATAAGGAACTCTAAAACTCAATGGCCAAAATGCAAATAACTTGAATAAAAAATGAGTAGACTTGAATAGACATTTCTCCAAAGCACACATGACCATTTGGTATATGAAAAAATGCTCAGTAGTATGACAGTTATACAATCTTTAAATCGACACATAATAAATTCACATATTTACAGGGTGCAAAGTGTTAAATTAATATATGTGTATATTAGACAGTGATTCAATCTGGGTAGTTAACAGATCTAGCACCTCCAACATTCATCATTTCTTTGTAGTGAGATCTTTGGAAGTTTCCTCTTCTGGCTACTTTGAAATATACATTACATTACTAATAACTGTGGTCACCATACTATGTAGTAGGACATTAAGATTTATTCTTCCTGTCTAACCTGAACTTTGTACACTTTGGCTAACCCCCTTTCATCCTGCTAGTGCCCTCCCCTCCCAGTCTTTGGTAGACACTGTTCTCTCTACTAAGGCAAGCAGTGTTTTTAGATTCCACAGATAAGTGAGATCATTGCAGTATTGGTCTTTCTGTGATTGTTTTATTTCACTTAATATCCTCCAGGTCTGTCCATGTTGCTGTAAACAATGGGATGTTCTTTTTATGGCTGAATAATATTCCATGGTGCGTATATGTCTCATTTTCTTTATCTGTTCATCAATTGGACACTCAGGCTGTTGCCCTTTCCTGGCTATTGTGAACAGTGCTGCCATGGTGATGAGAATGCAGAAGTCTGTTCAACATACCTTTGAAGGTATTCCTTTGGATATGTCCCATGATAGTCTCATTTTAATGTTTTGAGGAGTCCCGGTTGGTCCTGTTTTACCCAACAGCCATAATAATTTACAATTATGGGCGGGCCTTTTCACTGGGTGCACTATGTCACCCTTAGGGGTAGAGGCTGCTTCCTAATAAATGACTCACATGTTCTTTAGGCTTCTTATTCATCACTAGCCAATCTTTATTAATACAACGCCCTGACCTGTCATACTTAATAATTTTTAAAAGCAACCTTCAATAGGGCAGAATATACATGTCACAAAATCTACTAGTTTTAAGTATAAAATTTAGTAATTTTAATTAAGTTTTCTAATTTGTGAAACCATCACCATAGTTTAATACACCTTATGCCCATGAGTAGTCACTTCTCATCCCCATCTCAAGCCCTGGATAAGCACTAATCTTTCTGTCTATATAGATTACCCTTTTCTAGATGTTTCCAGAATACGTGTTCTTCTATGTCCCACTTCCTTCACTAAGCACATTGTAAAAACAGTAACAAAAACCATAACTTGAAATTGACCATTTTAACCACTTCAGTAGAGTTCAGTAGTGTTAAATATGTTCATATTGTGCAACAGATCTCTGCAACTTTTCCATCATGCAAAACTTCTTGTTAGTAATTCTTTTTTGCTGAACTTTCCATATTTATTTATTTATTTATTTATTTATTTATTTATTTATTTCGGTACTGTGAATCAAACTCAGCACCTTGCACTTGCCAGGCCGGCACGGTGCCACTGAGCTACATCCCTGGCTCAGAACTTTCCATATTTAAACCATTTGGAGTGTTCCTGTCCTGATTGGCTCTAGGCTGATACAAAAGTCAATACAATGGCCAGGGAAAGATATAGTGGAGCTTGCACCAAGAGTAGCAGCTAAGTTAGAGAGCAGGGAACAGAGAAATGTTATCTTTGATGCTGGAGTCAACAGGATGGATTGACAAGTCTGATTGATGGTTAAAAGAAAGAGAAGAATAATGGAGGACTTGATATTCTGCCTTGGGCACTGGGGAGGGTAGTATCTTGCATTAAGAGGAAAAGCACTGGAATAGAGGGATGCATCTTTCTCAAATTTGTCTTTGCTTGTAGTATATACTTGGCATACTCTCCATCAGTGGTTTTCAACACTGGTTATGTTTCACAATCACCAGAGAGCTTTGAACACCTATGGATATCCTGAATCCATCCCAGACCAACTCAGTCAACATATCTGGAAATGGAGCTTAGTCACTGATAATTTTAAAGAGGCCTCTAGATGCCTGTAATGTGCATTTGGATTTCAAATCCATGGGAGTAGATGTTCAATCAGAACCTGTCAGCAAACTGAAGGGATTAAATGTGGGGACCCATTGGCTGGTGAGGATAATTAGAAAAGGTAGGCTAGTTAAGACACTACAAGCTATGATTTGAGAGAATAAAAATGCTCAGAAGTGTAGATGTCTATTTAGGCAGTAGAGGGATTATTATGTCTCAGGTACAACCTATGTCTGTATGTCTGTGTCGGTGTTGTGACCCTGCCCATTATCTATTACATTTAGCAAGCTATTCCAGAAAGACAAAGCCAATATGAGTGTGTGTGTCTGTTTGTGTGTGAGAGAGAGAGAAAGAGAGAGAAAGAGAAAGAGAGACAGAGAGAGAGAGAGAGAGAGAGAGAGAGAGAGAGAGAGAGAGAGAGACAGACAGAGACTAAGGAATTAGCTCATGCTATCACGGAATGACTGGCAAATCCATAGGGAAGGCTAGCAGGCAGAGTTTTTGCAGTGCAATGTGGAAAGCAAAATTCTTCTTTTTGAATCCAAGTGTTTGCTCTTAAGGACATCAGCTGATGTGATGAGGTCCATTGACACTATGGAGAGTAATCTGCTTTACTCAAAGTCTAGTCATTGTAAGTGTTAAGCACACAACAAAAGCAAACAAACAAAATCTTCACTAAACATCTAGACTAGTATTTGACCAAACACTTGGGCAGTCTAGCCTAGCTGAGTTGATATGTAAACTTAAGCCTCACATTTACTTTAATTTTCACCATCCTGTGAGGGAGATATCTTTGTTCCTACAGTGACAGCGAAGATGAGAAAACTGGCTCAGAATATCTTTTTTTTTTTTTTGGTACTGGGGATCAAACTCGAGTCCTTGCGCTTGTGCAGCAGGCGGTGAAACCACTGAGCTAAATCCCAGGCCCCTGGCTCAGAATATCTTAATTAATTTACCCCAACCACCAGCTAGCAGGAGCTGTGTGAGGATCAAAACTCAGGTTTTTGGACCAGAGAACCCCAAAATCTATTACCCTGGTGTTTCTTGAGCTTTTGGCTGTTTTGAGGTAAGGATTGGCAGCTCCAGCCTTACTCCTCAGTGTCAGGAAGAGGAACAGCAGACTGCCTTGTCTCTCTTCCTTCCTTTATTTAATTTTCAGTGCTGGGAATGGAACAAGGGTCTTCTTGCATGGGAGACAACTGGTCTCCCACTGAGCTACACTGCCAGCCCTGTCTCTCTGCCTTTTACATCTCCTTCCTCATGGTTCTCTGGATCCAGCTGTTCTTTCCAAAGGGTTGTTCCTTCTCCTCCTTTTGGCAAGTTCTATCTTTCTAGATTGCTGCTTTAAGCATCAACTTGCAGGAGAAAATGATAAATGTTATAAGTGATTATTGTGGAAAGAAAACAAGTCTCAATTTGGAACCCAATGGGACACATTTCCGTAATCCTTGCCTTTGGCATAATGGTTTTCCTAACAGCTGTTTGCTCAAGTGTGTGGTGTGGGTGATCATTTCTTCAGCTGGCGAACAGATTCCCCTATAGCAGCCTCTGGGCCATCTTGGGTCTTCTAAAAAAACTGGAGAAAGTTGAGGACACTGTTAGCCTGATGCCCTGGGCAAAGAGGAGGGTGGTGATGCGTGCATTTAGAGATGAGCTCTTAATGTGGCCCCTTCTCAGAGACTGAGAATTTCCTAATTCCTGCTCTAGCTGGGCCCAGGGTTTAAATCTACCAAGCAGGCCAGCAAGACCCACAGGCACTATAGAACTGAGGTCTCCCAGCTGTGCTAGAAATGCCATTCAGTTTCATAAACACTCTGCGAGCACCCACTCAGTACTCTGCCTTGTTCTATGCACTCAGACACAACTCTTTCCTCTAAGGAGCTCCGAGAAGAGGTGGGAATGCAGAAAGGGGGGCGAGGAAGGAGTGAGGGAAAGCTGCCCAGGTGACATGTTGCTTAACTTTATCTTGAAGAGCCCAGAAAAAGACATTGCAAGAAGAAAACTTAACTCAGAAGTGTGCTAGTGAGTATTCAATTCCCAGTCTTGTAGAAAAGAAGAGAGCTATTTGATGGCTAGTACTTTTGAGTTTTCATGCCTTAAATAATGTCACCATGGCCCATCTTAAGTCACCCACTTGGTGTGGTTGGATACACATCTGGGAAGAATGCATATCATGGACAACCCAGGTCTGAAACACTAGTGGGCAATATAAATGTCTGCATTCCAGGCAGTGAAGGAGCTCTAAGCAGGGAGTGAAGCAATCTAAGTAATGTCTTAGAAACACCTGGATGGTATCTATAATCCAAATTTAGGGTTGCCAGCCATATCAAGAAAATGCTTTTGAAAACATGTATCTGTAGTACATAAACACGCACAACTGAGCCAAGTGACCTGTGAATCCAGTACACCTAAATAGAAAGGGAAAAAATGAGATAAGACCTAAACAAAGACTAATGCAAGCCCCAGTTTTTCCATCCTGCCACAAGGTAGGTGGCCTTGAGTTTCTCCATTTAGAGAGCACTTTTTAGGGGGTGAGGGTGAGGCTGCAGGCTGTGTGACTTGTTGGTTTGTAGTTAAGATGTGAGGCGGTGGTGGCCTGTGATGGGTTGAAGAAGGGAGTGTGAGAGAGGGAAGCATCACTCACTGAGACGGGGAACTCCAAGGGCACCCAGAATTATTTTGTGGTAGGGGAGAGAGGGAAGCTGTATGATAATTGCCATAAGATAGACAGTAAGTAGCTACTGAATGCACAGCACTGTCCATTGCACTGTGGGGACCAGGAGAGCCCCAGGCAGGCATGACAAGACTGTTTGGAACCAGTCCCTGTGCCTCTGTCTCACAGCGTGTCACGTTGACCCTTCTCTTACAGCCTGCGAAGCACCGTCTAGGGCTGGCTGGTGAGGCAAGGGGAGGAGCAAGCAGGGGCTGTGTTACACAGCGTCTGTCCTCATGATGGACTTCAAGGGCAGAGAGGAAAGCCTCTCTCCCATGACATCTCGGTCTAGGCAGCGGCAGCCAGCCAAAGGCTGCAGACTCGCCTTTGTTCCCTGTGGCACTTATTTACTGTAACAACAATATGATGACACCATTAAACAACATTACGGGAAATTTACAAAGAAAAAATAGCCCATAATCTCTGCATCCCAGTCCATAAGAGCTCATTTTCTGTCCCACGTTGCCTTGCAGGCCTTGGCCACTTGCATGTGTTTTTTTCTATGTTGCTGTAATTACAGTGTATTTACAGTCTTATATTCAGCCATTTTTTTACTTGTGATTAAATTGTAACCCTCTTATATGTTGAAACATTGTCTTCATAATGATCATTTTTAATAGCCACATAATATTCCTTGGAGATGATGTGCAACAATTTTCTTAACCAAGTCTGTTGTCTGACATCTCAATTGTGTCCAATTCTTTGCTATTACGGATAATGTGGCAACAAATTTCTTCCTGCCTAGGTTCTACTTTTGGCTGACCCTGATTTGTTCAGAAGTAAAAGGCTGGCCTAGTTCTTTCCTCTTAAAGGGAAAGTATTACACAAGCCTGGTTTCTAGCTGAGGGACCAGGACAGTAAATCCAAATGTATCTTGGACTTCCATTCTCTGGTAGTGGATAGAACACGTTTCTTTACATTCCAGGGTGAAGTAGAAATAGCAAATAAATACATGAATAAATGTTCAACATCACTGGTCATTCGAGAGATGCAAATGAAAACAATGCTGAGATTCCACCTCACTCCAGAAAGAAGGGCTGCTATCATGAAATCGACCAATAACAAATGCTGGTGGGGCTGTGGGGAAAGAGGAACCCTGCTCCACTGCTGGTGGGAGTGTAGACTGGTGCAAGCACTGTGGAAATCAGTATGGAGATACCTCAGAGAACTAGGACTGGAAGTCCCATTTGACCCAGTTATTCCCATGCAAGGCATCTTCCCCAAAGAATTAAAAGAATCATACCACAGTGATATATGTGTGCCCATGTTCATAGCAGCACAGTTTGTGATAGGTAAAACTTGGAAACAGCCCAAATGCCCATCAACTGGAGACTGGATAAAGAAAATGTGGTTTTTTTAATAAAATGGAGTCCTACTCAGCCACCAAAAATGAGAAATTAGAGACATTTATAGCTAAGTGGATGCACATTGAGGCAATACTCTTAAGTGAAATGAATAGGACACACATGTGTAAATACCGAAGAGTTTCTCTGGTGTGAGAAACTGAAAGTGTAAATAAGGACTAAATGTATAATAGGTCATGTGAAATAGGAAGAAAAGGGGCAAAGGGGAAGGAAGTGGGAGGGCTAGGGGAAAGGATAGAAGGGAATGGGATTAATAGGAGAAAATGGAAAAATAGGAACAAAATCTTTGTAAATAGGGAGGACTGGAGGGCTTGAAGGGAGGGCTGGGCAAGGGTGAAAAATAAGAACCAAGAGAGACTATGTAAAGGTGCAAATTTCCAATAATGAATGTCATTATGTTGTATACCTAAAATGTACCAATGATTAGAATGAATAATCGATAATGCAAAATAGGAAGAAAAGGTCCAAAGGGGTAGGGGTAGTGGGAGGGGCAGGGGAAAGGAAAGAAGGGAAAGGAAAAATGCTGAGAAATGGAAAAAATGGAAATAAAGTCTTTGTAAATAGGGAAGGGTGGAGGGGGTGAAGGGAGGGCTAGGAATGGGGAAAAAATAAGAACCAAGATGCATTATGTAAAGGTACAATTCCCAATGAGAAATATAATTGTGTTGTATACCTACAATGTACCAATAAAAGAATTTAATAAAAAAAAAAGAAAACATGGCAGGAAGGGGGTTCAGGTGAGACAGGAAAGGATCAAGACCAAAGATGAAAAGTGTGTGTGTGTGCATGTGTGTGTGTGTGTGTGTGCATGCTTGCTTATGTGCATGCATGCATGTGCTATAATAGGATCAGAGACTGTCTTAGTTATTTTCCTCATTGCTGGGACACAATACCTGACATGCTCAAATGAAAGGGGGAGAGGTTTCCTTTGGCTCACAGTTTGTAGAGGCTTCAGGCCATAGTTGGCCAGCTCCAAGCCAGGGAAGCATGGCAGAGGGGCGTCGCAGGGTAGAGGACCTCACAGCATGGCAGTGGGAAGCAAAGACTCAAAGGAGGAGCAGGGAACAGATAGACCCAGGCCACATCCCCAGTCACCCACCTCTTCCGACCAGACCCCACCTCCTAACAGAAAGTCAGCTCTGAACTCATCCGCGGACTCATCCATTGATGGGTATCACAGCCCCATGATCCAGTCACCTCCCCAAACCCCCTGTGCGCCCATGAGGCTGTGGGGGCATCTAGATCTAAACAACAAAGAGACCTCAAAGTGGGTTGGGTTCAAGCAGGGTATGTGACATCATGCAAGGCTATGGGCCAGGGCAGGGATATTCAGCACGCTTGGACACTGTGACTTTACTAAAGAAAACGCCCTGAAGATGTCTGCTACTTTAATATGATGACGTCTGGACAGCAGCCTCGAATCCTTCTAGCACCATTCCCTGCCCAGGTAAATCCAGGCTCTATAGTCTCGGCCTTCTGCGACCCTCTCATTGTGGACTCTGCCCAGGAGGCTGTGGCGCTCTGGCAGCCGAAGGCCTGCGAAAGGCTCTGCCACAGGGAGAGGACAGCAGTTACTGTGGGAGGTCACACTGGCCTGCTTTGATGTGCCTCGGCCGCTTCAGGTGGCAGTTTCATCTTTCCCGTTAGGAAGAGTTGAACTTTTAAAAATAAATTTCAGGCATCAGGCTGAATCTGGTTTTTCTGTTCCTTTGGGTAGGAATTAATTCTAGCGTATTAGGCAGATAAGACCTTTGCGCCCCGGGGTCTGAGCCTTCACTTGAGAAATAATTTCCTATAAAAAGGGGGAGAAGGTGACACTGCTGTTGCCCTGGTTCATGGAATGAAGGGCTAAGGCGGAACCGGGCAAAGACCTGGAGAAAATGAGGGAGACTAACCTGGCAATCTGGGCAAAAGCTTTCAAGGTCAAGAGAGAAAGCAAGGGCCACGCGATGATGCCGCCGATGATGAGCAAGTGCCTTTCCGCTCTCTGGGTTCTCTCGGGTCTCTGCTCATTCAGTTCAGATCCACAGGAGGAGCAGCAGACGTGACGACCCTGTGTCATATGCAGCAGCGGCTTTTCCATGTGGCCCCTTTGTGGCTTGAGCCAGCCATTCACACTTTTTGAGCCTTGCTCTTCCATAGGGGAAATGGGGATGCAGTCATTTCTACCTCTGGGGTTCTCTGTACGGTTCCTGTAAAATAATGACTACAGAAGTACTTTGTACCCAGCTCTCTGAAAATAGCAATAATTACTCCTGCTGGCTGGATAAATGCCTGGAGGCCAGTAGGTGAAGTAAATCAGTAGTTTCTCCCCAGCACCTCAACAAGCAGAGGGCCTCAGCCAGTGAACAATTTTAGTGACACTGCTGGGGGCTGAAGAGGGGGACAGGGTCCTCGTGTCAGATGTATACACTGCTCATGCACCTGAGCGTCATGCACACACAGGGATGAGACGTGGTGTGCCTGTTAGATGTCCTGCGTGACTTCTTTACTGCCGTGTGACAAGTTAGCACAAACTTAGGACTGTATATGACACCTATTGATTCTCTTATGGTTTCCATGAGTCGAGGGTCTGGGTAAGACTTCGCTGGATCTTCTACTTGAAGTCTCACACATCAAGGTATGAACTGTGCTGGACTTGCACTGTCTCCAGGGGAGAATCTGGTAAGCATACATTCTGGTTGTTGGCGCAGTTCAATTCCTTGCAGTTGAAGGATTAATGTCCCTGTTTCTTTGCTGGTGACCGATTGAAGCCTGCTCTCAGTTCCCAGAGGTCACTCTTTGGTCTTTGCACATGGGTCTCTCTACTCTTAAAGCCAGTAAAAGTGCATCAAATCCTCCTCATGCTTTGAATAGCTTTTAATTCCCCTAGGTGCTACACACTAGATAAAACACCAGCGTGGATAATCACTATATCTGAAATTCAACTGCCTTGGAACCTTAATTATATCTGCAAAATTTATTTATTGTAGTATCTACCTTAGTGTTTCATTAAATAACCAGAAAACAGATATCTTTAAAAAACATCTTCAGAATTTTACCCATCATACGTCCCCACCAAGTTACTAGAATCAGGACAACAATTTCTTTTTGTGGGCTACCTCAAGATTCAATGAAACAAAGATCATTGTTTGTCATCCTAAAAGTCACTACTGGCTTTTTGCTAAGCATGGAAAGGAAACAGTACCTCTCTCTTTTTATTGTCTTTTTGATGGTTGTACCACGATGATTGTACCTTGGAGTCAGCCGGCCAGGGACTGCAACCTCTGAAACTGACCCAAAATAAACCTTTTGCCCTTTAAATTGTGCATGTCCGGTATTGTGTTACATCAGCAAAATGATGCAATTAGGAAGACCAACAGTCAATTGGGTCAAGATCCTTCCGGCAGAATGAAACTAAGAGATCCCCTCATGTGAGGAGATTTCTTAAGACTCCAGAGTCAAGGCTATGCTGGCCTACCTGCAACTTCCCACTGCGATATTCTTCCTCCGTGTCCCTGGGGAAGGCAACATTTAATCCTGCTAAGCTGAACTGTTCACAAAACGCTCCACAGGATGAACTGAAATAGACAGGGTTGGGTGTTGAAGAAGACCACAGTGCCAGTCTGGAATGATGCACAGTAGGCTGTCGCCTGGGTGTCTCCAGGCAACTAGGTCAGTTTGACATGGAAGGAACACTGTCTATTTTGGGAGTCCCACCCCTACTCCTTCCACCAGAACCTAGATTGATGAATTAGCTCACCACTTCTTCTGAGAAAACTGCATTTCCATCCAAATAAAGAGTGATTTAAGAAACTTTGATCACAAACATTGAGACCAAACAAAGAAAAATGTGACTGGGCCACCCTGGAGGACAGGGTGTGACCAATCAGGCAGTGCCCCTGGAGAGCCTCAGCCACCTGCCACTGACAATCTCTAGATGATCAGAGGAAGGCAGGAGGAAAGGAGCTCTGGGACTGAATACAAATGAATTTCCTAAACACAATTAGAGCAGCAGTCTGTGTAATTCAGAGAGAAGGACCCTGAAATTTCACCTCAGGACTAGAGAGGAAGGGCAGGAGAGCTGACTTCGGTTCTCATTAAACAAATAAAGCTGGCTTAGTTCTAATTGCAGCTCTTTTTTTCACAGATATGATTATACCAAGAGACAAGTCATATGCTTCTTCCTCTAATGGAGCACCAGAAAAGCAAACCTAGTGAAGCCTGCACGGAGGCAGTCAGTCTATAGTCAGTGTGAACCAGTGAATGACAACACAGGAGACAGTCCGGTAGGAGAACCTCAAGAGGCAAAGGGTGATGTCAGTATTGTCTCACCATTGCCTGAAGTCTTGCCTCACTGGGGAACCTTTCCTGCCTGACTGTGTTGGACGAGTAAGGAAGGATTCTTCCAAAGGGCTGCTTCCCAGGTGGGATTTCCCAGGGTGTGACAAGTACTAGACCAGGCAGGCAGGAACTGCCTAAGAGCAACTGTTCTCTCCCCTCCTCTTCTCTATCTTTATCTCTTTTTCCTTTGTATTTGAGCTAAGTCAACTGTTGCCCTTGATAGATAAGAGTCAATAATTTCCCTTTGCAGCCATAGTACCCGGAGGAATACGCTAGTCCAAGCCATTTGACAGATGAGGAAGACTGTCTAGGTCTATACCACGTCTAAAAGAATGGTAGAGTCAGGAGTGGCACAATGAGCCTAGTTTTTGGTTCTTTAGGAGTACTATTATAAGAAAAGTGGTGGTAAAGCAGAAGGCTAAAAGCAGAGAAAATGTATAAGTGTCTGGATTGTTTTTTAAATGTTAAAATGAGGGTCAGCAAAATAGAACAGGCTAATGACAATTTACGGTTATAGTGGTCATTTAAAGTTCACTTACCCTTAAAAGGACCAGTTCCAGAGAGCTTATAGAGTTGCCATTTTATCAAACTTTCCATGAAAACATAATGTCTATCCTCTAAAAGTTATACTAGAATCAGGAAAAGTGGGAAAGGTGCCCACTTGATTTATAAAGCTACTGTAATGTTGATACCAAAACTGGATAAGGACAACAAAAGGACATTATAATAAAATGATAATAAAATATTAAATAATTTAATAGTATATTAACAAAACAAAGCAAACAAGCAAAAACAAAAAGAATTGCATCATAATCAAGCAGAGTTTATCCCCAGGATACAAGAATGGGTCAGCACCAGGACATCTGTTAGTTTTATCTACTACACTAAAATATTCAGAGAATGAAGTGAAAAAGATTTTTATAGATGCATAAAAAGAATTTAATAAAGTTTAACTGACTTAAAAAAAAAACTTTTAAAATTATTAATACAGGGATCCCTTTCAGCCCTATCAAGACTCCCCAGTAAAAAACCGCAGATGATACCAGGCTGCATAGAGGAGAAACTGTAGAACCATTCCCTTTAAGGTAGGAAGTAAGGTAAAAATGCTGTTACTACAACCCAGATGAGTATAGTAAGCCCTGGAGAGAAGTAATAGGTAGGAAGGTTTTTCAGGAAGAAACAAAATGAGTGTATGTGCAAATAATGCAATAAAACGACCAAGAGAATTAGACAAGTTGTTAAAACTAATGAGGAATTCTAGTATTTTTGATAGAAGATCAATACTCTGATATCAATAGTAACTAGACACCAATAATGAATAAAAGACACAGAAAAATAGAAAAGGACCAGCTGAAAGCAATGTTGCAGATGGAAATGATGGTTGATAATGGCTTATATCTAGATGTTCTCCAAAGCCTCATGTGTTTAGAGGTGGGGCTTTTTGGAGCTGGCTGGATCTAGGGTGTGTGATGCTGGGATTAAGGGTGTGATAACTAAATTAGTCCACTGATTAGTTTAGCATAGTTCTGGGTGTGGCTAATAGGAAGCCCCACCCTGGTTATGGGTGGCATCAACTAATAGGCTTGTAGCCTGGGTGGGGTAAAAGGGAGAGGAAGGCTGGCTGCTTGCTGTTTCTGCTGTTTTGCTGCTAGCTGCCACCCTGTTTTCTCCTTGCCATGCCCCTCTGCCATGCTGCCCTGCCTTGGAGCCAGCTGACTATGGACTGAAACCCCTACAGACTGTGAGCTACAATAGGCCTTTCCTTCTTTAACTTGTGGGTGTTGAGTATTGTGTCCCAGTGGCAAGGAAGTAACTAGGACAAAGGTGATATACAGTAGTTAAAGAAAACCTATGAATGTAGGTAAACCTTAGTATGGTAATGTGGAGTGCCAAGAATAATAGTCGTAACTGGACAGCACTACTAGCTACCATTTATTGTGTAACATGTTCTGTGAGCTATCCTAATTGCTACCCAGTTAATCCTCATCACAACTGGATCAGGTTGGTAGTAAAATGAACCTTTCTTTATAGGTGAGAAAACAGGTTCTGAAAGACAACTGGCTTCTTGAGGTACCTCAGTGAGCTGAGAAGGTAGGGTCCACCCACAGACAAGCCGACTTCTGAGGTTAGTTCTCAGGACTGCTGAGGTGCACGTCGTGGCTTATAAAGGGTCTTCTTGCCCTAGATCACACTTTGTCCTCATGAGACATTTGCAGATGTGAAAAGTGGATAAACAACTTGTTCATAGAAATGGTTCTGGCTTCAGCCAGGATTGCCATGGCAAGACTGGCTGGCAATCACCTCTGCCAACTCTGCTCTGAAGCACCTACTTTTTATTTAGTTTTAGTTTGTTTTTTTATTATCTTTTTAGATTTCCAAACAGCTCAGACCAATATTTTGATAAAGTGCAATAAAACTGAATTACTGGGGGAGTGAAAATAAAGACATAGATTGTTTTTATTAATGTTATTAGTGAATGTAATAAGCATTATCAAATTGCTGTAGAAGTTTGGAAACACTCTCAACTTCTGTCCTTGCCTCACTCGCACAGGCCCATGGAGCACACGTTGAGTTGAGCAGCACTCTTCCAGGTTGGAGTGTCCTTTCAGCCCCCCACGCTGGTCACTCCTCTAAACACTCAGCAAACAAGCCTCCCTCTCCCAGAGTTACCTGAGAGGGTCACTAGAGAGCCACATCTAAGGAGCAAGATTACTATCCTGCTGCAGACTACAGTTAGAAAATAAGGCCTCAGGGCCTAAGGCTCAGGAGACACTTGGCCCCTGACCTGGACTGTGCTGTGTTGGGGATCTGCGTGTGGTGGGCAGGAACAAGAGAATAGAGATCACTTGCAGTGATTAGAAAAAGAAAAGGCAGTGCTATAAGCCTGCCCCAATCCCATGTCTTGAAGGTGTGGTGCTCAGGGTGGGTGGTATTGGGAAGTGAAGGTGAGCTCTAGTGGGAAAACGTGATGTCTTTAGAGGCATGACCTCAGGCGGGATCATGGGACTCCAGCCCTCTCCTGTCTCTCTGCCTTGTGGCTGCCATGAGATGAACCATTTGCTCCCACTTTGATGTACTTCCTCACCATAAGCCCAAAGCAATGGCCCCTTCCAACCATGGACTCATATCTCTGAAACTGTAAGCCAAAATAAACCTTTCCTCATTATATGTTGTCTAGCTCAGGTATCCTATCACATTAATGCAAAGCTGACAAACAACGGCAAGAAGAAAGGCAGTTAGTTGCTGGTTGATTGTAGTGAGAGGAAACATAGTTGTCCAACACAGATGCATTGCTAGAAATCCGACTCCCAGGCCATTAACTGAGGCTTAGCCCCTTGGCACTTGCCCAGGTTTCTCTTAGGAGAAACAGTCTGGAGTGGGCTCTTCGTGTAAAGGTGTCTCTTTCAGTGTAAATCTCAGTTCAGTGACCAGATGACAGCCCAGGCTCTCCTTCTACAAGCTGGAGGTGCTAGGATGGGTTTGGAGCAGGGTCTGTTTCACAGACGTGTGATCCGTATCATTGTCACAAGGCCCCATGCCTCACAGAACTCTGTGCTAGGTTTAATGCTCTCCTTTTACCATCTCAAGATCCTTAATAATTTGAAGAAGGGGATCCACATTTTCATTTTGCACTGAGCCCCACAAATTATACAGCCAGCTCTGATTTGGTTTTGTGCTAAACAGGACGACCCACAGTGTGGCACCTCTGGAAGCTTGTGTTTCCAATCTGGAGTGAATCAAAAGCCATGGTCATATTTTCCCCTCACAAGATTTCCGTGACCTCAGGAGGATTAATTAGCCGAGGTACTTGCTTTGCATGCATTATCTCTTTTAAATCTCACACTTCTTCAAGGCAAACCTCACTAACCCCTTTTTGCAGACAAAGAATCCGAGGCAGGGAGCAGTTAAGTGATTTTCTTCGAAGCCAGTTCTCTAATCCCTGACACATGACACCTATCACCTCTGTGATGCCCGGGGCTCTGTGGGGACACAGGGTGGGCCAGTGAGAGGAGTTGCTTCTGAATATTGACACCAGCCTCTGAGCAGCGTGTGTGTGTGAGACAGCCACCACAGGGACTGTAGAGAAAAGTTGGGGGCTGCTGGGGTGCTGGGGACTCGGAGAGCAGGGATGACTTCCATTGGTATCACACATATGCATGTTCTCTTCTCATGGACCATTTGGCATCTGCTAAGCACACTCACTGAGGTCCCTCTCTTGTACTCTCAGTGACTTGTCTAACCTGTCGCCCTTTCTCTTCCTTGCCTTGTGGAATCAAGGGAAGCTCTGCACCTGTGCTCCTGGGTCCATCTGAGCGTCTGAATGGCTGGGCTGCGCTGGGGCAATGGGGAGAAAGGAGTGCAGGAAGGGCCACCAGCTAAAAGAAGGCCACCGCTGCACAGGTAATGCACCCTGGTCCTCTCCAGAAATGCAGCCAAGGAAGCGCACTGCCACTATTTTCTGCGGAAATTTGTCACCTCTTCTCAAACCACCTAGAGCACCATAGTCTGGGATCAAAGAGTGATTATGAGCACAGGTGGGTGAGTGAGGGCTGAATAAATAAACCCTCAGGCTGATCTTCCGTGCCTTTGAGTAATTTCTCCAAAATTCTTCTCCAAGCAATTGCACATTTACCAAAGAATTTGCTTTATTTCCAGGGCTGGGGTTGGACCCACGGCCTCGCATATGCTGGGCAAGTGCTCTACCACTGAGCCATACTGCCAGCCCAAGAACTTGATTTTTATCCACCTCTAATGTTGGTTACCGCTGCTTCCCACTCGGACTCTCCCCATCAGTTGTCCCTTCTCTCTAGCCTTTTCAATCTCTTCCTTTCTCTTCTTCTTTCTCCTGAGCCTGTAAACATTTTTATTTTCCTTAATCTAACAAAGTAAAATCTTTCCAATCCTGTGAAGATTTCTTCTCTCTGTCTCTTGATGGCTGAAATTTTGAAAGAGTAGGTGTGTATGTGATACTTCCTTTTTCCTCGTTAAAATTTGTAGAAGTTTGGCATCTGATCTGATCCTTATTTTCCACTCAGTTGCCCATGGTTCCTTCATTGCCAGCACACCAAGCCTCATTCTCCTGTGCCTGCCGCCAGTGTTCAGGTTCCAGATCCAGTTCCTGTTAGACGTGCTCTTCTTTCTTAGCTTCCATCATGCAGCATGGTAACTGTTCTCACACATGCAAAGGACTGCTCCTTTCTTTTCTGCTAACCTACAAAGTTCTGTACCAGGCTTCTGATTTCTTTTACATTGCTTTGCTTAGAGATCACATCAACACCCCAGATTCAGCCAGTATCTCTGTTCAAAACTCAAAAATCTGTCTTAACCTATTCTCCTTTCTAACCTGCAGCGATGAATATGGAGATACTTGAGAGTCTCCACTTGGGTATCCAGCAAAGACCTATAGTCCTATTTGGCTCACATGGAACTTACCATGTTTCCAACTCTCCTCTCAAAACCTCCAAGTGTTCTTTTCTTCAGGCACCAACACCAGCACCCATCCATATGCTCAATCCAGACATTTGGGATTCACCCTTGACTCCTCTTCTTTTGCACATTCAAACTCTTCTTCTTTTCTCACTCTTCACACTCCTCCTGGATGATTTCATTTACTACTTTAGCTTTAATTACGTTGAATAAATCGTCAGCCCAAATATTGTTCCTAATCTCCAGAACCATGTAATCAATTCCCAGTAGACCCCTCCAATTGGAGAGCCTGAAAGCATTCCAAACTCATAATATCTAGCCCTTAACTCATGTTCTTTCCTACTCCCAATCTCCTACCCTACTGAATTCTTTTGTTCTCTATCTGCATAAATGATATCACTATCTAGTCAGCATTTTTCACAAAAACCTGAAAGTCTTCTGCCTCACCAACACCTAACCCATTACTGAGAGTTATCAGTTCTACCACTAAGACATATTTCACAAGCTCCCAGAAGTCCACTTATAGATCTCATGTCAGGAATTTCTGATCAAGATGTTAATCAGTATGATGCAAGTAACTCTGTCTACTCTGGCTCCCTGCTTGTGTTCTGGGCCCATTGCCCAACAGCATGCTGGCCACTTCCATCTAGCTATCCCTCAGCCTCCTCAATCTAGCAACCAAGCCCTCATCTCTGCGCCCCCCCCCCCGCCTCCGTTCTTTCTTTTTGGTTCATTTTTGTAATGGTACCATTAGACTCTTGGTCTCCCATTTTCAAATCCTCTGACACATCTCTGAGAGTTTTACTTTCATCTTTCACTTTCAGCCAATTTGGTTGATTCAGCCTTCTCTACAAATTTACAATATTATATTATATTATATTATATTTATTTGTCCTCGTTCAGTCCATCAGTGGGGACAGAAATGCAGAAGTAAAAATAAATATGATTCAGCCTTCTCTATTATTTTTGTTGGCCCCACGTTTCTGTGATCTCTCTGATCTCATTTCCAAATCCACCTCTTGAGCCTAGCTGTCATTATGACAAACTCTGCTCAGGAGCCACTAATGGCTCTTCCTCTTACCCATACAGTCAGGTCCCCAGTGGACATTCAAAACCTTGTTTGAGGTTTTGCTAAACCTATTTCCTGTAACACCTTCCCACATATTTTCTGTTCTGGGAAAATTAAGACTATTTGTTATTCTCTAAACATACACTGTGTTTTCATCCATGGATCACACATGTGCCATTAGCACCCTCTTTCTCTCTGCGTTTGGCAAACAATATTCTACTCCTCCATCAAATCCTAGGGTCAGTGTTAACTCGCATGTTTTACTGAACAGAGTTCATCACTTCTGATTTTTGTGCCACTGTGATCCACAGCAATTGAGTCTGGAGTCTTTCTTTACCTTTGGATTTTAAGCTCTGTGAACCTAGACCATGTCTTAGTGCTTTCTGTGTTCCCAGTACATGACTTCTAGTAGATATTCATAGAGGTTCCCTGGTTGAGACCTGCATGTGGCCTTTCTGCCAGAATCTAATGCTTCCTTTTAGCTTTCCTGTGTCAAATGTACATATTTGTGAAAATACTTTTCTTTACACACTAAAGTATGTTTGGAGAAAATCTATAAGATGAGTTGAAACCGTAAGTCACTATGGTGCTATGGGTGGTGGAGAGCCCGAGAGATGGGTGTGTGTATTAATAAGGAAGTGAAGGACAGGGAGAGGGAGGGAAGGGGTGAGGCTGTCCAGTGTGCAGGCTGCGGAGAGAACAGATGAGAACGAAAGGCAAGACCAACTGAGCCACTGAATCAACGAGTGAAGGAATGAAAAATGGGTGCTGAAGTACACTACTTGCTTGGGCAAGCAAAGGTGATTGAATGAATAAGCAAATGAATAAATGAGCACATCCTTCCTCCTCAGTCTTGGAGGCAGGCTGGTTTAGTTTTCTGGCTTGCCCAGTCCCTTGTCAGGGGTCTCATGGGCAGTTTGAAAGGGTCTCTGCTTCCTCCAGTTTGAAATCACAGCCAACCTAAGCTGCCTCTGAGGGAGGATGTGCTCCCAAACCTCTTTTATCTATATATTTTTAAAAATTGCCTCAAAAAGCAGCACCACTTGAAAACTAGATTAATTACTAATGTTCCTCATCATTTATCATGTGCCAGTTGTTGCTTGTAATCTTTAAAAGGGGTGAAATTAAAAGAATTAAGAAACAATTATGTCCGGGGGGAAAAAAATCACGCTCCTCCAACCTAATCATCTCCTGATGGAGAGCTTCCTGCTGAGGAGGCTGGGGAGGGAGAGGAGCAGAAAGGGCCCGCATCCCAAGGGGGCTCCCCAGGCTGGTCTAGAGGGAAAAAGAGTCTTGCCTAGAGGTGTGGTGTGACAGTTCTGTCCTTCATGATGCCTCGGGAAGTAGAGCTGGGGTCTGCCTGGCTCCTGAGTGGAACAGAGCCAATCTGGGCCATGTCCTACCCTTTCAGTACAGGTTGGCCACTACAACCTAGCTTCACTGTCCCCTCCCACTCCAGGCTTGGGAGCAGAAGAGGCTCAAACCTCCCCGTGAGTGAGCCACCTGCATCACAGTCACCCAGAGAGCTTGCTCCAACACAGAGTTCCTGGTTCACCAACTTGCATTTCCAAGTCCCTAGGTGACATTTCTGCTGCTGGTGCTGTAGGGGCCTCGCTAAGTTCACTGGACTGTATGGTGTCAAACTGTGCTGCCAGGCACAAAGCAGCATCCCATCTGTTTCGTTCACCAGATAGTCCCTGAGCTGGGAGCCTCTACTCCTTTGAGGGGTGGGAAGCAGGCTCAAGTCCAGCCAGAGAATGGAGAAGCCAGGCCCTGAAGCAGACATCCTTCGCCAGCCCTTGCTCTGCTTCTTCCACACACCCTGGACTAGAGGAAGCCCCAGCTTCCTTTCTAGCTCCCATGTTTGCTATTCCTGCTCATAGTGCTGTGGAGATGGCACGAATCATGATACGTGTGCTGTGCATATGTCTACAGGCCACGCCCCATTCTCAGAGCGGTATGATATTACAGTGTTTGATTCTTACAAATGGAAATTGATGTGGTATTATTTTCTTCCATCTAAAGATGAGGAAACAGAGGCACAGGGCAATCAGCTCACTTTCCCTGGGTCACAGAGCGAAGAAGCACTGAAGCCAGGACTGAAACCTAGGAGGTAGGTCCCTTAGGCCTCTGCCCTTAGCGCTCCATTTCAGGGACATTTGGCCTCCTAGAAGGCTGTCGTGGGCCCCTCTCCTGCAGGAAAAACACAGCTCAGAGAATAGGCTCAAGCTCTTGCGAGATGAAATGATCTTCAACCAGGTAGGGCTTCCGTGCCAAGGTGCTCCACTGCTTGTTGCTCAACGCCTGCCACGTGGTTCAGCTTGTGGCTTGGGCTCCCAGTCTGTTTCTTCCTTGTGTAATTCTCCCCAGCCTGCACGCAGCTGGAACCGCCTGTCAAAGGGCACCCCAACACGCTTAGCAGGTGTGAGTGTAGAAGTCCAGGCATGTATGTGAGCCTATGGTTCTGCTGGGCTGGCTGCAGAAGTCTTGACTGCATAATGGCATTTAGAAAATGACACTTCTGTCTTTTGTTCAAAGGCCTGCCACATGATGAATGAGGTCTTATTGAAACGGCCTTATATCAAACCTCCTGTGCACAACAACTTGCTCATGCAGACTCAGGCAAAGTGGATTGCTCTTCTGAGTGGCTGATACCAGTAGTTTCCATCCACTGACTTGGGCACTGGGCCAGAGTCATGGAAGAGAGCTGGGAACCAAAATGACCTCACAAGACAGAGAACATGACATCTCTGTGTACCTGTGGGGACTCTGATCCCCAGTCCCAGAACTGACGAAGGACTGAGTCAAAGGCACCTAGTAGCCCACTCAGGCAGCTGCCCTCGGAGTCCTAGGTGAGGTTCCTTCTGCCTGCTTATGACCTTCTAATGCACATTTCTCTATGAGGCCTCTCTGGATCTTCCTGTGTGGGCAGCGTGTTGCCCTTTCAGGTTCTTCTCCCCTCCCCATCCAAGATGAGCATGGTTGACGTGCAGGCTGCTAGGTTCACTCCTGAGCCCTGTGTATTTGGAGAATGTTGGTTCTTACACCTCCCTCTACCCATCTCCCTGAACCCTCTCATCGCCCTGCCAGATGGGGGTATTTATATGGAAATGTCCTGTCTCAACTCCTACTCTGATTCCCCAGCATCTGTAGCCTCACTGGCCATGTGCTCCTGCAGGCTCTTGCTCTCTAGAGCCATCTTTGAACCTGTGTGGCCCTGAGAGTAATTGACTCATCAAGTTCCACACCCTAAGGCCTTGCTTGTCTCATCATAGTCCAGGCCCATCCTGGACCTCTGGTTCAGGAATCATTAGTGATCTTTCCACCTTCTTTAATGCTTCAGTTTCCTCATTTGATAGGTGAGAATGATCAAGTCTTGGCCTTCTCTACATCACAGAGATGGAGGAGCATTTGGTGGGAAGACAGCAGAAATGTCTCATATGCTATAACAGCTCAGTGGCTGTGGCTACCACTCTGCTGGGGCGAGCATCCCCATTGGCTCCCTCCTCCTCACTCCAACCTTCTGAGCCTCCTCTGACAGGCTGACATGTGACTGACCGCTGACAGGCTTCCATGGAATTTGGATTAGGCCTGCCGGGGCTGGAAGCCCCACAACTACAGGTATAAAGTAAAACCAAACAAAGCACATCACAATAAAAACACTACTGCCACCAACAAAATATCAGAAAGAAACAATAGCATTGAATTCGGAATAGAAATATGAGTAGGAGTGCACTGTGGGAAAGGATAAGGCAGTTAGAAGGGGGAGCATGAGCCAAGCTACCCAGGTGGAGGACGCATGCAAATTCTGGTAAGGCAGGGACCTCAGGACACAGGGTGGTGGGAGAGAGCCAGGCTGAGTTTGCATAGGGCCAGGTCCAGCACAGGTTTGAGTGCAAAGCTCAGGAGCTTGAATTTTATTTCAGAAACAATGGAGAAGAAACCACTGGGAAACTTGAGCAAAGGAAGGCTATGATCTGACTTAATGTTTGTTCTCAAAAAATCTCTCTTTCTGTGGTGTGAAGATAGAACAAGAAAAGTTACAAAAGTAGAAGGAAAGAAACCAGTCAGTTGCAGAAGTCTAGGTGAGAAATAATAATGACTTAGACATAAAGTAGAGACAGAGAAAGCCAAGTGATTATTGAGTGACAGAAAATACTAGACTGGGCGAAGGAGAAGCAGGCATTGGGGTGATATTCAGGCTTATTTCTTAGGAACAAGGTGGATAGATGGTGGTCTCATTTCTAAGATGGGTGCCACTGGAGGGGGAGAAGCCTTGGAAAGAAGACTGGAGTTCAGTTTTGCACAGGAGTCGCCACTGGTGCAACAAATTGGAAACAGCTAGTAGACAGTTAAATATACAGGCTTGAATCTCAGAGCATATCCATACACTAGAAAGATAAAGGTCTAAGTAGAGTAGAGAAGAAAGGGTCACCGAAAGCTATAGGCAATGAACATTCATAGAACACCAGAGAATATCCAGGGGATTACCCAGACAGGGTAGCTACCTATTTCTATCTAAGAAGAAAGTCAGGAAAACTTGTGATTTCATTCTCCCAATATTCCTGAAAGTCCAAGAGGGTGGGGACAGAGAAGTGACAATGGATTTGTAATGTGAAGGTCATTGGTCATGTTCAAGTTCACTGGGGTGAGTAGTGGGGCCAGTGGTTATATTAGACTAGAGAAAGTATACTACAGTAATCCAGGAGGAAGATGGTGGCTTGGGTCACAGGAGTGGCAGTAGAGGTGTTGGGAAGTGATTGAACGCTAAATGTTGAAGATATTGTTGATAGTGCTTGACAATGGATGGAACGTGGAAGTGACAGGAGTCAAGTCTGGCTTCTTGGTTTTAGGAAGATGAGAGCAAATGGGAGATGATGGTGCCACTGCTGAGATGGGGAAAATGAGGTAGGAACAGATTGGTGATCCCAGGATTGGCTAGTCAAGAATTGGTTTTATGTTAAGTCCAAGATGCGTATCATGGAGTATTCATGGAAAGAGTCACAGTGGAGAGGTAGATTTGGAACTTACTGACCAAACAATATTCCAAGCCAAGTGCCCTGGGGAGGAAGTAGAAACTAGGTGCAGAAGGTCAAAGTTTGGGTATTCTGAAGATGGTAGAGAGCAGACATGTTTGCAAGTAGATGGGATGATCCAGGAGAGAAGGAGCGATATGTAAATGTAGTGATGGTCTTGAAGTAGGTGAAAGGGCACAGGACTAAGGACATAATTAGAGTGTGGGACCCAAGATCAGATCAGGGGCAGCTCGTGCAAAGTTCTGGGGTTTGATTGATGCATGTGCAAAGGGAGGAGAGCAAGATTCTCTTCTAAAAAGATTCAGAGATATGTCTAGTAAGTACAGGGAGAATAGGAAAAAGATCAGAACTACAGACCGACTCAAAAGTTATTTGAAAAACTTCTCAAAGCGGGAAGGGAGTTATGTGAAGTTCCACAGATCTTATGTGGGATGGGAGCTCAAGGCTGACTGATTGCGAGCCTGTGCTCTTTCTCTGCAGAGCTCCACGTCTGGGTTGAGGCTGATTTGCGAATTCCAATGGCCAGCAAGACATTCTTTCTACACCCAGTGTTGATCACTGCTATCCCTTGGCCTTCCTGCAGAGCAGAGAAGTGTCTGGTTTGAGTCAAGAGGCTAAGTGGCACCTGGCCTTTCCCCACTCCCAACCACAGGCTGGAAAGGCCAGAGCTTGATGTGGATTTTGGTCTCATAAATTGTTTATTAACTCTGACAGAAAGCTCCAGATTCGTCACTCCCTAATGTGATGGTGGTTATAGACGACTGACATCAAACTGGGGAGCAGATGCAATAAATCATTTTCCTCTGCATACAAAGAAAAAATAGAAAATTATGTTCTCACATTTTACTTTTGAATGTGCTCCTACCTCTGTCAAGCACTCCCTCTTGTAAACAAGAGAGCAACGTGACCCGCTGGGAGCCTGCTTTTCTAATAGGCCCTGTCTGGATAATTCCACCCAGACAGGAAGAGAGGGAGACAGAGAGAGAGGGAGGTAAACAGTGATCAGAACATATTGTGACCTTATTATGCACATGCCTCTCAACAGCAAGGAGAGCTAGTTGTCTAGACATCTAGTTTTCCTTTCTACAGCTCAGGGCTCAGATGCAGAGAGGTGGGGAATTCACTCAAGTGGTAGGAAGGAGAACTGGGATGGAAATCTGGGCTGGAGTTCAGAGTTCTGTATATTTTCCAGAGGTCCTTTCGTGGTGTGTGCGACTTGGGACTGGGGGCTGCCAACCTAAGCGGACCTACAACAGGCCCAGGTAGTGAAACAGGAAAACACTGATGGTGGTGATGATGAAAATAATAATAATAAAGGCTTCACTGACTCCTCTGGAAATCAGAGAAGGACACTATCCATGCAGGGACGCTCTAGCTGCCCATCACATTCCATGCCCTGTGGTCCTAGCCAGATGGAGCAGCCTAGACCCAGTCGTAGGCCCAGGATGTCCAGAAGGAGGACAACTGCAGGGCTCTGGCCCCCCTCGAAGGCTGTGGGATTCATTCCCACGCTTGCCACAAGAGCACCATGGAGGCCATTTTGGACAGTGTTTCCAGAGCCATCTTTCAAGCAGATTGGCTCAGCTCTTGTGCAATAGGCAGGAGTTGCAGAGGACAAAGATCAGGAAAATAGCCCGTTGCTCAGCACTGAACCTCTCTGTCCATTCTCTAGGCCTCGGTGTCTGCAACTGAGATGAAAGAGGTGCCACGGCTGGCCTCTGACCTGTGAGGCCTCTGCTGGTATTTATGCTTCAAACCCACCCCCTTTCTCCTCTCTCACTTTCACTCTCACTCTTTACCAACTCCCCTGGGGCTTACTATAAAAGGAGAACTGGTTTTATTTTTATTTTATTTATTTACTTATTTTTTTGTATTAAATTCTTTTATTGGTACATTGTAGGTATACAACACAATTCCATTTCTCATTGGGAATTGTACCTTTACAT
>NW_004624883.1:3137764-3185563 GCF_000247695.1 Heterocephalus glaber
TCTCATTTCCCTTTGGGGTTGCTGTAGGTGATCTAGAAGTCTGTTTTTGAGACTTATTTCCATGTTTTCTCATTTCGACTGGGGCAGGGGGCTGTTAGCGCCTGCAGGGATTACCTCCTCTGAGCTGGGTGAGGTGGGACAGGCTCCTTGAGCAGCGGTAGGGATGGTGCCCCAAAAGCCCTTTCCTGTGGGCTGGGAGCAGCGGGAGGGATGTTGCCCTGAAGCCCCGTCCTCTGGACCAGGAGCAGTGGGATGATGGCTCAGAAGCCCCTACCTCTGGGCCGGGAACAGCAGGACTCAGTACCTTGGTCTGGTGGTCTGGTGCCCTCTGTGTCTTTGTAGTGTGGAACCAGGTGGCTGCCTGTCTGCAGAGGGGTGATTCGGTGTCTTCCGTGTGACTCAGGACCTCGGTAGGGTGTGCACAGACCTTCCTTTGTGCAGGAGGCTGATTTGGCGTGTTCCTGGTTTTATTATAAATATTCTATGTGCTATCCAGCAAGATGTGTGTTTTCTTTTCATAAGAATCTTCTGCAACAGGACTGGCTTATTCCCACGATACAGAAGCATGGCCTTTTCTGAATTCCTTTTCTGCCGTGACCTTCAGAGGCAATTGACAAAGTTCAGGAAGAATTGCTTTCCATGTCCAACAAGAATGTTCTTGTGAAGGGGAGGGCCTAAATAGAGGTCTGGTAGGGTGATTGACTTGGAATTGGACTTGGTGTTGGGTTTCCTCTTGCTTGGTCTCCCAAAGCAGGGTAGAGGGGCCAGCAGACCTAACTTCTCATACATTTTTGTGGGAAGACAAATGGACTCAGTTTGTCAGCTGGCCATCAAGAGTCAGGGCCCACCTTCAAAGACACATAATAAATAGAAAACTTCGGTCTAGTGCTCCAGGAATCACCCCAAATCTAATGAATTCCCCTTGCTCATAAACCAGGGCTCTGCGATCTTGGGAGGGGAAAGATTGAATTTCTGTTTTCATTAACTTCTAATTGAAATTTCTCATTTCATTCCATTTAGAATGTACGCAATGAACCACAGTAGCATTAGTAATACATGAGACTTTGCCACTGAGAGAAATCACAGATATTTTCACATAATATTATTATTGTCACAATTTCCTGATGGCCTTTATCGTGGACACTACTTTGAAATGACAGCAGTTGTCAGACTTACAAGTTGAATTCATTTCATGCGTTAATAAAGAAGCATTTACATGAGTCTAGCATCCAAGTGTTTAATGTTTGGATACATTTGTTACCTTTCTAGTCTTAGGCATTTTTATTCACTGACAGTCTTCCTCTAGGTTTCACCATGGGTCAGGGAAGGATCAGTCAAGGGTCCATAGATAGCAGAAGATCAGGACCATGGAAGTCTGTAAAGCACAGAGCTGCAAGCCTGGTACACAGGCATTCACTCTCGCTGATCCTCCCGGACGCCTCCCCTTTCCCCTGTCAGACACTGGCGTGGAAGTCCTCCGTCTACTGCCCCAGCTCCAGGCCACGCATGGTTCTCACTGGGGCTGCTTTGAGGTCTGACTTTGATCTCACTGCAGCAGTCTTTCCCAGACTGCAGCTCTTAGTTCAAGATCTGGCTCCTCCTCTCCACTGGAAACCTCATCCTCCCTCACCTTTGCTCACATTTCCCCAGATGGTCATACCCTCCACCTTCACCCTTTCCCTGGCCGCTGGTCATACTGTTGTCTGGTTTGTCCTTGCTCTCAGGTTCACAGCATAGCTCACGAAGAGCTATGGTGACCCACATGTCCAGCTTCTTCCTGCATAACTCCCAGGCAGTGCAGATAGAGTAAGTAGGGTTGGAGCTCCAGAGAGCTGCTGGGCTGTTCTTGCTTCTGCTGCTAGGGCTGAGGACAACAGTGCTGATAACAACAGGACAATAGGGGCAGACCTTTTCACTCCATGACCTTCTTACAATGCTGGCTGGTCACACATCTCTTTGGAGTCATGAGTGCTTTTATGGTCACTTGCTGAGCATTGGATGGCACTTGGAGTATCTGCCCAGAGCACACCCTTGAACTGAGACAGGTGGGACAGTGGGCTGAGGAGTAGCTTACCTACTTTGGAATCTTGACTCCTAACAGCGGTGCCACCTTGGGCAAATTGCTTAAGCTCTCTGGGCTTCAGCAGACCCATGTGGGGAGTAGAGATATTAGTACTCACCTAAGAGTTTGGGAAGGACAGAGTGAATTAATTCCCTCTGGAGTACCTAGCACAGTGTAGACGCTGATAATTATTGTCTTTGTCAAGCAGGGGTCTCTGGGGAGTGCACTGTAAGAGGAACCCTGGGTGCAACACGCTTTTGGATTCCTGGAAATAACAGTTTGATGCCTGCTACCTCTGCTCCCTCCCAGCGTGCTTAGGAATCTCTGAGGGAGATCACCTTCCAACACCCGGGGCTGTTCTCACACAATGTCTGTTTGGTGTCTGTGGCTCCACAGTTAATCCCAGGGTTGTTGTGGGCATTGAATGGTGTTGCCCACACAGGGATGGAAGTGCCTTTCAATTTACCTTTGAAAGTGAACTGTTTTGCTAGAGCTTAGATTCCCCTGCCCACAGCTGCAGCTAGCTTTCCCCAGAGGCAGAGAGCCTGGGTTCCGTGGGATCTCTGCTCCAGCAGCCAGTCATAGGACCCCTGCTTCCCTGCCCACTCTTCCCTGCCCCTGTCACAGGCAGACCTCCTGCGCTTGAGTCAAACATGCACCTTCTCCCATGCCTTTGCTCAAGGATTCCTGAGCCCTGGGCCAAAGCTCCCTCCTGGAAAGCCCACCCCCTCCAGGAAATTTGAGCTGGCTGGAGTCAGATTTGCAGAAATGAGAGCTCCAGCTGCCCACGCATTACTCAGCCTTCACTGACTGCCCGTCCTGTAAATTCCTGCAGCACTTAAGTCCTGAGCCAGACAATTTAGCGCTTAATTACAGACTCTCATCAATTGTGCCTTAATTTTCCTTGTGCATTAGTGTGCTCTGCCCAACTCTATCAAACACTTGTGAAGGTCAGGGAAAAGTAAAGACATCCACATTTCTTTTCACTACTAATTTAAAAATACAACTGCTGTGCCTTGGACAGAGTTGAAAATGAAAGGTTTTATTGTGTGGTCAGTTGGCCACCTTAATCCCAGACCTAGGTCTTAGCCCATAGCTTCTTTCTGTCCTTAGACTTGGTTGGGAGCCTTCTCTTGGGGCACAGGGAAGGCTTGGGCATGCATCAGCCACCCCATCCACAGGATTTCCCCTTCCCTACTGCCTCTGGGTCTGGTGCGTGTGGCCGGAGCACACAGTCACCTGCATTCCACCCCAAGTGTGGTCTTCGCCTTGACACTAGGGCTACTGAAGATGACAGTGGGGGTAAAGCCACACAGGAGCATGGGGCCATGGCTCATCTGGCTGCCCGAAGAGGGGCCTGCTGTCATGGGGCAGGGCTTGCTCCACTCTGCCTGGGGCCGCCAACTGTGGTCTGAGGGATAGTCTTCCCTGTGCACCCTTTACATAGATATGGAGTGATAAAAATGCAGTGAATAATTTAATTAAAAATTAATTACAATAAGAGACACATGCCATTAATCCCTCTCCAAATACTCATCCTCTCTTCAAATATGTTATCCTACTGCTCTTGGCAATATCTTTTACTGTCATAAGTTTCTATTAATTTACATATTAACTATAGTTTTCTTTTGAACTTTTTTCTTTTTATTATTTCATGTTTGTAGTACATAACGATCGCATTCATTGTGGGGAATTGGTACAGGTATACAACACATCTAAATTCTTTTTTTCCCTTCTCCATCTCCCCTTTTTGCCAGCATCACATTCATTTATTTATCTTATAAGTCTTTTAAAGTTAATTATCACACACACAGAATAACAGCCAGGCTAACAGGCCCCCAAAACATATAAAACACATAAGACAATTACACTAAATCAAGGTTCGCTTTTGGATACGTTGTCCG
Organism: Heterocephalus glaber; assembly: GCF_000247695.1. Next base: position 3,141,731 of record NW_004624883.1, read on the forward strand.
TGCTGAATTGCAATAACTGTAGTTTTCGATCACCACCGTTACCTGTTTGTGACTAGCCTACCTCCACGTTGCCCAGCCCTGCTGTTTGCTGTGCATCCAAACCCACTGCTGAGCCAGTGATCTGCAACAGCTTAGCTGGGAATAACATTAGCTGCCTTGTGGGCCAGTGTTTGTTCTAACATGAGTACGGAACCTCTTTGTGTGCTGGATGCTGCAATCACGAAGAGGAGAAAGAGTCCTTGTGGTTCAGAAGCTCAAGCTCTGCTGGGAGAAGCAATCTCCACAACCTACTAAATGCCACAAACAGCCCAATCAAAGCAAAACTGCCCCTTTGTCCAAGTTCCACCCTGCTGCAGGTCTCTCTCAACTACCCATCCCCTGCCCCAGCTGTGCTACATTCCTTCCTCCGGTGCTGCTGCCAGGGGAGCTCCAGTCAGAGAGAAATTAGCTTGTCAGACAAGCAGGGCTGCAGGTTTTTTGTTTGTTTGTTTGTTTTTGGTACTGGGGATCGAACTCAGGTCCTTGTGCTTGTGGGGCAGGCGCTGGAACCACCGAGCTAAATCCTGGGCCCAAGGGCTGCAGCTTTTAGGATGAAGCTAGAAGATGAAGATGTCGGGGGCCAAGAAGTTGCTAAGAGAGTTGCCACCCATTAGAAAGAGCCTCAGACATAATTTAAATCATGGATTTGCATTCTGTTCTGGCTAAGCCACTTACTAGCTATGTGACTTTTGATAATTTCCTTTTCCTTTCCTCTTCTGTCAAATGGATCTAACAGTACTTTTGTTGAGTTCCAATGAGATTGCACAATTTAAAAATTCCTCCAGCGAACTTGATACACTGTGTGTAATTCACAAATGGTTACTGGTTTGTTAGTAAAAACCATCCTCCTTCTGTTCCTCCTCTTCCTCACCAGCAGCAGCATCTCTGTGCTCGTTCCTCTTCCCTGTGTGTCTGCCTGCCTTCATTTGAGCTAGCGCACTCCATGAGAAAGTGGGGAGCAACGAAACCACAAGGATGGACAGCAATGTCATCAGGTGGGTGCAAGCTGCTTCCTGGAAATGAATTCACAGTGGCTGCAGGAGAGAGGAAGGGGTGAGGACTGAGTTCACATGCTCAGATGACTGCCTCCCTCCAAGGTTAACTTGTACATTTCATCTGATGTGTGTGTTAAAGCAGCAATGAGTTCAATGTGATCCTTTTTCTGGGAATTAATGGTTGGGGAGACAATATGGCCCTATTTGGAGCCATTAGTGCTAGACTATTACTGATTCCGAGAAGGACTGAATAAGTGCTCTGGTGAGCGGTGAGCATATGGGTCCAATGTTTTCTTGGGTTGGATGATTGCCTGTGGAGATGTGCTTGGTGCTTTGAGACTCAATGTCCTCCTCATTAGCTGTGTAGCTGCCTATGCCATTTTTTCCATTTCAAGGTTACACTAATAATGTTTGTACATTTGGGTAATTTTAAGTAATGTAATGGTCAATGTCATTGCCAGACCCAAATTACAGAATGCCCTTTAGATGGAAGGCACTTAGGCTAAGCACAAAATACCATTTGGGAGAGAATGGATGATGATTTTGGTTGTTTTTGGCTACGACTTTTCAGTCTGAGGTTGTGAGTCACCAGGTTTGAGTTTTGATATCAGGAAGTTAGGAGCAATAGTGTTCTCCTCACCTTTGCTACAGAGATCTGCCCGCAGGTTTGGAAAGCTGCCTGTTTTACACATCCCCAGGGTCTGCTTTGGCTTACTCCCCCAGGGAGGGTCTCAAAGTACCTCCTAGCATTGTTGCTTCCCTCCAATACACAGGAAACAGGTAGAAAAGGAAAAGGGTTGTTATTCCACCTTACAGATGATGGAGAAACAGAGATTCAGACTGTGAAAGGCCACCTGGCATGTCGATGATGCAGCTAGAACAAATACCAGGGCCTTCAAGCCCACATACATCCTCAGTCCACAGCCACACAAGGGAGGGTTACAAGGCCACAGAGAAGTGCTTCCCAAAGTACCAGTTGGTTACAAAATGAAGTGTTTGCTGCAGAGTGTAAATCAATGCCCTCTTTCCTCCATGGAGAAAGTCTTGCTGGGAAATACATGTACACCAGCTGTATTAAGCAGTGTACTTAGTGATAACTCACTATTCATTCTTACATAAGCTCTGCTTCTTATCCCATTAAGAAGGGGTAAGAGTCTTTAGGCCATACCGAGAACAGCATAAGTCTGATCACAACTATAAGCTCTGTAGAGGGGAGGGACCATTTGTGCATTAATAATTATAATAATTAGCTAGTATTAATTGATCTGACCTTGGTGTCCAATGTACTAATCAATATGTATCAACATCCTCTACAATCTTATATGTTATTACTATTATTACCCCCATTTTACATATGACTAAACTAAGGGACAGAAAAGTTAAGTAGCTTGCCTATAGTCACACATTTTATGAGTTGTAGAGCTGAGTTTTGAAGTTGGACCACTTGACTCAGAAGAACAGTCTTTGTTCCACATTATTACATGCCTCTCAGGTCATTGTGATATCCCCAAGGATAAAGTTTGGAAGTGACGTCCATATTTGTTTTGGAGAGAATGGATGAAGGAGTTTTTCAGGTTGAATAGACAGTGCTAGAAAGTAAAAATACATAATAGCAGGAGCCAGATGGCAGGATAAAGGCTATAAGAATGTTGGATTTCTTTCCCATGCCAAGAATTTATTATGTAGGAGAGGACTTTGAAGTTTTAAGAAAAGAATTTTAGAAGAAATAAGAAAGCTATTACAACCTTATGTAAGGCCAAGACCTTGACACTTCCTGGAGTGGGAGCAGAATGAAGCTGGGAGCCAGCCCCTGAATATCTGTTATACTATTTGGCAGCTGAAGGGGAGCACAGCAGTACTGTACTTGATCAGATCATGTTGGGGGGGCATCTTCCAAAAGTTTCATCTATGAGCTTGTGACTTCATAAGACAGGTGTGAGCACTGGGCACCTGCTCTTATAAAACCTTTCCTAGGTGACGCTAATGTTTGACATAGAGAAGACATGGGCTTTGGAGTCAGACAGATCTGTGTTAGACATGTTAAATAATGTGTCAATCAGCTTTCTGTTACAGTCACAAAAGAGTTAATAAATTTATAAAGAGAATGGATTATTTTGTGTCTTAGTCACTTCTTCAGTGCTGGGACATGATACCCAACACCTACAACTTAAAGGAGGAGAGGTTTATTTAGGCTCAAGATTTTTAGGAGTTTCAGGCCATAGTCTGGCTCCAAAGCAGTAATGGCATGGTAGAAGGGCCTGGCAGGGAGAAGCTGCTCCCTTCAAGGCTTTCAGGGAGCAGAGAGGGAAAGGAAGAGCTGGGGAGGGAGATATAAGGTCCCAGTCACACTCCCAGTGACACACTCCTCTGACCAAGCCCCGCCTCCTAGCAGCACATTCAGCTGTGAATTCATCCACTTAAGATTAGAGTGTACCCATGACCCAGTCACCTTCCATGCACATGAGAACTGGGGGAGCATTTTCCATCTAAACCACACATTTTGGCTGGGACTTTGGGTGCGGGGGGGGCATTGGCCCATGATCAGTTGGCCCGGTTGCTTTAGACCCTGCGGTGAGGCAGCACGTCAGAGTGGAAGCATGTGAAGAGCAAAACCATTCACTTTATTGCTGGAGTGCAAGAGAAAGAAAAAACTGGGGACTCAGACACCCCTAATGACTGAAAACTTCCCATGAGGTCTCATATCTTAAAGTTTCCATCATGTCTCAATAGTGCCATGCTGGGAAACAATTCTTTAACACAAGAACTTCTGAGGATATTACAGACCTAAATTATGGCAAATACATATATAAGAAATAGTGGTCTCTTTCCCACTCATTTCTTTAAACTAGAGGAGAGTGATTAAATAAATGCATAATGTAAAAGTGGTGGAGTGAACAGTTCTATGCAATTGCAAGATCGTTACATTTTATGTGGCATTATTTTAGATACAATATTAACTCTACTTATAAAAACTCAGAGATATCTATATATCTACATCTGTTTCTATAACACTTAGAATAACTATTTAAAAGTAATACAAATAGACAATTTAAATGGGTCTAAATCTTCATTTATTAAATCTATTGAATCAGTAATTAATCAGCTTCCAAAACAGAAAGGACCAAGTTCAGATGGCTTTTCTGGTAGATTTTACCAAACATTTAAAGAAGAAATTATATAAACTCTCTACAATCTATTTGAGCAGATAGAAACAGAGGGAACACATCCTAACCCATTCTTTGAGGATAGCATAACTCTAACACCCAAGCCACTCAAGGACACTGCAAGAGAATAAAATGACAAATCAATATCTCTCACTAACATAGATTTTAAATCCTCAACTAAATATTAAAAAATAGAATATATCACTACATTAAAAATTACACATTATAACTAAATGGAGTTTGTCCCAGGTATACAAGACTGGTTCAGGAATAGACAATAAATGAATGTAATCCACGATATCAAGGCTAAAGAAGGAAATCTTAATAGATACAGATAAAACTTTTGACAAAATCCACATCTATTCAAGAAAAAAAATTCAGAAAACTCAGAAAAGAGAGGAACCTCTTCAACTAAATAAAGAACATCTACAAAAAGCCTACAGGTAACATACATTTGGGTGAGAAATTCAAACTTTCTCACTAAAACAAGGAGTAAGGGAATGATGTATCCTCTTACCACCACTGTTCAACATTATACTGTCAGTGCTCCCTAATGCCATAAGACATAGAAATGAAATAAAAGATCTATAAATTGCGAAGGAAGAAATAAAGCTGTTTGTTCAAGATGATATAATTGTCTACATAGAGAATCACACACAACCAACCAACCAATCAACCAGCCAACCAACTAATCAAACAAAGAAAAAAATCTTCTGGAACTAAAAAGTGATGACAGGAAGATTTCAGGATGAACGCTAATATTTTGAAGCCAATTTCTTTTCTATACCAGCAGTGAACATGTAGAATTAAAACTCATTACCATTTGCACTAGCATTATTTGAAAATGAAATATGTATGTGCAAATATAATGAAACTATGTACAGCATCTATAAGAAGAAAACTACAAAACCCTAATAAAAGACATGAAAGAGGAACTAAGTAGCCAGACATGATAGCACATACCTATAATCCCAATATTTTGGAGGACTGGAGGAGGAGGATTGTAATTTGAGCCCAGTCTGAGCAACTTAGCAACTGAAGGAGAATCTATCACAGTTTTTTAAAAAAGGACTGGGGATGTAATTCAGTGCAAAGGAACTGGGTTCCTAGGTTAAATTCCACTATGGAGAAGAAGAGAAAAGACAAAGAAGAAAGAGGAGGAGGAAGAGAGGAAGGAGAAATGGAGAGCTATTCAATGTTCGTGGATAGGACAACTCAGTATTGTCAAGACATCAGTTCATACCAACTTGATGTACAGATTCAAAATAGGGGCCGGGGATTTAGCTCAGTGGTTTTGCCACCTGCTGAGTACCCGAGTTTGATCCCTGGTACCAAAAAAAAAAAAAAAAAAAACCACACAAAAAATGATAGCATACTTTTATATCAGTAAACTGATTCTAAAGTTTATAGTGAGATACCAAAAATCCCATAGAATAGCCAACTAGATATTTAAAAAGAAAAAAGGTTGGAGGACCTACACTACTCAACCTAAAGACTTACTACAAATGTACAGTAATAAAGACAGTGTGGTACTGTTAAAAGAATAGACAAATACATCAATGGAACGTGATAGATTGGCCAGAAATAAACCCACATAAGTACAGTTAACTTGTCTTCAACAAAGAAGCAAAGGCAATACAATGGACAAAAGGTTCTCCTTTTCTCAGTAAATGGTTCAGAGCAACTGATGATCCATGTGCAGAATAAAATGAATCTAGACAAAAAACTGACAGCCTTCACAAAAATAAACCCAAAGTGGATTGCAGAGAGTAAAGCACAAATCGATAAAACTTCTAGAAAATAACATAGGAGAAAACTTACATGACCTTGAATATTGTGATGATGCTTTCAATACAACACCAAAGGTATGATCATGAAAGAAATAATTGACAATTTGGATTTCATGAAAATGTGAAAAACTTCTGCTCTGTGAAAGACAATGCTAAGAAATTGAGAAATAAACTACAAGCTTGGAGAAAATATTTGCAAAAGTCCCATCTGATAAAAATAACACATTTGTTATTCAAAATACAGTCTGCCAAGAAATGTATACTCAAGGAAAGAAAAATGTGTATAAACATTTTAATACTAAATATATTGGGACCTCATGAGATACTAGCTTCAGCCTCTACACATTACCTTCGACCTCTACAATTACAAGAGGTACTCAAAGTGGTGGCCATTAGCTTCCAGACATTTATTAATATAGCGAACTGCTGAAGTGTGTATATTCTTTTGGCAGACTGTACATAAAAAAAACCTCACTACTTAATGATAAACAAATGAACAATCTCACTTTAAAAAAAATAGGCAAAAGAACAGACACCTCACCAAAAGATATACAGATGGCAAGTAAGTATACAAAAAGAGTTCTACATCATATGCTATTAGGGAATAGCAAGTTTAAAACACAATGAGATACCATCATATTTTTACAGTGGCCAAATCCGAAACACTGGCACCATCGAATACTGGTGAGGATGTGAAGCAAAAGGAAATTTCTATCCATTCCTGGTGGAACAGTCATGTTGGCAGGCAGTGTCTTGTGAAGCTAAACATACTCTTACCTTATGATCCAGCAATCAGAGACCCTTACCATATGATCTAGCAGTCGTGTTTCTGGCATTTACTCAAATAAACTGAAAACTTACATCCTTAAAAAACTGCACAAGAAGGAGAGGGAGAGAAATAGAGCAACTAGTAGTTCATGTATGTGGAAATAGGACGTGGGTCACTACCAGGTCATTGAAAAGTAATGCCTGAATGGGCTTTTTACTAAGAATTTTGTTTATATTTGTTTGTTTTTTATTGACACATAGTAATTATACATATTTAGGACGTATAATGTGATGTTTTGATTCATTGGGTAGTTGGTCAACTTAGGGCAGTTAACATATCCATTACCTTAAAATTTTATCATTTATTTATGGTGAGCACATTCAAAGATTTTCTCTTCTGAGAAATATCATGCATTATTGTTAATTGTATTTGTCCTACTTGCCAGAGAACATCACAGCTTACTCTTCTATCAAACAAAAGCTTTGTACCTATTGACTAGTCTGCCTTCCTAACCACCTCCCACGTTCTTCTTACCAGTTCCTGGAAACCGTTATTCCTTCAACTTCTCTAATATCAGTTTTATAAACTCAACAATAAGACCTTGTGACATGTGTCTGTCTGTGCCTGACTTATTTCATTTAGCATACTGTTCAAGATCCATCTGTGTTATTACAAATGATAGGATTTCAAGCTTACTTATGGCAGAATAGTATCTATTGTGCATATACACCACAAAAAGAAAGCAAGAGGAAACAAATGCTGGTGAAAAGGTGGAGAAAGAGGAATTCTTTTACGCTTTGTGTGGGGATGAAAAATATACAGCCATTATAGAAAAAGGCATGGAGAGTCTTCAAAAAATTTAAAATTGAACTACCCTAAGGTCAACTGCTGGGTACATATCCAAAGGATAGAAAATCAACATTGCAGCACTATTCACAGTAGTCAGAGTATGTAATCAATCTAAGTACCCATCAACAAATAAATGGGTGGACAGCCCCATCAAAAGAAGGGTCAGGATAGCAGGAAGCCCAATTTGCTAGAAGAAAAGAATTCTTTTAAGTTTTCACCTCTGAGCACAAGTTTGAGCCATTCTGATGTGTTGTAGAACTACAAAATGTGTTAAGGGTGATCGAGTTAAACTTGTATTCAAAATGACTGCTGAGGCAAAATAAAAGTTTTAAAATTCACTATACTTTGCTGCAAACCTAAACTCCTCTAATATGAAGTTTATTAATATGAAAATGTAATTTAAGGAAATATACATATATAGGCAACAGATAAAAGTGAAAACATAAGAACAGTCAAATAAAATAAAGGAATACAAGAATAGAGGAACAGAAGTAATAAAACAAAGGAAACGATGAAAAAAAGCTAAATACAGTGATATCAATATTGTATTAAATGTTAATCGAGACTGGAAATAAAAGGCAGAGTTCATAAGGCTGTATGAAGGCAATATCTGAATACATGTTATCCACGAGAGATAAATTTTAATGCAAAGACATAAAAATATCTTGTACATAGCTGCCAAAGGAAGGATGGCATTGGCATTATTGTATCAGCAAAAAGCATTCTAAGGCATAGAGTAATGCTTTATAATGGTAAAAATTCAAGGTGCCAGAAATGTATAACAAACACAAATGCATATGCATATAACAAAGGACATTCAAAACACATGAAGCAGAAATCAATAGAATTAAAGGAAGAATCAGTCATATCCCAAATCATTGTTGAAGATTTTAACAGTTCATCACAACTAGTGGAATAGAAAAAGTTCAGTGAAGATACAGATCATAAGAATAACATTAGCAATCATTTTGAAATCACAAGAGGAATTAGAATTTATTTTGAATTCTGAATGATAATGAAATGCAAAATATCAAAGCCTGAGTAATGTAGATAAAATGGTGCTTAGAAGAAATTTACAGCATTATGCTTATATTACAAATAAAGAGAGAACATAAAGAAGATTTTATTGTAAAGAAGCTATAGAGAATAAAGTGAACCCAAATTAAATAGATGAAAATAATATAAAGAGAAAAGGCAAACAGAGTAGAAAAATTTAACTAAAGGCTTAGTCCTTGAAAATGTTAATAAAATTGATTAACTGTTATTTAAATCAAGAATAAAAACGAACTAGTACAATTTACTAATATCAGGCATAAAAGTGAGTTTACTATTACCTGTCTAACAAAGATTAGAAGGACAATAAGAGAACATTATGAATTAGTTCATGTCAAAATTTTGAAAACTTACATGAAATAAATTACTTGAAAAACAAAAATTGCTGAAACTGACACAAGATATTTTAAATCTTCATATTCCTATATCTATTAATGAAATGAAATGAATCATAATAAACATTCATGCAAAGGAAGCTACAAGTCCAGGTGGTTTCACTGGTGAATACTATCAATCATTTAAAGGGGAAAAAATGACACCTTTCATACACAAACTTCTTCAGAACATAGAGGAGGAGGGAATGATTTCGTGCTCTTTATATAAAGATAGCATAACTCTAATATCAAAATATGATAAAAGACATTCAAGAATTTATAAAACAATATTCCTTGTGAATATAAAATTGAAAGTATTCACCAAATTTATTCTAACATATACAGTACCTTGAAAAGTTTCAGTATCCTTAGCAGCATTTTAAAAATAATCAGTATAAATCACACAATGAACAGAACAATAAGAAAAATCATGACATTTCATACACACAGAAAAAATATTTGGCAAATTCCAGCAACCATTTCCGATAAAAATTTTCAACAAACATATTCACGGGGATAATTTTATAAATAAATAGAAAGCATATGGCTAGTATATTAGTTATGTTTTAGTTGCTGGAACAAAATAATCCAACACTTGTAACTTAAAGATGTTGAACTTTATTTGGCTTATGGATTTAGTGGGTTTAGTCCATGGCTAGTTGGCTCTAAGGCAGAAAGAGCATGGTGGAAGGGCTAGGCAGAGGATACCTGTCCAGCCTATGGCAGCCAGCAAGCAGAGAGAAGCAGGAGTCAGGAACAGGAATAAAACTTTCCAGGTCACACAGCTAGTGACCCGCCTCTTTTGATCAGGCCCCACCTTCTAACTGCACATTTAGCTATGAACTCATCAATGGATTAATCCATGGAAGGCATAAAGACCCCATGGTCTAATCACTTTCCAAGAGTCCCATCTCTGGACACATGGGAATTTTAGGGGCCATTTTAGATCTAAACCATAACAGCTAGTGTTTATTGTGAAATATTGAATGCTTTTAACCTAAGACCAGGGAAAAGGAAAGATGTTAATGCTCATTAATTGTACACAATATTGTAAAATTGTATGTAGAATTGTACAGAGAATTGTAGCGAGTGAAATGTAAAGAGGGAAAAAAGGAAAACTTTTTGGAAGAGAAGTAAAGCTGTCCATATTTACAGATGTTATGATTAATACAGAAAACACTAAGAAAACTACAAAGTTTTAAACACTTTAAACAGTAAGTGAACTTATCAATATTTCCAGATATAAAATTCATATACACAGAGTAAATTTGAAAAATTCAACTTATAATAACATCAGAAACATAAAATAAGAATATATTTAAGAAACTATATATAATACCTCTATTCTAAAGATGACAAAACATCATTAAATCCTAAATAATTGGGAACATAAATGATTTTATGTAATGAAAGACACATTCTTAACTCAGACTGCATGGGAAATAAAACAAAGAATTAACAACTTGGATCTCATCCTATTTAAAAGCTTTTGTACTACAAAAGAAATCACCAACAGAGTCAACAGACAACCTACAGAGTGGGAAAAATTTTTAGCCAGTAGTCCTTCCCTCAGACGAAGGACTAATATCTATAACATACAAAGAACTGAAAAAAATCAGACCCCCCCCCAAGTTTAAAGACCCAGTCTAAAAGTGGGCATCTGAAATGAATAGACATTTCTCAGATGAAGAACAAATGGCAAATAAATATATGAAAAAATGCTCAAAATCAATGATCATTGAAGAGGTACAAAGAAACACAACACTAAGATTCCATTTCTTTGCAGAAAAAAATGGCTTCTATCAAGAAATCAACGAATAACAAATGCTGGTGGGGCTGTAGGGAAAAAGGAACCCTGCTCCACTGTTGGTGGGAGTGCAGACTGGTGCAATACCTCCACACCATGTTTACAGTGACACAGTTTGTAATAGCTAAATCTTGGAAACAACTCAAATGCCCACAAATTAATGAATGGATAAAAAGGATATGGTTTTTCCTATACAATGAAGTATTACTCAGCCATAAAGAAAATTAAACTTGAGACATTTATAGCTAAATGTGTGCATCTTGAGGTTATACTCTTAAGTGAAATAAATCAGACACATATATGTAAATATCTCATTGTCTCTATGCTGTGAGAAACTAAAAGTGTAAATAGGGACCAATATGTATAATAGACAATGTGAAATAAGAAAAAATACTCTTCAAAAGGGGAACTAGAGAGGGAGGAGGGGGAAAGGAAGGAAAAAGAAAAAAATGAGAAAAGGAAAAAATGGAAATGGGGCTTTTGTAAATAAGGAGAGGAAGAGGGGTTGAAGGGAGGGGAGGAGAATGGGAAAAAAGAAGAGGAATTAAGATATATCATGTACAGGTACAAATTCCCTATGATGGATGTGATCATTATGTATATTTAAATTGTACCAATAAAATAAAAATTTTTAAGAAAGAAGGACTCATTGTTAAAATGGCAAATTTTCTCAAATCAGAATCAATGTAAAAAATTCAAAATCAAAAAAGTCAGTCAAAATCCCATTGCAACTGTTATGGCTTGTGTTTAGATTCCCCCCCCCAAAGCCTCATGTGGTCATAGGTGGGTGAATCTAGAGTGTGTGATGCTAGGATTAAGAGCATATCATTACTAAACTACTACATATGAATGACTAGTTTGGAACTGTCCTAATCCTGGTAGTCTGAATAAGATAAAAGGAGCAGAAAAACACTGTTAAGGTCTCTTGTTGGTTTTGCTGCTTCTGCTGCCATGAACTGTTATCCTTCAACCACCCTGCCTTGGAGCCGGCCCATTATGGACTGAAACCTCTACAAAATGTAAGCTAAATAAGCCCTTTCCCGTTTAATTTTGGGTGTTGTGTATTTTGTCTCAGCAATGAGAGAAAAGTAAATAACACAGCAACTTTTGTATACCAATAAAAAACTGATTCTAAAATGTGTATGGAAATATAAAAGATATAGTATATCCATAGTAATATTCATAAAAACAAAATTTTATTAGTCACATAAACTAATTTATATATTTACTATGAACAGTGATAACTATAAGATTGCTAATGATATAAAGATGTACAAGTAGACAAATGGAAAAGAATTGAGTCTAGAAATAGATCTGCAGTATATTGTCGTTTGATTTTTATCTTACAACCCCCCAAACAATCCAATGAGGGAAAAATTACAGAAAAACAGTGTTATTTCTAATAAATAGCACTAACACAGATAGCCATATGGGAGGAAATGAACTTTACTTGCCAAATACCATACACAAGATGTAACTTAAGAAGGATTATTAATGTAGATGAAAAAGCTAAGACTATAAAATTTTTAATAGAAAAGAAGGAAAAACATATGAAACCAAGTGTACTCTAAATGTCAATGAAACTGATGAATTTATACCTACTCTGATAGAGAAAAATGAGATAACATCTAAATTAGCAATATTAGAATGACAGAGACTTTATCTTATTCTACTTTCTTGTTGCTGGGCCAGAATAACTGATGCCTTCAACTTTAAAGAGGAGAGGTTTATTTTGGCTCACTGTTTCAGAGGTTTCGCTTCATGGTTACCTGGCTCCAGGGCACAAACATCATGGCAGAGGGCCATGGCAGAGGAAAGCTGTTCACCTCACAGTGGTGAGAGAGCGAGAGAGAGAGAGGCCAAAGTAAGAGACAGTTTTAGTTACTTTTCTTGTTGCTGAGACAAAATATCTGACACGCAAAGTTAAAGGAGGAAAGGAAAGGTTTATTTAGCTCACAGTTTGTAGAGGTTTCAGTCTATAATCGGCTGGCTCCAAGGCAAGATGACATGGCAGAAAGGCATTGCAGAGGAGAAACAGTTCATGGTGGGCAGAAGGTAGCAAAGCAAGGGAGCAAGGGTTGACCATAGCTCTTTCTTCCCTTATATCTTATCCAGGGTACTTAGGGAGGGTCACACTCACACCCTTAATCCTAGTGCCCTTGACCCTAGCGCCCTTGACCCTAGCATTGAACCATGAATCAATCCGAGCATCACACACTCTAGATTCAGCCACCTCTGAAAAAGCCCCACCTATGACTGTATAAGGCTCTGGGGGGACATCTAGACACAGCCATAACAGATATACCCTCCAGCCATACACTGTCAGTGACCACTGCACCTGGTTCCTATCTCCTAACAGCCTATGCAACTACAAAATCTTCAGTAGTTTGATGCATTGAGAAGCTAGTGGCCATGATCCAATCTCCTTCCAAAAGCCTTACTTCTGAACACATGAGACTTTTGGGGAATATTTTAGATCTAAACCATAACAGAGTGCTACAGATCCTTTAAACATCAAAAGGATAATGAGAGAATATTATAAACAACTTTTGCAAATAAAATTCAACAACTTAGATAAAATCTCTGACAGATAAACATTGCAAAATCTGAAAAAAAGCAACAGAAAATATGAATAGCATTATATTAATCACATAAATTAAAATCATAATTAAATTTTTTCCACTAAGAAGACTCCAGGTTCAGATGTTTAATTCATGAACTTTATTAAATAGTCATGAAAAAATAACACAAATGTTACACAAACTTTCAGAAATAGTGGAAAAGAAAAGACTTTCCAATGCTTTTTTTAAGAAGTCAGTATTAATCTATTTCTATAAGTGAAAATATTATTGGAAAACAAAACTATAGGCCAATATTCCTCATGAAAATAGACTTTAAAATTCTTACAAAATATTAAATAAAATCTATCTTGACCCAAAGGAGTTTTCTAGAATTACAAGCTTGCCTTAATATTTGAATATTGATCCATGTGGTGAACCATATTAATGGGCAAAACTTCTCAAAATATGCTATCTAAATAGATGCATAAAATTCTAAAACCCATTCATGAGAAAAAAAAAAAGAACAAATATCTTTAGGGTAGAAGGGAACTTCTTCACTCTGATAATACGATTCCATGAACCATACAGCTAATGGCATACTTAATGAAGAAAGACTAAACCTTCTTTCCCTAAAATAAAAAACAGATGTCCGTAGTCACTTCTATTTCACACTGGATTAGAAATTCTACACAATGCAGTAAAACTCAAAAAGAATGCAAAGCATATACATTTGAAAGGAAGATGTAAAACACTGCTTATACTCAGGTGACAGGATCATTTGTGTAGAAAATCCTAGGTAGTCTTCATAAAAGTTACTAGAACTCATAAATGAGCTTAGCAAGACTCAAAGAAAATAAATTCAATATGACCCAGTTGTATTTTTATACATAAGCAAAAAGTATTTGGACATTAAAATTACACAACTGCAGATGGAATAGTATCTCAAACTACAAATATTGAAGGAAAAATTTCACAAAATATGTGCAAGCATGTACCATGAAAACCAAGCCAAATACCACTGAAAGAAATTCAAGAATATCTAAATAAATGAAGATATGTGCTTTATTCATGAATTGCCACAATGACTATTAATTTGCAATTGTCAAATTGATATATAGATTCAGTGAAATCTCAACCAAAATTCCAACACGATATTTTCGGAGAAGTTGACAAGCTGAATCTAACATACCTATAGAAATGCAAAAGATTTGGAACATCTGAAACAATCTTGAAAAAGTAGAACACAATTGGAAGATCTATACTGTTTTAAGATTTGCTATAAAACTGTGGTAATCAAGTTAATGTGTACTGCTGGAAGAACAATTGTATACATCAATAGAACAGAATAAAGAACTTGAGATGAACTTATATTTGCCAAAGATGCCAAGTGTTATGGTTTATATATAGACGTCCCTACCCCAGGCCCAAAGCCTCATGTGCTCATAGATTGGATCGTGGTGTGTGACACTCATTAGTGGATTAGTCTGCTGATGAATTTATAGTTAAATGTGATGTTGGGAGGTGAAGTCTGGTCTGAGGAGTTGGGTCACTGAGGGCATAGTCTGGAAGGGCCCATCTCCCTTCTCTATTCCTCCTTTGATCTTTCTCTCTGCTTCCCACCACCATGTCATGGACTATTTGTCCTCTGCAACACCCCTCTGCCATGCTTCCCTGTCTTGGAGTCAGCTGACTGTGCACTGAAACCTCTACAAACTGTGAGCCAACATAAATCTTTACTCCTTACAGTTGTGAATGTTTGGTATTGTGTCCCAGTGAGGAGGAAAGTAAACAAGTCACCAAGGTAACTCAATAAAGAAAGGGTACTGTGTTTTTAATTGAAAATGATGTAGAATAATTGGATATCCAAAAATGAATCTTAATCCTTATTCATCTCAAGTCACAGATATTAACTTGACGTGGATCATTGATATAAACATAAAAGCTAAATTTTCAAACTTAGAAGAAAACAGGAAAAATCTTTTTTACTTTGGTTTAGGCAAAGCTTTCTTAATTAGGATCCAAAACCCACAAAACATAAAATATTGATAATTTGGACCTCATCAAAATTAAAACCTTCTGCTTTTCAAACAACATTGTTTAGAAAATGAAAAGACAAGGTGCAGAATTAGGGGATACAATTGCAAAATATATATTTGATGTAGGACTTGTATCCAGAGCTTATAAAGAACTCTTACAATTCCTTAAAAAAAAACAAAACCCAACTCAATTGTGTGTACAAAAGATTGAAACAGCACACTTCACACACACACAAAAATAATGTATAAGTACTTTAAAATATGCTCATTGTCAGTAGTCACTAGGAAAACGCAAATTAAAATCACAGGATATCATTATACATATAAAATAATGGATAAAATTATCAAAATGAGACTCACAATAGTAAGACAGCACGTATAATGTCATTGAAAATGTGGACC
Source organism: Heterocephalus glaber (assembly GCF_000247695.1). Next base: position 3,157,570 of record NW_004624883.1, read on the forward strand.
AACTAGAATACCTCACAATAGAAATATAAATGATTCAAGCACTTTGGAAAATAATTTACCATACCTGACAGTAATTTTACTTGTAGATGTTTACCAAAAAGAGATCAAAATGTATGCCTATATTAATTTTTAGGGCAATTTTATTCACAAGAGCCAAAACCTAGGAACAATTCTCATGTCCTGCAACAGGTTAATGGCTTTTAAAAAAACAGGATAATCATATATACTATGTGAGCCAGAAATTTCAATTCTAAGAATTGACTCAAGAAAGATGAAAACACGAAAACCAGTTCATATTTGTCCATAGAGACATTATTTATGATAGCAAAACCTGGAGGTGAGCTGACTGCTTGCCAACTGGTGCACAGATCAGCACCTTTGAGGGAATATACAACATGGGTTACTACTCAGCAATATAAAATAAGCTACTGACACCACCAACAACTGCATCAATCAACATGGTGTTGAATGAACAAAGCAAAACAAAAATACTCACTTTGGGATTTCATTTGTGTGAAGTTCTAGAAAAATCATAACTAACTTCATAGTTTCAGAAAGGAAATGAATGCTTGCCAGGGGTCGGAGTGGGTAAGATTTATTTCAAAAGGGCAGGTAGGAACTTTCTAGAGTTATACCTTAATTTTGTGGTGATATTAGGCATATATACCTTTGTCAGATTTCCTCAAACCATGCACTTAAGTGGTTTCATTTTTTTGAAGTAAAACATGTTTTGGTGCATTTAAGGTATACATAATGATCACATTTATTATAGGGAATTTGTATCTGTACATGATATATCTTGCTTCTTTTGATTCCATCACCCCTTTGACCTTTTTCCCCTTCCTTATTTATAAAAGCTTTGTTTTCAATTTTCCTTCTATGTTCTTTTTTTCTTATCCCTTCTTTCCTTTCTCCCTTCCCCCTTCCTTGTTCTCCTCATTTAAACATTCACTTCCCATTTTCTAACACCTAATATACATTTAGGTCCTTATTTTCTCTTTGGTTTCTCACATCAGAGAAACAACCTGGTATTTAAACATGTGTATCTTATTTATCTCACTTGAAAGTATGGTCTCAATGTGCAGCCATTTAGCTAGAAATATCTCAAGCTTATCCTTCTTTATAGCAGAGTAATACTCCATTTTATTAAAAACCCACATCTTCTTTATTCATTCATCAGTTGATGGGCATTTGGGCCGTTTCTAAGATTTAGCTACTACAAACTGTACTCCTATAAATATAGGTGTGCATATATCACGGTGATATGATGCTTTTAATTCTTTCAGAAAGATATCAAGAAAGAGAATAGCTGGGTCAAATGGAACCTCTAGTTTTACTTTTTTAGGTATCTCCATACTGATTTCCATAGTGGTTGCATCAGTCTACACTCCCACCAACAGTGGGGAAGGGTTCCTTTTCCCCACAGCCCCACCAGCATGTGTTATTGGTTGATTTCTTGATAGCAACCATTCTTTCTGGGGTGAGGTGGAATCTTAGTGATGTTTTCATTTGCATCTCTTAAATGACCAGTGATGTTGAACATTTTTTCATATGTTTATTTACTATTTCTACTTCTTCATCTGAGAAAAGTCTATTCAGATTTAGTGTTTCTGTCTTTATATTTATATCTTTGATCCACTTTGATTTGAGTTTAGTGCATGGTGAGAGACAGGGGTCTAGTTTTAGTCTTCAGCATGTAGAAGGCCAGTTTTCTCAGCACCATTTATTAAAGAGGTTATCTTTCATCTAGTGAAAGTGTTTGGCTCCTTTGTCAAAGATAAAGTGGCTGAGTATGTTTGGGGTTGTTTCTGCATCTTCTAATCTGTTCTGTTGATCCTTGGGTCTGTTTTTTTTTCCAGTCCCATGTTGTTTTTATCATAGTAGCTTTGTAGTATAATTGTGCTGGGCCCTACATTGCCTTTGTTGCCCAGAATTACTTTTGCTATTCTAGGTCTTTTCTGGTTCCAAATGAATTTTAGGATTGTTTTGTCTAATTCTATGAGATATGCTATTGGAATTTTGATTGGGATTGCATTACATCTGTATAACAATTTTGGAAGTATGGCCATTTTCATGATATTAGTTCTTTCTATGCAAGAACAAGGGATATTTTTCTATTTTCTAATATCCTCTTTGATCTCCTTTTTCAGAATACTGTAGTTTTCCATGTAAAGGTCTTTTACTTCCATTAGATTGATTCCTAGGTATTTCATGTTTTTTGAATGCTATTGTGACAGGTTTTGTTTCCCTAATTTATCTCAGTGAGTTTATTTGTGTACAAGAATGCTATTGATTTTTGACTATTGACTTTGTATCCAGATATGCTACTAAATTGGGTTATTAAATCTAGAAGTCTTTTGGGATCTTCTTTGTAGAGTGGCGTGTCATCTGAAAATAATGATAATTTTACTTCTTCCTTTCCTAGTCTTATTCCTTTTATTTCTTTCTTTTGTCTAATTGCTCTGGCTAATGTTTCCAGAACTATAATGAATAAGAGAGGTGACAGTGGACATTCTTGTTGTGTTCCTGATTTTAGTGTGAAAGCTTTCAGTTTTTGTCCATTTAGTATGATGTTGGCTGTTGGTTTGTCATAGATGGCTTTTATCATATTGAGATAAAGACCATCTACTCCAATTTTCTCAGGTTTTATCATGAATGGGTGTTGAACTTTATCAAACACTTTTTCTGCATCTATTGAGATGATCATATGGTTTTTATCCTTGGCTCTGTTGATATGGTGTATTATATTTATCGATTTGTGTATGTTGAACCATCCCTGCATCCCTGGGATGAATCCTACTTGGTCATGGTGTATAACCTTCTTGATGATTTGCTGCATTCTGTTTGCCAGTATCTTATTGAAGGTTTTTGCATCTATGTTCATTAGGGAGATTGGGCTCTAGTTCTCCTTTTTGTTTGGATACTTCTATAATTTTGGTATCAGGGTAATGGTTGCTTACAAGAACAAATTTGGGAGTACTGCTTCCCTTTTAATTTCATTGAAGAGTTTGAGAAGTAGTAGCATTAGATCTTCTCTAAATTTCTTGTAGAATTCAGCAGTGAATCTGTCAGGGCCTGGGCTTCTCTTAGTTTTGTAGGTTTTTACTTACATATTCAATTTCATTGACTGATATTGGTTTATTTAGAATTTTTATGTCTTGTTGATTCAGTTTTGGTAATTCATATGTATCTAGGAATCTGTCCATTTCTTTTGTGTTTTCCATTTTATTAGAATATAGTTACTGGAAGTAGATATTTATGATCTGGATTTCTGCAGGATTTGTTGTGATTTCACCCATTTCATTCCTAATTGCAAGGATTTGAGTCTTTTCTTTCCTTTTTTTTGATAAGGCTGGCTAAAGGTTTGTCAATTTTATTTAATCTTTCAAAGAACCAACACTTTGATTCATTGATAGTTTGTATTGTTTTCTTAGCTTCCATTGTATTAATTTCTACTCTGATCGTTATAATTTCCTCCCTTGCAAGAGCTTTGGGATTGATTTGCTCTTCTTTTTCTAGAAGTTTGTGGTTCAAAATTGGGTTGTTTGAGCTTACTTAAGTGGTTGTATTTTATGTAAATTATTTCTCAATAGAATTGTTTTAAAAATCTGGACGACAACACAATGGCTAGAACTCTTAAGTTCTTACAGAGTGCATGGTAGGATTAGAACACTGGATAAACTGGTATTATTATAGTATTGTTGACATCCTAATAGGTTGAGAAGAAATAGAAATGAATTCTACGTTACAGAAAAGTCTCTTTGCAGACAGGACTGATATAATGCTCATGAATGATGTTGGGCCCATATGATGCATTTAGTGAACCCAGAAACTCTCCCAAAGGTGTTATGCCAATTTGCATAGATTCAAGTCTGACTCCTGAAGGCTCATGGACACCATAAGGACTTCCCTATGCTGATAGCCACCTGAACTCCAGCTTGGCCACAATTAGACACAGTGACACTCTTGACTACCCAATTATCCCCTCATACCATCATGTCTACTAGACTCGCTCCCTTCTTCACTTTGCCATCATTCAGCGAAATCATGGGTAGGAATCCAGACACCGTATATCTTATAAGGGGTTAATAATCAAAATATTTAAGCAACTGTACAACTCAAAAGTTAGGCAAGGGCTGGGGATTTAGCTTAGTGGTGCCGCTGCCTGCATCAAAAGTTAGGCAAAAACACAAAGAACACAACAACAGCAAAACAAATAAAACCTTAATTTAAAAAATGGGAAATGGAAAAAACCCACAAAAACCGGGAAACGGACCTAAACAGACATTTTTCCAAACATGAATGCATACAAATGGCTCAGAAGTGTGTGAAAAAAGGCCTTCACTAATCATTGAGGAAATGCATATCAATATCACAGAGGTATACATCTCACTCTAGTTAGGGTATCTATTATCAAAAAGACAAAAAGTGCCGGCAGGCAGGAACTCTTGCACAATCTTGGTGAGAGTGGAAATTTTACAGCCATTATGGAAAGCAATATGGAGGTCCCTTAAAATTAAAACTAGATCTATTTTGCTTTCTAGCAATCTCAATTCTGGTTACATATTCAAAGGAAATGAAATCAACATGTTGAAAAGACACCTGCATTCCTACGTTTATTGCAGCAGCATTCGTAAGAGTTGGAGTGGTCAAAATCTCTCTGGCTCACTTGGACCTGACCTTCCAGGCTAACCTCGAGTGCATTCCACTCCCTGCCATTGTGCCTCCAAGGCCCATTTCTTCAGAACTCGGGAAGAGAAGCAGCAACAGGCGCCTCGCTGGCTTCACAGCTATGGCTCACTGAGGATGCCGACTGTGAGAGGGTGCCCTGTTCCACTCATGCTGGAACACACTGCCTTCTGAAATACTCAAGAAATGGAATTAACCAAAGTGTCCATCAACCAATAAACAGATAACAGAAATGCTACAAATGTACAATTGAATATTATTCATTCATTAAAAGGATGAAGTCATGTCATAGTGGTGACCTGGGTGGGACTGGATTTATGTTGTGTGAAACAAGCTAGGCATGTTCTCACTTATACGTGGAATCTGAAGTTGATCTCATACAAGTTGAGAGAGGATTGTGGTAACCAGAGGCAGGAAAGTAGGGGGAATGGAAGATGGAGAAAGGTTTCTTAATGGTACTGAGTGACAATCAGACATGAGCAAGAAGTCCTAGTGTGCTGTTGCATAACTGGGTGACCATAGGTAAAAAACAGTGTGTGCTGGACATCTCAAAAAGCTAAAAGAAAGGATTTTTGAATGTTTTCAATGCTGAAATGATAAACTTTTGAAGAGATAGATATGTTTAAACTGATATAAACCTTACATAATATATACATGAATTGAAATGTGTGTTAGTTACTTTTCTCTTGTTGCTGAGAAAAATATCTGTCAAGGTAATTTAAAGGGGAAAGGGTTTATTTAGCTCACAGTTCGGAGAGGTTTGGTTTCAGTCCATAATTAGCTGGCTCCAAAGCAGAGTGGCACATGGCAGAGGGGCATCATAGAGGAGAAATACTTCATGGCATCCACATGGTAGCAAGGTAGCAAAAGCAACAAGAGACCTTAACAGCTTCTTTCTGCCGCTTTTATCCCATTCAGACTACCGGGATTAGGGTGGTGCCTAACTAATCACTCACCTGTAGTGGTTTAGAAATCACATGCCCTTAACCCCAGCATCACACACTCTACATTTAGCCACCTCTGAAAAGGACTGCATGAGGCTTTGGGGGGGGACATCTAGACACAAGCCACAACATAATGTCACGTGATACCCCACTACTATATACAATTTGTATATTTTGTGTATCAGTTTAAAATGTTGGGAGCTAAGGATGTAGCTGAGTAGTACAGTGCTTGCCTAGGATGTGTGTGGCCTCTGTTACATCTCTAGTGCCACCAAAAATTTGGGAGAAAGGCCAGCAGGTTTATAAAGATGCTCAACATTACTAACCATCAGGCAAATGCAAATCAAAATACATGAGACGTACCTTCCCAATTGCTAAGAGGGCCATTCCCCAAAAGACAAGAGATGCCAGTGAAAGCTCAGAAAAGGGAGTCTCTCACATTGTTGGTGAAAATCTAATTGGTATAGTCATTCTGGAAACCAATACAGAGGTTTCTCAAAAGCATTAGAAATTGAACTATCATTTGACCCAGAAATCTCACTTCTGGTGTAAAAGCAAAGAATCAAAATCAGTATGTCAAAGAGATGTCTCCATTCCTATGTTCATTGCAGGACTATTCATAATGGCAAAGGTGTAGAGTCAACCTAATTAACAGATAAATAGATAAAAATGTAGCATATATTAATGGAAAATTACTCTACCATAAAAAGGAAATGCTACCATTTTCCATGATATGAATGAATATAGAATACATCATACTAAATTAAAGAAGCCAAACACTGAAAGACTTTATTTTTAATCTGAAGAAGTCAAAGCCAAGCTCATGAAAACAGAGTAGAACAGTGGTTTCCAGGGACTAAGAGGCAGGAGTAAATGGGGAGAGGTTGATTGAATAGTACAAACTTTCAGTTACAACATTAATAAGTTCTGTGAATGTAATGTACAGTATGGTGACTATAGTTCATAGTAATTATCATATATAGTTAACAATAATAATAATGTGCTGTCTGTGTTTTTGAAATTTGCTAAGAAAGAAGATTTGAAGTGTCTACACACATACACAAATGGCAGCTGAGAGCAGTGATGGTTATGTTAATTTGACTGTGATATCACAATATATCAATTGCACTGTGTACCTTTAATACATACAATTTTATTCATCATTTAAATATTTTAACTTAAAAATAAAAATATCAAAAAGCAAGCAATGCCTCAGGAGACCCTCATTATACATTTTCAAAATGATCTTTGAGTTGAATTCCAGCTCTCTGGGGTGAGCATGCTGTACAACAGTAAAGCTGCTCACAGGACCTGCAGGATCCAACACTTTACATCTGGGATTCTGCCGAGATGCTGGCCTACATCCTTGTGATGGACGCTCCTTCTGGGATTGAGAAAACCTCAGTGGGCATGTGGAGCCCAAAGCGTGCCTTCAGAGCAAGCAAAGGGCAGAACTGTGAGACAGGCAGCCTCCTTGCGCCATTCTGAGCTCTTCAGTAAGTGAAACGACAGCAGTTGGCAGCCAAGCCAGGAAGAGCAAAGGTTTCCTTTCCCTCTGAGCCCGGACTCAGTGGGCATGTGGAGAGCCAGGGATGTGTCCCAGGCCTAACTGCGATTCAAGTGTGCAAGGAAGTGAGTGTCGATTGGGCTTTTACTCCATGCCAGGCACCATGCTAAGTGCTCCAATGCTGTGATGACTAATCAGGAAGCTCGAGGCTTTCCAGTCCTTGCAAGTGACCTGTGCGCAGGGACATTGATATGGGACTGAGGAGTGAGGGATGCAGGTGAGAAGCACACAGTGCGAGCTGTGGGTGTTGGGTAAGGAAGAGTCCCCATCAATTCTGCACAAGGAGGGGAAGAAGTGCAGGCCCGGCCTCTAGCAGGACGGCATCTGGGATGGAGTGGAACAGACAGTGGAGGTTTTAAGAAGCAGATATGGGAGGGGCCACCACAGTAGATGGCCCCTGCTGGCAGAAAGGCAAAGCAATGGGAATGTGCACAGTGAGATCAAGGGTCAAACTGACAGTCACCTTTAAGTGACAATTTCTAAGAGTCCTACCAAGTCCTGGACCCTGTCCTTCCATTGTCATGGGCCTAGACACTGCCCTAATTCCTCAACTCTTTACCTCCTCCTGGACTTCCGGTAGAGCGCCCAGTTGACTGCCCAGCTTCCAACCCTGCACCTTGGACCTCATTCTGGTCACTTTCAAAGGCAGCATGAATTCTGTTTCATACCCTGCCTAACTCCAAGCCCAGACAGAAGAGAGGAGGCTTGAACAAGCTCAGGAGCAGGACTTGCAGAATCTTAGAGGCCATTTTGTGCTTCTGTGGGTTGGTGCTAGAAGCCTTTCAGTCTACTAAGGATCCTCAATTTGAGTCTGAGTCTGAGCCTGTCTTCCTGATGGGTTCCCAGAGCTGTGCCAGGCCCATCCAGCTGCCAGGGCCTCACTACTTCTCAGCCTAGCAACATGTCTTTTCCAATTAACAGTTGAAAGACAAGACCTCTGTAAGAAGGGAGGGGATATTTTCTTCAGTTTCAGGCTCTTCCCTTAGGATCTTGAATTGACTGACATGTTAAAGCAGACTGCCCTTTGGAAGGCAGTTTTTATTTGGCTTCAAACCTTCAGAATACCAGAGAGGCCATTGTGCACCACCTGGAAACTCTTCCTGGGACCGGGGCTTGTGTTTTGGACTTCAGGAGGCCCGGGAGAAGACAAAGTTCACTTCCTTCTGTTGAAGTGAGAAGTGGCCTCGAGAGCTAGAACTGGCAGGCAGGGGAAAGGGAAATAAGAAATGAGGCTTGGGCCAGGGATTTAGCTCAGTGGTTTCACCGCCTGCTGCGCAAGTGCAAAGACCCGATTTCGATCCCTGGTACCAAAAAAAAAAAAAAAAAAAAAAAAAAGAAATGAGGCTTGGTGGAAAGACCTAGACTTTGAGATAAGCTGGTCCAAGGTCCAGCTGTGCCACTGACTAACTGAAGATCGTGGGAGGAATCACTTATCTGATCCTAATTGTCTTTATTTATAAAATGGAGCTAATGATGCTAACTCTCACAAAGTATTCTGAGAATTTAGAATATATTTCCCAAGATGCCTCTAAAAGTGTGACTTGTTGGCCAAAGTGTCTGTCATCTTATAGTTATCGCCAACGTCATCTTGATCAATAACCGAGATCCTTTGTGGATCTAGTAGGTGACAATGAGCACGCCTGCCACTTGAAGCATGGGGTTGGACTACCTTGATTCAACATGGATGACCCAAGGAGTCACACAAGTCTGCGACAGGGTCTAGATACAAGTTCATTCAGGGCAATCCAAGTTGCCGTAGAGTAACTTCCACATAAAAAGAGGCTTCTGGCCTTCTCCTGAAATAGGATGGTGTCCAGGAGTTGGAGTGGTCAAAATCTCTCTGGCTCACTTGGACCTGACCTTCCAGACTAACTTCGAGTGCATTCCACTCCTTGCCATTGTGCCTCCAAGGCCCATTTCCTCAGGACTCGGGAAGAGAAGGAGCAACAGGTGCCTCGCTGGCTTCACAGCTGTGGCTCGCTGAGGATGCCAACTGTGAGAGGGTGCCCTGTTCCACTCATGCTGGAACACACTGCCCTCTGAAATACTCAAGTGCCTATTTTGTGTTCAGGTTGATACATCCCCATGTTTTCAAGTTGCTTGGCTTTAAGGTGGATAGGAGGGTGAGACAGCATTTCAAACATGGATTAGCGGATGAGAGCACTATAACCTATTTGCTCCTTTTCTGGTCTTGCTGAGCCATGCACTCCGAGAGCTTTCTGGAGTGAAATTCTATTCCCATCCCAAGAGGACAGATGAACTGTATCTGCCTATAAACTAAATGTGCCTCTTGAAGGGTAGTAGAATGATTATTACTTTCCCCACATTTTATATGCTAACAGAGACAGGGAAGCGAAGTGAACACATATAAGACCACACAGCTGTTCTTGGATAGGCAGAACCAATATAGTGAAAACAGCCATGCTTCCAAAACTCTTATACAGATATAATGCAATTCCAATCAAAATTCCAACAGCATATCTCACAGAACTAGTGAAAACAACCCTAAAATGCATATGGAACCAGAAGAGACCTAGAATAGCAAAGGCAATTCTGGGCAAGAAGGGCAAGGCAGGGGGCATCACAATCCCCAATCTGAAGTTATACTACAAAGCTACAGTGATAAAAACAGCATAGTACTGATAATAAAACTAGATCCTAGGTTCAGCGGAACAGATTAGAAGATGCAGAACCAACTCCAAGCACACTCAGCCACCTCATCTTTCACAATGAGGCCAAACACCTTCACTGGAAGAAAGAGAGCCTCTTTAACAAATAGTGCTGGGAAAACTGGCTTTCCACATGCCTACTGGAGTTAATATGAGAAAAGGAAGAAATCGAAACAAAGTCTTTGTAAATAGGGAGGGGTAGAGGGGTTGAAGGGAGGGCAGGGGAATGGGGAAAAATAAGAACAAAGATATATTATGTAAAGGCACAAATTTCCAATGATGAATGTCATTATCTTGTATACCTTAAATGTACCAATAAAATTAATTAAAAAAAAGAAAATCGAACCTAGACCCATACCTCTCATCATGAACTAAACTAAAATCAAAATAGATCAAAGATCTAAATATAAAAACAGAAGCACTTAATCTGCTGGAAGATAGAATAGGTAAAACCCTAGAAGACATAGGTATAGGCAAAGACTTTATGAACAAAACCCTGATTACACAGGAAATATTACAAAGAACCAACAACTAGGATCACACCAAATTTAAAAACTTTTGCACAGCAAAAGAAACCACCAAGAGAGTGAAGAGACAACCCACAGAATGGGAAACTTTTTTACCAGCTACTCCTCAGACAAGACTAACATCTAGAATATATGAAGAATTCAAAAAAGATTAGACCCCATAAATTTAAAGACCCAATCCAAAAATGGGCATCTGAAGTGAATAGACATTTCTCAGAAGAAAAAGTACAAACAGCAATAAATACATAAAAAAATGTTCAACATCACTGGTCATTTGAGAAATGCAAAGTAAAACAACACTGAGATTCCATCTCACTCCAGAAAGAATGGCTATCATCAAGAAATCAACCAACAACAAATATTGATGAGGCTGTGAGGAAAAAGGAGCCCTTTTTTGTTGCTGTTGAGATCTAAATTGGTACAACTACATTGGAAATCAGTGTGGAGATTCCTCAAAAAACTAAAATTAGAGGTTCTATTTGACCCAGCAGTTCCCCTTCTAGGTATCTTCCAGAAAGAGTTAAAAGCATCATACCACAGTGATATATGCATGCCCATGTTTATAGCAGCACAATTTATAGTAGCTAAACCTTAGAAAGGGCCAGAATGCCTATCGATAGATGAATGGATAAAGAAAATGTGGTATTTATATACAACGGCGTACTACTCTGCCACAAAGAAGGATAAACTTGAATCATTTTTAGGTAAATGGATCCATTCATCAGTTAATGAATATTTAAAAACCTCTTTGATTATTACAAATAATGTATTTTTAATAGAAAAGTAAGTTAAACTTTCAATGTATATTTAATAATGGGCAACATGGTGATAGGCCATGAAGAGAATACCATAAGGTTGTAACTCTGAGACAAATGAAATTTACAATGTGTATTTGTACTAAACCTTGCTACAAAATGCAGAGCTCTATTTTTTATGGTCTTGGGCAGAGCACGAACAGGCATAAATTCATGGAACCACTCACCCAACAAACACATAGGGAAACATCTGTGTGCCAGGTCTGGAAAAAAAAAATTGAACAAAACATATCAGAGCCCTGGACTTCATAGACTTTGCAGTCTTATGAGAGAGACAGGTAAACAGGCAATGGCAATACAGTGTGATGAGGGACAAGGCCAAGGTAAACCAAGGGGCTAAGGGGCAGTGGAAGGGCAGGGAGTCAGAAACACTCAGCAGGATGATTTAAATGCTGATAGATGAGCAAAGTGGGGAAAAGAGGCAAGGGAAAATGTTCAATGCAGAGGGAGCAGCGTGAGAATGAAGACAGAATGAAATCATGAAGAACCAAACAATTGGGAACCATTGAGGTATATAAAAGAAATGTCATGATAAATTTGCATTTTAAAATGTCACTCTAGATGCAGAATACTCACTGGGTTTGAGGAAGTCAAGGCTGAATGGAAAGGGACTAGTTAGGCTCAGTTACACAATACAGGTAAACAATGGTGCTGTGGTAGGGCTGGAGACAGACAAGAGGGAAGATTTAACATTTATTTATGAGGCAGATTTACAAGATATGTTAACTTTTTCTCATTTTAATTCTGTGATACTTCACTTTCCTGATTTTCCGCCTATTTCACTGTTCCTTCTCAGTTTCAGTTGCTGGATCCTCCTGCTGTTCCCACACTCTCCTGCGTAGGGTGACCCAGGACTTAGTACTTGGTCTCTCCTCTCCTTTTTTTGTTCTCTTCTTCTCCCTGCTGTTTGTACTCACCTCTTGTTGATGTGCCAAGTCTTACAGATTCAATATTATCTGTATGCTTAAGATTCCAAATTCAATCATCTGCCTGGTTTTCTCCCTCAAACTAGCCTATATGTCCCATTGCCAACTTGACATCTCTATTTGATTATCAAATAATACTTCCTACTTTTTGCAGAGCAATTAAACAAGAAAAATGCATACCAATTGGAAAGGAAGGAGTAAAACTATCCCTACTCATGATCCTATATGTAGAAAATTCCTAAGAATTCCCCCAAAAGCTACTAGAGATAATAAAAAGATTCAGCAAAGTTTCAGGATACAAAATCAACACATAGAAATCAGACATGTTTCTATAACCTGTCAATTAACAATTCAAAGAGGAAATTTGAAAAGCAATTTCACTTCTAATAGCACCTTAAAGATTAAGTTAATAGGAATAAATTTAATTGGGGTCGTAAAAGAAGTGTACACTGAAAACCACAAAATGATGTTGAAAGATATTAAAGACTTAAGTACTAAAGTGAAAGAAATCCTCTAATAATTGATTTAAGAAACTCAATGTTGTTAAGATATCAAGACTACTGATACAATTTTTGGATTCAACATAATTTCTATTGAAAATTCCAACAGCGGCTTTTCAAAGAAAGAAAATCTGACCCTCAGCTTCATATGGAATTGCGAAGGGTTTCAAATAGTCAAAACAATCTTGAAAATGAAGAATAAAGTTGGACAACTCACATTTCCCAGAATTCAAAACTTAATATAAAGCAGCAGTAATCAAAATACTGTGGTCCTGGCCTAAGAATAGACATAGACTAATGAAGTAGAATTGTGGTTCGGAAATAAACCCATACATTTCTGGCCAATTGATTTTCAGTGAGTGTTTCAAGTCCACTCAATGGGTAAAGAAGTATTTCCTCAATGGATGATGCAGGAACAACTGGATTTCCACATACAGAAGAATGAAATCAAATGCTCTATCTCACATCTTTGACCAAAATTAAAGAAAGTAGACCTGTGATGTAAATATAGGAGAGAAATCATAAAATTTTGGAAGATAATATAAGAATAAATCTTCATGATCTCAGTTTTGGCAATGGATTCTTAGATATGACATTAAAACACAAGCATCAAGGTAAAAATAAAGACAACTGAATTGGACTTCATCACAATTAAAACTACTTTTATGGATCCAGGAAAGAGAAAAGACAACCTTCAGAATGACAGAAATATTTGCAAATAATACACCTGATAAGAATTTTATATAAAGAGTATAGTACTCTTGCAGCTCAACAACAAAAAGAGAAGAACCCACATTAAATTAAAAAATTATAGAAAAGAGTAAAATACCACTTACGTGTACCAAAATAAAGCTATTGTTCAACATAAAAGTGTATGAAGGACTTAAAGATACATTTCTCCAAAGCATATATAAGAAAAGCTAATAACACACAGAAAGATGCTAAACATCTTTAGACATTAAGGAAATGCAAATCAAACCCTCAATGAGATACCACTTTACACCTACTAGGAAGGCTGTAGTTAAAAAAAAGAAAAAAAAACAAATGGTGGTGATAATGTGGAGCAATCCCTGGTATATTGCTGTTGGGAAAGTAAAATGGTGCAGCTGCTATATAAAACTACTTGGCAGTTTCTCAAAAGGCTAAATACAATATTACCATAAGACCCAGAAATTTGACCTTCAGACATTTATACCAAAGAAAAATTGAAAGCAGGACTCAAGCAGATATTTATACCAACATATTAATTGTAGCATTATTCACAATAATTATAGCATAGAAACAAAAGAAGCATCATGAACAGATAAATGGATAAATACAATGTGATGTATACATACATAGAGAACAATGAAGTTCTGACACATGTGACAATATGGATAAATCTTTAAAACACTATGGTAGTGAAATATGCTGGACATGAAAAGACAAATATAGCCTTATTCCACTTATATGAAATATCCATTATAAGCAAATTCAATACAAATAAAAGGTTAACAAGGGCTGGGAGGAGGGCAGAAAGAGGAATTATTGGTTAATGATTACAGAGTTTCTGCTTAAGGTGATGAAAGTTTTTTAATATAGTGGCAATTGTTTCATAATATCATAAATATAATTGATATCACTTAATCAAACCCTAAAAATGTAAAATAGCAATTTTATGCTATACACATTTTACTACCACAAAAAAAGAAATATTTAAAATCTGTATCAATCTTGTCTACTCATCTCTACTTCTGATACATTTGTATAGATGACATTTTTCATGTTTCAATAAAAAATGAATTGAATAGGGGCTTGGGATGTAGCTCAGTGGTGCCGTTCCTGTCTCGTAAGTGCAAGGTCCTGAGTTTAATCCCCAGTGCCGAAAAAAAAAAAGGATCAAATGTACTTTTTAAATTTAATTTTTTTATTTTAATGTAATAGAAGTAGATATAAATAAAGAGACTGGAAAAACACTCTTCTTCTATGGAAAAATAAAGCAAAATTTCACAACACAATAATTGGAGAATACCAATGGTTAATAACAATGCTAAATATAATGACTTGAAAGAATGGCCAAAATGTTACTCAGAGTACAAGTTTTTTCCCCTTCTTTTCTTAAATTCATTTTTAAGTATTTTATTCTTTCTGATGCTATTATCATTGCCATTTTATAGAAATATAAACGAGGTTTTGTGTTACTCGACCTTGCATTATGAAACGTTGCTGCATTCATGTTTTTTAGCTCGAATGGTATTTTTGTGGATTCTTTTACATTTTCTACAGACGTGATGACAAAATTATTGAGAGAGTCTTACTTCTCATTTAATCTGGATGCCTTTTATTTTACTTGCTTGACAATGTTGTCCAGCTAGACTACCCAGCAGAATGTAGAACAGAAATGATAAGAAAGAACATCCTTTGCTTCTTTCTGATAGTAGAGGGAAAGTTAATTTTTCACCATCATGGACAATGTTATGTGCATTTTTAGAAAAGGAATTCTTTATCGGGTTGAATTAATTCTCTTTTATTCCTAGTTTGGGTGTTTTTATTAAGAAAGGATCTTAGGGTGTGTCAAATGCATCTTTCTATAAAGGAGACCCTGTGGATTTGGGATTTTTCTTGTATTCTATCAATCTAGTGCATTGAGTGTGGTGCCATTTTTAGAAAGTTGGAATGCAAAATAAACAATAGAGTCACTAACAAATATTTTGAGATGTACTTTTTACATATTATATACAATACGTGATATGTCCAAGTTAAAAAGATGAAAGGTAAGCACATGGTAAATCAGAACTTGGTACTGCAGTTCCTGGTGTGGGGAAGGAGACAGGGATGAACCCCAAAAGAAGCACTGAGCTAGTTGCCATGGTTTCAGAGGATGCCATGGTCCAGGTGGCCAGCTGACTGGTGTTGCTTTCGCTATTATTCTCCAAAACATTCACTTATTTTTCTATATGTAGCAAATATTGCCAAAAGACAGGATCACTGAGGAAAATAAAGTATCTAGAAAAAAGCTACCGTCTTGTGGACATCAACTCCCAGGTTGGCCTGATGGTCAGAAAGTCTCAAAGAGAGAGAGCTTGGTACCTGGGGACTGGACAAAGTCAGCCCTGGGGGAAGGGGTCCAGGCCCTTCCCAGGCACATCTTTGACATTAAAGATGGCTTCTGGCCTGGCATTCCTAGAGGGCATGTGGAGCCACGCAAAGGCAAAGGCCCAGCTCAAGCCAGGTGATGAGGCCGCCACCCACACAGGATAGAAATGCCCAGGCCCACCAAATTAGTCCTTCTCAGGGTTGCTGCCAGGCCTGGAGTCCTGCTCCTGCCATGGAGTAGCGGTGCTTGTTCACCCTTCTCCCACAGGATGCTGGATGAGATCTTGCTTTATAAACCGTAAGCCTGCCCTCCATCAGAGGGCTGTCTATTCTGTGCTTCTCTCCAGCTTGCTGCAGGTCCAGGCCTCCTGGTGCCAGCCTGCCCCGGGGTTCACCTCCCAGGGTGCTGGCTGCGCTAGAGAGATTAGCTCAGCGGGGTCTTCAGGTGGAGACTGGGAGCTTTGGCCTGCATGGAACAGACCACCTGGCAGCCATTTGGAATCAGTTGATTTTGATCAAAGCCCCTAAAGGCACCGCAGGGCCCTGCAGACAAGGCATGTCACTTCTCACCATGCTCCTTGGCAGGCTCATGCAGGAAAGGGACTGGAAGCCCAGGCGGATTCCTCAGCTCTTCCAGGGCCATTAGGGGCCTCCTCTCCTCTCCCTGCTATAGGAGAGAATACCTCTCCTTCCCAGACACTGTGTGGATTTGGCTGTGGCCTCCTGCTTCATCCCAGGGAGACCACTTATGGTTAACCCCTGCCAGGACTGTTGCAATGGGCTCCAAAGCCACCTCACTGCCTCTGCTCTTCAGGGTCACACCATGACCATGGCCGTCTTGTACAAATGAAAATGTAACCACGTTACTGGCCCCCTGAAAGTGCCCTCAAGGCAAACTCAAAGCTGCTTTGACTCCAGAATGCCTTCCAGGACCCTTTTCAGCCATTACCACATTGTCTTATTAGTATTCTTATTTTACAGATGATCCTGGGAGATCTTATTTGGGGACACTCACTAGTTTTTCAGTCATTGCATGCACTGTCCTAATGGTCACTCAAAGGAATTTTCATTATTGTACAAGACCTCTAATGTAAGTCATATCTCCCCAAATTTCCGTTACGTGTAGGGCACTGCATCCGACAAATTTTCAAATAACACAGAAATGGTCACACATGCAAAGTACTTGTGGCAGTATATCGGTTTAAAAGGGCAGAGTGAGGCAACACATGCCTCCTTCCACAAAAAAATATATCCCACTCCCTCTTTGTTCTTTTGGATAGCATGCTAAGGGAAGAGGGGACACTTCCCAAGGGGTCTTCCTTGCCATTTTCCTAGAGAAGTACGGCATATGTTGTTTTTCTGAAAATCTGGTTCTTGGAGAGTTTTCCTTGTAAGTAATTATGCATCTTTGGCAGATTCATCAATCTATAACATATCACTTAGTGACAAGCAATTTAATGTTCCACTTCCAGCACAGAACAGCATCCTTGGTAAACCTGCCATCCTCCACAGGGTGACTCACATCAGCCACCCCAGCAGTAGAGAGCATGGTGCTTAAATGTTCTGTAAAATTGACCAGTGAACCCATCTGAGCCTGGGCATTTCTTTGTAGGTGGCTTGTTTTTTTCTTTTTAAACCCTGGGGATTGAATCCAGAGCCTTTTTGCTGAGGTACATCACCAGACCTTTTTTACTTTTAGTTTTTATTTGAGGAGAGGGTCTTGTAAGTTGCTAAGCTTCTCAGACTGGCCTTGAACTTGCAATCTTTCTGCCTCACCCTCCCAGAGAGAGCAGAGTGCTGGGATCAAAGGCATGTGTCACCATGCCTGACTGTGGGTAGGTTTTCGGTTATTAATTTAATTTCTTGTTATGTTTCCTTCAAGGAAGCTGTTCAGTGCATGTAAGTTGCCTAGCTCATTGGTATGCCATAGCTTCTATAATATTCCTTTATTATCTTTCTTATTTCTATAAAGTCATTAGTAATATCCTCATCTTCACTTCAACTTCTAGTAATTCAAGTCTTTATTCATCAATCTAGCTATAGAATTGTCAATTTTGTCGATATATTACATAAACATACAAATCTCTGATGATGAATGTCATTATATTGTGTACCTAAAATGCACCAATACAATTTTTTTACATTTTTATTTTATTGGTACATTTTAGGTATACAATATAATGACATTCATCATTGGAAATCTGCACCTTTACATAGTCTCTCTTGGTTCTTATTTTTCACCCTTGCCCAGCCATCCCTTCAACACTCCTATCCCTCCCTATTTACAAAAATTTTGTTTCCATTTTTCCATTTTCCAATATTGATTCCATTCCCTTCTTTCCTGTCCCCTACCCCTCCCACTTCCCCTTCCACTTTGCCCTTTTCTTCCTATTTCACATTATCTATTATACCTTTTAGTCCTTATTTACACTTTCAGTTTCTCACACCAGAGAAACTTTTTGGTATTTACACATGTGTGTCCTATTTATTTCACTTAAGAGTATCTCCTCAATGTGCATCCGTCTATTTAGCTATAAATGCCTCTG
Source organism: Heterocephalus glaber (assembly GCF_000247695.1). Next base: position 3,175,828 of record NW_004624883.1, read on the forward strand.
ATTTCTCATTCTTTATGTCTGACTAGTACTCCATTGTATGAAAAAAACACGTTTTCTTTATCTAGAATATATAAAGAAGTTAAAAAGATCAGACCTCCCAAATTTAAAGACCCAATCCGAAAATGGGCATGTGAAATGAACAGACATTTCTCAGACAAAGAAGTAGAAATAGCAAATAAACATATGAAAAAATGTTCAACATCACTGATCATTCGAGAGATGCAAATGAAAACAATGCTGAGAGTCCACCTCACTCCAGAAAGAATAGCTATCGTCAAGAAATCAAGAACAAATGCTAGCAGGGCTGTGGGGAAAAAGGAACACTTCTCCACTGTTGGTGGGACTGTAGACTGGTGCAACCACTGTGGAAATCAATATGGAGATTCCTCAAACAACTAGGATTAGAGGTTCCATTTGACCCAGCTATTCCCCTGCTGGGTATCTTCCCCAAAGAATTAAAAGAATCATACCATAGTGATAAAAACTTTCTTGTAGGGAAAGTCAGCTAGTGGTGCTACTATTCACCTTTTGTACATCTCAGAAAGCCATTATTTTATTGAATCCTATCTACTTATATTTGATCCTATCCTAATGATTTTCATATTACTTAATTTTTTTACATTCAAAAAGTCCATTTACTGGTTGATGGACCTTTCAATTCTCATTTTTTATTTTTTTATTAAGACATATTTACAGTACATACCGATCACGGTCCTCATGGCGAGTTGGTACACATACATAACACATCTCAATTCTTTTTTTAATCCCCTTTCCCTCCCCTCTCCCCTCCCTCCATCTCTCGATCCCCTTCCCATCTGAAAAAGTTCCATCTCCCTACTTCCTACAATCTATCTTGTATTTTGCTCTTTATATTTTGAGTTTCTCATATAAAGGAAACCACATGACATTTAAGCTTAGATATCATTTTGTTTTTGAATAAAATTTTCCCTGGCTGTGAGATTTCAGGTCAACATGTTTCTTCCCAATACTTTAAAAATACTACTCACAATCTTCTCACTGCTATCATTTCCTACATGAATCTTATGCCATCCTTATCTTTATTTTTCTAAATGTAAAATTTCTCTATCTCATTTTTAGATTTTCTTATCTCCAGTTTGCAGAATTTGTTTAAGATGTGACTTGCTATAGTTTTGTGTTTCATGACATTGATGCATGTTGAGATTTTTGGATTAGTGGGCTTAAATTTTACATAAAGTGAATAAATAAATTGGCTATTGTTTTATCACATTATCTTTCTGTTGCTCCCCCATTGACAGAAACATATTTCTCCACTTGAAATTATTCTACAGCTCAATGATGCTCTGCTCTTTTTAAAAAATTCACTTTCCTCACAGCTTTAAATCTTAGATGACTTGTGTTGCTATATTCTCAAGTTCACTCTTATTTTGGCTATAATGTCTAATCTGTTAATTCCATGCAGAACATTTAAAAGTCTTAGACATTGTAGATTTAAGTTTGATTTAGAACTTTTTACATCTCTCACCTCTCTACTTTGCTTTTTTACCACATGGAACCCACTTATAAAAATTGATTTAATGCCGTTGTCTGCTATTTCTGACATCTATGTCAGTTATAGTTTGGTTTTAACTTATTTGTCTTTGTTGTGTGGATTTTCCTGGTTCATTGCAGGTCTGCTAATGTTTGCTTGGAATCAGACATCTTGACTTCACCTTGTCAGTTGGTAAATATTTTTGTATTCCTATAAACATTCTCAAATTTTGTTTTGGAATGCAGCTAATTTAATGAGAAAAAATGTGATCCTTTTGGGTCTTGCTTTTAAGATTTATTAGCAGCAAGGGACCACTGAGCATCCTAGTGCTACTGCTTCCCCACTTGTGAAGCAAGACGTTGCCACGTACCCTGCCCAAAGCCAGGTGCATTGTGAATTCAGCTGTCCGCTGGCAGCACGGGGGCACCCTACCCAGAGTGAGTGCAGAGTCTTTGGCTTTCATCCTTTGAGATCATTCTTACCCCATCTCGAGGAGCTTCCTCTCAGGCACAGGCTGACCAGGACTCAGCTGGACACTTGAGGTGGACCCTGTGCAGATCTCTGGGCTGCTCTTCTAGGCATCTTTCTCCTCTGCACACTCTGCACTTTGAACTCGAGCTGCCATTGCCTTCCCAGGCCCTGAGCTCCATCTGCTCAGTTCAGGGACGCTGTCACACTCTGTGTGGTTTCCTTCCCTTGGGTCACCTGCTGAAAAACCTCTCCAAGGCAGCACCCTGGGACAGTTCCCCATTTCTCCAAGGCCACTTCCCTTTGTTGACAGATGTCCAGTGTCATGAAAATAGCTGTTTCATAAGTTTTGTTTACTCAGGTAGGGGAATAAACCCGATTCCTATGAACTCATCTAGCCTGAAGTAGAAGTACCAATTGTATTTAATTTTAATTCATTTAAAATTAAATTTACACTGAAGAAGCCACATAACTATTTGACTAGCACAGTTAGAGGATTGTAGAAGTTCAGTGAAGTACAGAAAGCAGGTAGCGCGTCACTGGATGAAGCAGGTATTCATCTGATGTGCCACCCTAGCCGTGCTCAGCCCACTTGCCTTGCAGACACCAGGATATTTCTCTCCAGGAAGGGTCTCTTCTGCCACTGCTATGGCTGTATCACCTGACACTGCCACCTTCCCCTCAGTGAGAGGGCAGGGTTCTATTAAATGCCCCGCTCACTCCATTGTGCCGGAAGTGGCCATTAGTCTGCTACCCAGGCTCCTGTCACTGCCAGACTCATATGAAGTGGCTTGCGCAACATGGTATCTCATTCCCATCACGGAAATATGAGGAGTGGACAGCACGCTCTGGAGCTTCAGGAAGCTCAATAGCTCTAGTTGAATTTTCAGCAAGAGGCAAGAAGAGCTAGGATGGACTATTCTGTGGCCAAATGGTTCCATTCCACTTGTCCACAAACATGTAATGAGGCTGAGAAACTGGCTGCGTGTTTTTTTTTTTTTTAATAGTGCTCAGCTCCGTAATCTGCCACCTGATATTTGGTTTCTTTTCTTTCTTACCTCACTTCTTTCCCCCTTACTCTTCATGTCCTGGGAATGATCCTCAAAAGAATACATTAGAAAGGAAACTTTGCCTTAGTGTATGATTTTTGTAGGTCATCTGTGTAGGACTGTTTTGTAGGTCCCAGTCAGAATTTAGGGCCTCAGGTCCTGGTGAAGCTTTGGAGTGTGTTAGACAGGAGAGGGTTGAGTTTGCACTGGCTGCTGAAAGAACAGGTTTGAGGAGATGGAGTAGAGGCAGCAAGGCCAATTAAGAGACTCTTGCCCTAGTTTAGGCCAGAGCTGATGTTGGCTTGGTCTAAGGTGGTGACGGCAGAATACAGGAGAAGCTGATACATGAGAGAGAGACAGTCAGAGGATAGACTCAAAAGTAACTAATGATGAAATAGGTGAAAGGGGGCTGGGGATTTAGCTCAGTGGTTCCACTGCCTGCCTTGCAAGCTCAAGGTCCTGAGTTTGATCCCTGGTACCAAACAAACAAACAAAAAAACAACAAAAAAACAAAATAAAAAAAGAAATAGGTGAGAGGTAGGGTGATGACTGAGAAGTTAAAAGAATCGTGGTTACTGGCTTTAATAGGTAAATGCCATCACTCTCTGATTTGAGGGCAGCTGTGGAGCAGAAGACTTGCAAGAAAATGAAATTGAACTTGAATGAATCAGAAGATAGTATGGGCCACCCAGTAGGATGGATGCCATTGTGCCTTCTTGGGGATGAGCATGCATTCAGTCACATCACTGTCCTTTTTATGGCTCGCTCATCTTCAGCCATCTTTGGTTTCTGGGGTCAGAACTTGAATTTCTTGGTCTTTTAGTTTTTCCCAGTAATAAAGATGAGGTCAGGCTCCTGGAACTGGCAATGTGTTTTTGTTGTTATTGTTGTTTTCTTTGCTTTCTATCCCTTAATTCACGTAGACACCTGTAGTCAGTGACAGATACTGTGACACTTTAGAGAACAGGTGAAAGCCTGTTAGAGAACTCTGAAAGCCACAATAGGAAGTTGAGAGCTAACTGTTGTGGCTTTGGCTCTCCTTGAGGCAGCAATGTGAGCTGTGCCACCCTTCTGATATGGCCACAGCTGTCAGAAAGGGCAAGGCAACAATTTGTGCAAAAGCTCACCTCGGGCTTCACTGCCTCATTTATTTGGGTCTTCAACTCAGCAATGTTCTCTCCTTCCCAAAGAGTCCCATGGATCAGCCTATTCATCAGACCTCTGTCTGGAGCTTTAAGGATTTAAGTTCAATGCTAGGGACAAGTCTCATCCAGGATATAAAACTTGAGGATTGGTGCCTTCCCTCTGGGCATCTATGAGGCAGGTCGAAGTTGTTACTCAGGGCTAGTCATTAAAAATCTGGAAATTGAAGGTATTTATATCCCTGCCAAGCACAGGTCTGTGGTCTGGAAGAATCCCAGTTATGTCTTGAACAGATGAGTAATTCTCTGCCTACACTGCAGCTTCATCTGTAGGTAAGGTCCAACTACCTGTGCAAACAGGCTGATGGGGGAGAGAGGGGCAGGGATTTGGCAGACCATTCTGCATGAGTATGAGCCCCCCACCCCAGCCTCCACCTGCCTACATTTTAGTCTCATATCCCTGGAGCTGGTCCTAAGTGGAACCAATCTAGAACAAAAGGATGTGGGCTCAGTTATCAATGAGTTTCAAGGCCACAGATGTTTGCTGACTCCTTATTCATTGTTCCTCTAGGCACAATGCCATGGATCTTGGTCCTTACACTATTGATTTCACAGTTTGGAGACTCAGGTAGATCTATGGCTAGCTAATTACTCTATACAGAAATTAGTAGTACATTCTCTGAGCTACAAGTTGCTAATGGGTCAGCCAAATAATCAAGGAACTGCAATCTAACAAGGTCTATTGGAGGAGGTAGAATTGAGCTGAGTGTTTTGAGGATCAGTTCTCTAGAGAGGTGGAGACTGCATTGGAGGCATTCCAGGCAGAAAGAATTGGAAGAGCAAGCCAAAGAACTGATAAAGAATAAACCCTTCTCTGGGGAAAGCAATAATTCTGAGGTGTTTGAGGGTCAAGAGGTGGCAGAAGAGGAGATGCAATAGCCAGGGTGGGACAACACATCAGCCACACTATCAAGTACATCATTCAGTATGTGAGCCAGAGCCAGGCAGAGTGTTTGAACACTATGTAGGTGGGCAGAGACAGGCCAGTGGCTCAGATTTCAGTCTTGGAAATTCAGTTTAGAGAATAGATCATGTGAAGTGAAAATAGTGAGTGCTATTTGAAGATAACTGTTTTATCAAGAACCGAGGAGGGGGTGGGGATTTAGCTCAGTGGTTCTGGCGCCCGCCTCGTAAGCACAAGGTCCCAAGTTTGATCCCCAGTACCAAAAAAAAAAAAAAAAACAAAGAAGAAGAACCGCAGAGAGTCTGAGGCTCTAGAAGAGAGATTGGACAAGAGCAGAAAGATTCATAATATATTAAGGAGATGGAATGGACAAGATTTGTCCTCCTATTCCAAAAAAAACAGGGCAAGGAGAAAGGCAGTTCCCAAGGTGCTGCCAAGAATCTCCTAGGAGGAAGAAGACACAGCCACTGGAAAGGGGGGCCCCGGGAGTGTTATGGGGCAACCAGGTGCATGGCTGGCCTAGTTCTTTGCAAGAGAAAAAGCACTCCCATGAAATCTTCAGATTCTTTCCAGTATGGTCCACTGCACTATACTTCGAGTGCAGAGCTCAGGCAGGGATTTGGCTGCTTTTTATCCAGTGGAACAAACACAGGGCCACATCTGATTCCAAATGCACTGTCAGTTGTCAAACTATGTGGACTTCAGCTTGGCCTCACAGTTCTGCTCTTGGCTCTGCAACAGTAACTTCAGTGAAATCACCTGTAGAGTAGAGAGGGAAATTTTATTCATTTTCTTGTCGGTGAAACACCCTAAAGTAATAGGCTGATTTTAGGAGCTTTTAGAGGCTTTTGGGGGCAATTACCAGGATTCAGTAATGGAAAGATCAAACACCTCCTGCTGGGATTAAATGCTTTGCTTTACGCATTTGCGAAGCTGGAAGCTGGTGATGAGTTGATGGGGACGCAGCCAGGGAAGCCTCTCTGCATAAAGCCTGGACACCAGTACACTGAGCCTTCTTGGATTAGGGATGGGGAGTTGCAGGTGTGGCAAAGAGGATAAGAAAGTCCTGACTCCTGACAAACCAAACACACAGTGGGAAGACCTTCAGATTCCATCTCTTTTATCCTGCTCTATTACCTGGTTTAGTATTTGTTATGTTTCATCTTATATGTCAGCTCGACTGAGCCACAGGATTCCCAGATATCTGGTTAAAATTCTTTCTTAGTGCATCAGGGAGGGTATTTCGAGAAGGGATTAACATCTGTATTGGTGGATGGAATAAAGCACATGGACCTCCTCAAACCGGCATCATCTAATCTGTTTAGGACTTGAACAGAGCAAAGAGGTGGAAGAAGGTTTCACTACCTCTCTCCCTGCCTGCTGGAGGTGAGACATCAGTCTTCTCCTGCCCTCAGTGCTCTTGAGCCTCGGCTGTTAGATCTGGACCAGAATCGATGTTAGCTCTCCAACTCTCAGGCCTTCAAGCTGCACCACCAACTTGTCTGCTTCTGCTTTCATGCAGCAGACTATGGGACTTCTCAGCCTCTAAAGTGGAGTCAACTACTACTTGTAATAAATCTACCTGTCTATCATATCATCTATATATTCACCTGGATTGAGTCATTCGCTACAACCATCCTGCTGGGGCTGGTTCAAAATCAGCAGCCACAGGCTCAGGAACACAAGTTTAAAATGCTAGGTCTTTCTCCTAATTGGCTCTGGGTTTGTAGGGGAGTGGGGGTAGAGGAAGATGCTTGCACAATACTGTTTTGAGAATGATTCTGCAGAGTATTAGGTCCCTGGACCTTAGCAGATGAGATCTCATGGCCGGGGAGGGGAGGCTCTAAGTCGCCTCTTCTTAGTGGAAAGCTTTGCAGGGCTTGGCTTTGAGCATCGATGATTTGCATGTAGGCCAGTGTTCTAGTTCATTAACCACCTATTTCAAACCAGTTTCCGGAAATCACCATATGCTAAATTTTTTAATTCAAGTTCCTTCTCCCAGTGGAAAACTTCATGGTCCACTTCTCTTTCCCCAAGTGGGGAGCCCTGTGGGATGGTTGCATTCAGTACAGGGCCATGGGCAGTCCTGGCTTCCATCTGCACCGAGGCCAGGCTGCTCCTCATCTGCCCCCCCCCCATGCACACCAATGGGTGCTGCCTCACCCCTTTCCTCTTGGGCTCTTCCAGTCAACCCAAACCTTTAGGTTTGTGGCGGTTCCCAGGAATGCTCCTCAAAGAATTCACCTGGGTCTCAATGATCACAACTGGCTGATAAAGGAAAATGGAGAACTGGAATATACCCATGGGCTACAGCAGGATATCTCTAACTTTGGCATTGCATTGCTGGGTACTTTTAGTAAGTAGCTCTCATTCACTTTTGTTGAGCAGTGACATTTGGGGAGGTGGCCAGTGGACAAAGATCTTTGTGAAAGAACAAGGCTGCCAGGTTGCAGGCCCAGGTGGGCAGTGATTGACAGCAAGTACTGTCAAAAGGACAACCTGAATTACCCAGCTCTGATATGCCTGCACTGAAGCCCAGAACACAAGGATGGCATCCAAGAGGCCTGGCCAGAGTAGGCATCATGAAAACGATCATAGAACTAATGATTGCAGATGGACACAATATGGTTAGTAGAATGCCATTTCCTTTGATTTTCTCTCATTTGCTCTTCTAGGTATTTCCACTACATTTTATTTCATTTCATTCCATCTCACATATTAATTTTGCTGGGAGCTCTGTCTTACAAGCACTTAATACCCTATCTGGGACATAGTAAGCAGTTAATAAATATGAGCTGCTATTAGATGAGTCAGTACTTTCAGTCTTGTAGTCTGCAAGTATATTTAGTCTCTGGCCAGGTCTTCTCTTTAGGATGAGGAGCTCCCAGAAGCCCTGCTGCTCCAGGCTGCTTATGTGTAGGGTGGCCTCGGGCCCATCTGCACTCAGCCCCTAGGAGCACCTTGCTTGTTCTGCTTGCAGTTGTCCAACCCCAAGCACATGCAAAGCGGCAGGGATAGAAGAAGCAGGGAACCCAACACCCAGTGATATTAGAGACATGGTACAGGGGCACTGCTCTGCCAAGTGCAAAACCCATGCTTGTCACAGGCACATTCTATGGGATCCATCCCCACAGCCGGGGCAGCGCTGAGATACCATGTCTTCAGAGAAAGGAGCACTTGTCTGGGGCACCATAGGAAGAAAGGGGGGTGGTTAGCTGGGAGGGTTGCAGCCTCCACCATATCAGGGAGCCTATCTGCTGCTTAGCATATCTTCTGTCTTCTTCCACGCCTGGGCAAATGGTAGAACCCAGAGAAAGGGAAGATCTTAAGACTGTAAAAGCCAAAGCATTTCTGGCTACTGAGAGTGCCTTCTCCGCCAGCATCCACATCCACTGCTGCACCCTACACTGAGTCTGCACACACACAGAAGCCCAAGGGATCACATCTGTTCTCTATTTACAGCCCTACAGTGGCCTCCATCTCACTCAGAGGAAGGACCCAAGTCCTTAGCGTGGCTCCAAAGACTTCCCATCCTACAGGCCTCACTGCTTTCTCATCTCCCTACCCTCCTGGCACACTGCAGTCCCAGGGCCCTGGTAAGGAAACCTAGGGGGTAAACCACTCCAGCTTCTGCAGATGGAATGTCCTGGACAGAGTGAGCTGTGAGTGCAAGGCTTTTGTGCATTCTCACTTTAAGGCTATATTTAAAGTAGCTGAGGGCAGGGGAATGGGAAGAAATAAGAATCAAGCTGTATTACATAAAGGTACAAATCTCCGATGATGAATGTCACTATATTGTGTACCTAAAATGCACCAATACAATTTTTTTACATTTTTATTTTATTGGTACATTTTAGGTATACAATATAATGACATTCATCATTGGAAATTTGCACCTTTACATAGTTTCCTTGGCTCTTATTTTTCCCCCTTCCCCTGCCCTCCCTTCAACCCCTCCATCCCTCCCTATTACAAAGACTTTGTTTTCTTTTTCCATTTTCTCATATTAATTCCATTCCCTTCTTTCCTTTCCCCCACCCATTCCACTTCCCCTTCCCCTTTGCCCCTTTTCTTCCTATTTCACATTATCTATTATATCTTTTAGTCCTTATTTACACTTTCAGTTTCTCACACTAGAGAAACTTTTTGGTATTTACACATGTGCATCCGATTTATTTCACTTAAGGGTATCGCCTCAATGTACATCCACTTAGCTATAAATGTCTCCAATTTCTCAATGTTTATGGCTGAGTAGTACTCCATTTTATGAAAAAATCGCATTTTCTTTATCCAGTCTCCAGTTGATGGGCATTTGGGCTGTTTCCAAGTTTCACCTAATACAAATTGTGCTGCTATGAACATGAGTGTACATATACCACTGTGGCATGATTCTTTTGATTCTTTTGGAAAGATACCCAGCAGGGGAATAGCGGGGTCAAGTGGGACTTCCAGTCCTAGTTCTCTGAGGTATCTCCATACTGATTTCCACAGTGGTTGCCCCAGTCTACACTCCCACCAGCAGTGGAACAGGGTTCCTCTTTCCCCACAGCCCCACCAGCATGTGTTCTTGGTTGATTTCATGATAGCAGCCATTCTTTCTGGA
>NW_004624883.1:3209853-3239811 GCF_000247695.1 Heterocephalus glaber
CTGGAGTTTTTCATGTCCTGGAAATCTATTTGCATCTGTTTTATGGATTCCATTTGTTTCCTATGTTGGGATTCCATCATATTCCTCAGATCCTCTATTTTTTATCTGTGTCCTCTCTAGATTTATTAATCCTGTCTTACACTATGGGCACAATCATTGCTGTTATCTGAGAAATTATTTCTGTTTTCATTTTTTCCAGATCCTCTTTTGTTGCCAATTCAGGGAGTCCAGGTGGTTGAGTATCAGATTGTTCCATCTTGTTTCCCTTTGGGGTTGCTGTAGGTGATCTGGAAGTCTGTTTTTGTGTCTTGTTTATGTGTCTTCTCATTTCCATGGGAGGAGGGGGTAGCGGTGCTTCTGGCACCCATGCAGCTCACCTTCTGTGCCCTAGGAGCATGGAATAACACTTTACTTTTTGCAATACTATTTCTTTTCTCCCTCTTTGCGATTGTTACTTTATTAACTATCTGTACAAATGTTGGTCACTTCGGCTCCTTTCTCAAGCCCATAACTTTTTCTCTGGATATTCTCCACTATCGTGGTTTCAACTACCATCTTTAAACTCAAGACCAGCCTTCCTTTCACCAAACTTATCCCTATGACTTGTAACTGTCCTGAGCTCCTAGTATAGATAGCAATCAATCCACCTGACATCTCTAACTGAACATTCTACAGGCATATCAAACGCAGCAAGTCTAAAATGAGCTTATATTCCTCTTGTCCCACTCAATGCAAATTAACTCCATTTTGTCTTTCTTGTTTAAGTGAATGATTACATCGTCCTCACCACCACTGTGATTCTGGGAGGTGTCCAAGTAGCTAGTGCATCCTGACGATTTCCTTTTGATTAACATTTCTTAAGTCTGTCCTCATCTTTTTAGCCCCACTGCCAGTATTTTAGTCCAGGCCTCAATATTTCTCCCCTTGGCTATTACAACCCCCTAAGCCATGAGAAACAGTCTACAGAGAAGTGGGTTAATGATGCTAGGATACACACTTTAGTATCAGGAACTTGGTGGGTAACTTAAAAATAAACAAATACAGCTCTGATTCACAAATTTGTTGGCCATAGTTTTGATTTTTCCATTGTCTGGCTGGATTCATGGGAGCTTGGGCAATGTCTCCAGTCTATCTCCCAAAGAGGTATTCTATAAATAACTCACATATGCAAGGGCAAGCTTTCTTTTCCAATCATAACATTTCCTGGTCCTATTTCAGGTTTGGCTTCACACTAGCACTGCAAGAACTGGCACTACATTTCCAGGGGAGATGAGAGAAATCAGTTGCCGGAGAGACCTTTAATTTTACATTGGATATTTAATTCTGGGAGGTCTTCTCTAATTTCCTGTGAGGGCTGACACCTTGTGACACTTTTCCTAGAGGCACAGAAGGGCTGGGACTTTACTGGATATGAATGTGCCCAGTGTTTCTCTAGGGCACTCTTTCATCTCCAGCCTCACTGCTAATTCGTTTAAGAATATTAATGGGACACCTACTTCATACTAAGTAGAGCTCTAAGTGCTGGAGATTCAGCAAAGAAAACATAGTCCTAGATGGCATCCTCAAAGACCCTACCTTCTCAGGGTGTAAGCTCTCCAGCTCATGCCCCCTCTCACAGCAAAGCTACTTGACAGTCATTTCTGCTCGCTGCCTGTACTGTCTCATCTCACTTTCTCTCTTCTCAGGGCTTTACCTCACAAAGCCTCTACGGCACTTGTGAAGACAGTGAATGATCAACATGTTGTTTAATCCAGGTCACATTTTCGTCTTCATCATCAACAACCTTTCCGCAATATTCAACTCTCTAATATGCTCCCTCCTTCCTATAGCACATGCTTCTCTTAAATTCCAGGACATTACAATCTCTTGATTGTTCCGTTTACCTCCAAATGCAGGAGTTTCTAAGCCATTAGTTCTCAAGCCTCCTTGCTTTTCTCTCTGTTCTTGCTGCTCTCTGAGGGTCTATCTGTCCAATGTCCATCTATCCCAGTGGCCTTCAGTGCCAACTATAAACTCGCAGATGTCTATCTCCAGCTCAGATCTCTCCAGGCTTCTGACAGAAGTTTTCTCACCTCCCATGCTTCCGGGAAACCTAATTCCATCTCTGCCCCCTCCCCTTGATCTTGATGAGAGATATTTGACCTAACACAAGGTAGTTAATACATTCCATTCTTTAGGTCACCACAATTTCTTCTAAGGGAGGCATGTAACTTGGGCTATTGCAATTAGAATGGACTCCAGGACCTTTTCTTGCCTGGGAGTTTTCTACGGTTAATGTCCTTTCCTGCTCTACAGATTCGACACATGGATATGAGGCAAGCCATTACTGCAGCAATGTTGTTCCATTCCAGATACATTAACCTTCTTCCCATTGTTCTTTGAATAAGCTGCTTTCAGCCTCCAGGCATTTGCATTTATTGTCTCTTTCTAAAATCATGTCCCTGTAAAAAACATTATGTGGCTTTATTCTTCCCATTATTCAAGTCTGAGCTCAAGACCTTCCCTTTCTCATACAAATTAGTTAGCATCTCTCCACCACTACCTCAAACAATATCCTGTTACTCTGTTTTATTTTCTACAAGCCATCATAATTATAGAAAATTACCACATTTATTTGTTGATTGTTTATCTTCTTTCCTCCCAGACTTCATTTTCAATTTTATAGTGGCAGAAGCAAATTTATCCTCTTTACCATTGTATTACCAGAGCCTGTTAGGTTATACATAAATGGTCATTGGATAAATGAGTAAATATCCAAATGGCATAGACCTAGCATGTCTATCAAGGGAGAGGCAAAGGCACAGGGTTCTAGGCTGTCACAAAATTTTAATAAGGGCAGCACCACTGGAGCCTTGGAGAACAATGGCAAAAAGTACTGAGCAGAGAAATCACAACTCTAGTCTCTTCATCCCTCACCAGCAAACACACGTAAGCCATGAATCCAGGAAGTTCTCCATTTCGGACAGAAGTTACTGCTCACTATGCTCCATCTTGTCCTCCTTATGAGGTGACCCAGAAGCAGTTACTGTTTCATATCACTGGAAATAGTTATGCTTCCATGAACAGCAGGTCAATTTTTATCTTTTGAAACCCAGACATCACACGATGCAGTATTTTCCTAACACTGGCTCCTAAAAATCCCAAGCTAGACTGAAAGTTCCAGATTACATAGCACGCATTGTCTGTGCTAATTTACCTCCCTCCATCTTTTTTTTCTCTTATTCTGCTTTATCCCTGACACCTCAGTCTTTTAAAACTCCAGTTGTATTTCAGGGCTTTAATTTTTAAAAATCTCATTGGAAGCAATGGTGTGATGGTTGATTGATTGTGTCAACTTGAGAAGTTTGGTTTGGAGGAGCTTAACTAAAGTGGGTCAGCAATTCCACACCCTCAGGTGTGGAGGACCCACCCTAGAGCAGCTCCTTGCCTGGATGGTATAAAAGGGAAATAAGGAAGGATAAATCTGCTTCCATTTCTTCAAAAGGAGCTCCAGTCTTCACCTTTACCTTGGACGTCATCTCCTGGCTTCCAGCGCAGACTCTTTGTCTTCAGGTGCAGACCCTCAGCCTCCATCACAGACCCATCGGCCTCCTGATGTGGACTTGCATGGGGCACTGCAGTGAGCTCCAGACCTTCAGTGGAATCCTTTGGTCTCCAGTGTGCAGACAGACCCTCTGCACTCTTCCTCATCCTACCCCGTGGGCGGCCATTGTGAGCCAGTCTTGTCAATTCATATATGTTTCCATATCTTGTGTTATATCTATTTCTCTAGTAAATACTGACTGATACAAATGGGAGGTATAAAATAAAAGTAATTGCTTAAATTGATTTTATAGAATTCTCAGCTGTTGTTGGGACAGGAATCTCTTGAAAATGTAGCAAGTGGCTGAATCAGGAGCTTCCAATGGTCTGTATCTAACATTGGATTTGAAATCATTATTACACCAAGGCTATTTCTAACAGCCCACTCACTTTCCTTTCTGTGAAGAAGGATTAAGAAATTCTGCCAGCAGCTAAGGGGCATCCCTAGCTGCCCTGGTCCCTTTCTGGCCACCAAATACTGGCAACAGTTCCTTCTCTACTCCATCTCACCACAAGAGAGAAATCCAAGGCAAAGACCCCATTCTATGGGCCATGAGGAGCTACTGAAGAGTACTAGGAAAAGTTAGCCTAAGACATCCTATTCTGTCAGCAATGTTAGGAGCAGATTAGGGAGGAAGAGAGTGAAAGTCAGAATGATTTACTGAAAAGCTATAACAATGAGGCAGGTTGAAACTAATAAGGACTGTATCAGCCAGGGTCTAGCAAGGGAGACAGAAGCCACTTGAATTTTTTATAAAAGGATAACTGTAATGCAGGGAACTGGTTTCAGAGCAGATGGAATTACTAAGGAGCTAAATCACATAAGACGAGTCAACTCAGCAGGAAACTGCACCACCCCTAGGATGAAGACACAGAAAATGGGACCTGGGAGATAACCATATGGTCAGCTCTGAAGCCCAAGAGAGAGGTTAGACTGGAGAGGGGAAATGGATGCTATTAGCCAGGGAGTGTATGGTGACCGTGATGAGAGGATAGGAGCACCTGAGTCGTAGCAGCACCCACACTTAGTGATTTGATGGAGAAAGCTAAGACTCCCAGGAAATTACCTTCCTGAGACTCCATTTCTCAAGGCGGTTGGGAAGGCTCAATGAAGCCACCGAAACATCCGGAGAAAGGGGCCCAGCATGTCAGTTTGTGGCCTTTGAAGAAGGGGGCTCTCTGCTAAGGAAGACCAAGGCTGTCCCAGGACCTCCTAGGGTATTCTCCTCTCAGTCACCTGTGGGGTTGTGGGTACCTAAGAGCCTCTTCCTGGCTGTGGAGCTGTGACCACCAGTGGAGTTGATGCTGGAGATGGCGGGGAGAAGTTTGTTGGGCAGTTGATATGAACTATGAGGTGGAGAGAAAGGGAACCCGAGGAGAGCAGCATTCTCTTAGAAGAACACAGGGAGCAGTAATGCTGTGGGAAGGTCCCAAGTCTCACAAGCTTCAGCAGCTCAACTCTGCCTTTGAGGGATTTGCTGGTAGTCTTGGGCAAGGCTCAATGTCCTTCTTCATATATCAAAAAGCCAAAAGACCTCTGATGGTCCTTACAGGTCCCCCTACTTGCCACTCACAACTGTTCTTTGGTCTCTACAATGTTCCTTGTAAAGAGAACAGAGGATCCACTGCTGCTCAAGAGTAGGCTCTGGCGGGCCCAGCTGGGCCACTAAGACAGCTGTGGAAAAGGTCTCACAGTACAGCAGAAGCAGCAGTACCCTGGACGCTTACCTTGTGCAAGACATATCACCACCTTGATGCCCTGGTTTCAGACTGAAAAATGGAAACATAGAGCCTCCTTCTGTTTCCCTCCTAAATATAGATCAGATTTGGGCAATAGTGTACATGAAAGGCCTTGCATAAGTGTTAGCTTCAACGTGTGAATCCCTCTTTGGGATGCAGTTTCAGACAGAGAGTGTTTCAAAGGTTATGGAGTGAAACCATGGGACTGTCACCTGTAAGGGCCTTAATCCATATGGTATCCAGGGAGGGTGATTGTGCCTGAGCTGCAATGTGGCAGTGCGCAAGACTCTGTCATCTGGCAATGGTCTCTTTTACCAGGCTCACCAAATGTTTTATCTGCAACATTCTGGCACCCAGATTGTGTCTACAAGATGCCAAAAGGCCTGTCACTTGTGCCTCCTGCATAGCATCTGGATTAGGAAATAAAAGATTGATACATTTGCTCTTGATGTGCTTTTTTCGGGAAAATGTTAGTACCCAACTCCATGTGGCTGTACCCAAAGCAGGCTGGGAGCTCTACTTCAGTAATGGAACAGCACTTGGAACATGCTGGGTAAAAAGCAGCTTGGAGTTAGGCAAGATTGCAGTTCTCTCAGTCATGATTGCAGAGAAAGGATGGGTCACCAAGCTAAGCCTGGGGAGGTCAGGAAAGCAGAGCTAGATGTGGGGCCAGGTGGTGCACAAGATAGGGAAAGACAGCCTGGGACCAGGTGAGCAAGGTGGCCTTCTGTGGTCCTGCTGATGTAGTTTCCTCATGGATTCTGCCTGCATGGAAAGCAACCGCCTCCACCTGTGTCTGCTGCCTTGCTGTGGAAGGGGCAGTGCTCAGGGAAGACGCACCCTTCTGCTCACCTCAGGGCACTTCTATTGGAAGGACGGCTAACTGCATAAGACAAGGGAGAAGCTTTGAGGAATGATGGGTATGTTTTGTGCCTTTGATTGTGGTTAAGGTTTTAAAAGATAGGACAAAGTTAAAACTTTGCATTGCCTCTCAGTATTTCCAAAAAAAGTAAACAAAATCATGAAAGATACCTGAAAAATGACCTGAGAAGCATCATTAACCACTTTAATCCAATGCAGATGTACCCATCAATTAAAGAATAAATCTTCTTCTCAAGTGTACATGAAATATTTTGGTAGCATGTATTCTGAGTCACAAGACAGAATTTACACATTGAAAACAAAAGAATAGAATAGAATAATAGAAGTGTGTTCTAAGAACATAATGTAATTCAACTAAAGCTCAAAATCAAAAGATATCTGCCGAATGCCCAATATTGGAAATTTTAAAATATACACATACCTGAGTTAAAGAGAGACTCACATGAGAAATTTTAAAATACATTAAATTAAATGACCGTTAAATATATATACATTATATATTTGAAATTGTTTGATTCAGCTAAGCTACTTCTTGGAGAAATTTTATAGCATATTTAAATATTTATATTGGAAAATATCTAAAATCGATAACTTAAACTTCCACCCTTGGAAAGTAAAGGAAGAAGAGTAAGGTTTCTCCTAGGAACCCTCTGTGGCAGCCTTTTGACCTTTATTGTTGTATTGGGTGCCTGGAAGGATACATGGAGATTACAGAAGGGCACTGGATGGAGGAGGGATGGGAGCAGGGCTTCAGGAGAATGCACACAGTCTGAGGACAGGGGAAGAGTCTTGATGGGAGAACGCAAGGGGCTGGAGAGGCAGAGCTTGTGTGGTTCTGTTCACCTTGGCTTTGGGACTGGGTTGAGGAGGAGTCTTGCTCTTCTCCCTCCCTTGGGTGTTTCAGCTAAGTTGTTCAGTATCCATACGGGACACTGGTGGGTTTCTATCCATCTTTGCAGTGTTTGTTTTCCCAGTGGTTTACCAGAGGGCTTCTGACCTGCCTTTACCCACCCTTCCCCAGAACACTGAGGGGCCACAGCTTGTGCTCTGTTGGGTCAGTAAGCCCCACCCCCTGCCCATCCAGCCCTGGGGTGGAGGGGCTTAGACATCACAGAGCACCACCTGGACAGTCACGTGGGGAAGGGAATCTGATGAGGTGGCCAAGAAGGTCTGGTCGGAGAAAGGAGGAAATGTCTTAGTATATCTTAAGAGCCTTCCAAACTGAGCTGCCACCTTTCCTCGTCTCCCCGAGCACTATTTTGGTGGGTGATGTGGCAGGGAGAGGGTGTTCCTTCCACGTTTCCCAAAGACAGCCCTTTCAGTGGTACATTATGTTCTCTTCCCCTTCCTCTGTTACCTAGTTCATGTGGCTTATCTGAAATCCTTCCATGCTACTTTTGCCACATGTCAGGCTATGTGGAGATGTGGATCATCCCACTTCCTTCCCACAGATACTTCTATGCACCTTGAAGTCAAAGCATGTTTTGGCTACTACCAAGGAGCATTTCTATCTCATCTCCTCTTCCTAGTGCTCCCTTAGGATTCACTCATTTTGTGTGTTTAATGCTTGAAATCCCTAGCTTCATCCTGTCAAGATTGCAGCGAATAAACATGTTCTCATGAGTAGAACATCCTAGTCCTGTTTATAATCCAAGGAGCTTGCTTGTCCCAATAGGTGTAGTAGCTGGGTTTTACAGCTTAGGAGAGACGGTGCAGGTATTCAGGTGTCAGAAGTTATGCAGAATCTTTTCCTAGAGAGAAACAATTTGAGGAACCTGGTTTCCATGGTGGCTTGAGTAATATATACCATAAGACTGATGATTTCAAAGAGCAAGGTGGGGTTTGGTGGGATTCTTCAGCATTGTTCTTGAGGTTCTTTTTAGTGTAACAAGTTTTTAAACAAGATCTCCAGTTTGGAAAGGGAGAAGTAAAACTTTATTTACTGAGAATAGCAAAGCATGTGCCTAAAAATTTAGAAAGTGCTTCTAGAACTAATAATTGAGTTTAGCAATGTTATGTGATACAAGGTCATGAAATCTGCATTTTTATATTAGCAGAAAACAACTGGAAATTGAAATAAAGTAGTACAATTTAAAGTAAGATTAGTAAGATTACAAAGTATGAATTAAAAGGGAGAAATATGAAAAAAGTGCAAAAGACCTATACATTGAAAAGTGTAAAACAGTGAAAAGATTAATGAAGATCTAAATAAATGAAGATATAAACTTTTTATTACTTAGAAGTTTGAATATTGTTATAATGTCACTTCTTCCCAAATGCATTGATAGATTCAATGTAATTTAAATAAAATTATAAAAGATGTTTAAATAGAAATTGCAAAGGTAATTCTAACATTCATATAAAATTCAAAGGGCCTAGAACAGTCAGTGAAAGCTTAAACATAGAACAAAGTTGAAGGAGTTACTCTACTTCAAGGACTATGAACTAACAATAATTGAGACAGTGATATAATTCTAGAAATACATCAGTGTAACAGAATGAAGTGCAGGAATAGATCCACATGTGTCTGCATGTACAACAACCAACTATGGGAAAGATGTAAGTGAAGATTACAGGAAAGAAAGGAGAGTCTGAAACAATTGGATATCTATATGCAAAGAGTAAACCTCACTCCACACTATAGCTATCTCTATCCATATCCATCTATACCAATTTATGTGTCTTTCTATTTCTTGCTCCAGCAAGAGAGAAACAAATACAGTAAGAGAGATACTTTAGATTCAGATCATGTGACTGTGGCGTCTGGCACATCTGAAATCTATAGAGCAGGCCAGCAGGTCAGAAATTCACACAGCATTTCTTAATTTTTCTTAAAATATGTTACTTTACTTTGGATTAACATGTATAAATTGTACACATTAATGGGGAGTTCAGTGTGATATTTCATCACATGGATTCAGTGCACACTCATCAAACCCACCCTTGCTGTATCCACTCTCTCCCACGACCTTCCTGTCCTCTGGTAGTCACTGGTGTACATTTAGATGGACTGTTCTGAGGCTTCCACATATGAGTGAGAACACGCTGTACTTGCCATTATGTGCCTGGCTTATTTCACTTAACATAATGATCTCCATTTTGCTGCAAATGACAGGATTTCATTCTTCTTTGTGGAGGAATAATAGTTTCCTGTGTATTTTCCTTTCCCATTAATCCTCCTAAGGGAACCAAGGTTGATTCCATGTCTTAGCTATTGTAAATAGTACCACTGGAAAAAAAAAAGGAGTGTGTAAGTATGTATTTGGTATTCTGATTAATTTCTTTTGGGTACATAACCAGAAATGGGATAGCAAGATTATATGTTAGATCTATTTTTATTTTTTAAAGGACTTCTGTATTGTTTTTCACGGTGATTGTACTAATTTACGTTCCCAACAACATTGTATGAGAGTTTCTTTCTCTCCACATTCTCACTATCATTTTGTTATTTTTCACTTTTTGTCAATTCAATAGCCATTTTAACTAGGGTAACATGGTATCTCACTGTAGTTTTAACTTGCATAAGCATTTTTATGTTATAATCTTGTAACAAATTTTCTTTTCCAGGAAACCTCAGCATTTGCTCTTAAGGATTTCAACTGATCAGAAGAGGCCCACCCATAACATGGAAGCTAATTTGTTTTACTGAAAATCTACTAATTGCAAATGTTAATCACATGTACAAAATATCTCCACAGCAATATCTACGTTTGTGTTTGATTACATAATAAAGTACTATAGTCTGACCAAGTTGACGCATAAAACTAACCATGGCACATTCCTTCCTCCATAGAAAAATGTAACTCAAAATGAATCATAGGTCTAAATTTCAAAACTGAACTTTCTGGTACAAAAGAGAGGGAAAATCTCACTTCACTGGGTTATATCTTAGTTAACATAGGCTGCTGTGACAAAATGCAACAGATTCATGGCTGGCATGGAAATTTATTTTCTTCCAATTCTGGAGGCTAGAAGTCACCAGCCAAAGTCTGGCAGGGTGGCTTTCTGGAGCTAGCTCGATTCCTGGTGTGTAGAATGCTGCTTTTCAATGTATGTCCTCATACCCTTTCTCCAGTGTGTATACATGGATATGAGAAGAGTGAGAATTCTTTTCTCTCTCCTGTTAGAAGGATGCGAATCTTATTTCAACCTCATGACCTCATTCAACCTTCATTACTTTCTTGGAGGCCCTGTTTCCGTATAGAGCACACTGTGGGTCAGGGCTTGAATATTTGAATTTGTGGAAGGATGTAAGCATTTATCCCACAACATTCCACCCTTGACCCTCAAATTCATGTCCTTCTCACATTGCAACAGCTCTAGTAGCCTTAACTCATTCTAGTATGAGCTCTAAAATCTGAAGTGCCACCAAAATGTCACCTAAATTAGGTATGAAACAAACTAGAGTTAGCATTTATACTGAGATGAAATTCTTTTTCAGATGAGAAATCATGTGAAAACATGTGAAATCAGACAAATTATGTGGTCCCACAATACAGCGGAAGGACAGGCATAGGACAGACATTCTCATTTCAAAAAGGAAAAATCCGAAGGAAGAGATGATGGGTTTCAGGAAAGTCTGAAACATAGCAATACAAATTCAATTTGATCTTCAGGCTAAAAATAATGCTCTGTGGTTCAGTATTCTGCCCTCCAGATCCACTGAGGTGCAAATGTGACCCCCATGACTCTATGAGGTGGCCATGTTCCTGGGGCCCTGGGCCACAGCTTCAACCCCAAGACACTAAGCAGTAAAATCCTGCACCCTTAAACCAGAGGCCTTACTTTTTGAAACCCAGGAGAAAGCAGCCCTTCCCTTGGAACTATGGGGAGAGTGGTAGCCTTGACATTCTGTGACTAGACTTCATGATCATTCCTTCCTTTTCCTGAAGGATAACATGTTTTCAGCCAGGTGTGTCGATTGTCCGGCCCCATAAAATGCAAGAAGTCAGACAACTTCCTTATATTTCACTCCATCTCCCATTATTTCAATTCACATTGCTTATATAACCCCATTTCCAGTCCTAGATTTCGTTGAAGTGCTTGGTTAAATTTGTGGTTCTTACCCGTTGCTAAGGTCTGAGCGTTGGTGTTCTCCCAAAGTTCTCATATTGAAACCTAATCTTCAACATTATGGTACAAAGCTGTGAGAACCTCGGGAGTAGATGAGGTTACAAGAGGGGACCTCTCAAGAATGGGATTAGTGGCCTTAGGAAAGAGACCCCAGAGACTTCCCTTGTACCTCCTGCCACATGAGGACACTGCTACAAGGCATGGTGAGCCAGAAAGTGGCCCCTCAACAAACATGAAATCTGCTCATGCACTATTCCTGGACTTTTGAGCCTTCAGACTTGGGAAAATAAATTTCTGTTGTTTCTAGGCTACCCAGTCTAGGATACTTTGTTATAGATGGTTGAACCGAAAGACACTCAAGCTAATCTTATCAAATGATCATTCAGCCACATCCTTAGTGTTCTTTTCAGAACAAGTTTTCATTTTTGTAAGATAGGCTGAGGGCTTTCCAAATCTTCAAGTTCTGTTTCCTTTTGTGGTTAATAATTCTGTCTTCAATTCATTTCTCTACGGTGGCATTTTACTATAGGTACTCAGAAAGACATGGGCCATACATTCAACTTTTGCTCAGACATCTCTTCAGTTCAATATCCAGCTTCATCATTCACTAACCTATCTTCCAGAAAGCATTAGAACAAAATTCAGCCAAGTTCTTGGCCACTATCTAACAATGGTTTCTTATTTTCCATTTTCCAGTAACATGGTCTCCATTTCTATCTGAGACATCCCTAGATGGCCTTTAACATTATAATTTCTGCCAACATTCTATTAATGATGATATATGTAATCTCTAAAATGAAAATTTCTATAGTTCTCTTAATGTCTTCCTGAGAAATCATTAGAATCACATTTAGCATCCATTTATCTACCAACAACCCTTTTGTGGAAATCTAGAGTTTTTGTAGTATTTACCTCAAACCTCTTTACCCTCTACCTGTACCTCAATTCCAAAGCTATTTCCACAGTTTTAGGTTCTTGTTAAAGCAACACTGCAGTCCTGGTATCAAAATCTGTCTTAGCTTAGGTTTCCACAATAAAATACCATAAACTATGTGGCTAAAAAACCAAAAATTTGCTTTCTCACAGTTCTGGAGTTGCAGACCAAGGCTTGGTAGAGTGCGCTTCTCACGAAGGCTCTCTTCCTCACTTGTAGAAGAAAACCTTCCTGCTGACATGTGCTGGGTGTCCATTCTTCATAGATGTGCACAGAGAACTCTTCAGTGTCGTTTGCTACAAGAATACTAATCTCCTAGGACTGAGGCCTCATCTTTATGAACTCATTATCTTTCACTACTCCCTTAGAAGCCACATATTCAAATAGAGCCACATTGCATGTTAGGGTTTCAATCAATGGATGTTGCAGGGATACAAACTTTTAGTCCTTAGTAAGTTAGTCACCCGTTTATTACAACAACAAAAACACACAGCCCATTAGTGAATAATCATTGATTCATTATGTTTCCTCAGAATTCAAAACTTCTGTACTTTGAAAGACACTATTAGGACAATGCAAAGATAGATCATAGAATGGGAAAATATTTGAAAAATGCGTATTTAGTTAGGGCCTATATGGAGAATATAATGAATGCTCAAAACCCAATAAGAAGAAATCAAACAACTAAATAAAAATGAGCAAAAACTTGAACAGACACTGCCCCTAAAGGACATAATAGATGATAATCACATGGGTAGAAGCTCAATATCATTGGTCATTCAGGAAGTGCAAATCACATCCATAAGGAGATACCACCGTCTGCCTATTAGAGTAGATAAAGTGTGAAAGCCAGGCCATAATAAGTGTCGGTGAGGGTGCTAGAATTCTCATAATACACCTGGTGATAATGTGAAATCGCACAAGCAGTTTTGAAAATAATTTGGTAGTTTCTGAAAAAAATTAAGCATGCATCTAATAAATGCCACAGTCATATCTCTTGGGTATTTATAAAAAACTTTAAAAAATGAAAGCAAATTTATTGTCAGATAAAAGATCAATGGTTTCTGGGAGCTAAGGGTGCAAGGGAGGAAAGCAGACAGGAATTACTAAGGTCTGGATAACTCTTAGGGGTCAAAGATATATTCACTATTTTCA
The DNA here is from genome assembly GCF_000247695.1 of Heterocephalus glaber. The sequence goes on from NW_004624883.1 coordinate 3,223,220, forward strand.
ATAGTCTCACTGCAGTGATGGTAGCCCAGATCCAGGCTCTAGAAATTCACTACAGTTACCACATACCTCAGTCATGGTGATGGTCTTGCCAGTGTGTGTACAGTATATACTGAAAGCAGGCAAGTCAGCAAAGTGTAGAGAAGGAATAAAGACCAAAAGAACACAATAGAAAATAGTTGCAAACACGGTAGATATTAATCGGTCTTACTATATAACTCATTCCTTTATATGCAAGTGATCTAATCACACAAAATACATTACTTCAACTATCAGTGTTAATAAGAAAAAAGCATATGATTTTTCTGCATGAAATCAAGTATAAATATAAGTACTGTACTCAGATGAGTAAAAAATAAAGGGATGGAAAAGGATAGTCTATGCCTCCATTAGTTGAAATAAAGCTGGAATAATTTTATTAATATCAGTCAAAGCAGAATTCAGCACAAAAAAGGAATCACCAGGAGCAAAGAAAGGTATTACACCATAATAAAGAAGTGAATTCTTTATGACGCAAAATCGTAAACGAGAGCATACTTGACAAAAAGTGTCAGAATACATGATGTTGGTTCTAATAGAACTCAAAGGAAAATAGACAAATCAGCAATTAGACCTGAAGACTTCAACACCTTTCTGTCAGTTGTTGATAGATCAAGCGGACAGAAAACCATTAGGGATGTAGCTGATCTGAAAAGCAGTATCAATCAAGTTGGTCTTAATCATCATTTCTAAAATACTTCATTCACAAAACAGAAAACCTTCTTTTGAAGCCACATGGAATGTTTGCTACGATAAATCACATTCTGTACCACAAAATTCACCCTTAAAACATAAATGAATAAAGATCACGTGAAGCATGCTCAAATATTGGAATGGAATTAAATTAAACATCAAGAATAGCAAAAAAACTTGGCAGATACTTGAAAACTAAACAACACACTTTTACGTACACCACAGATCGAAAAAGAAGCCTTAAAAGAAATTTTAAAGTATCATAAATTAAAATGAAATACAAATTATCCAAAATTGTGGGATGCAGCATAGTATTTCTTGCAAATAAATTTATAAATCTAAGTTCATATGTTGAAAAAGATATCTAAAATGAATAACCTTAGGAATATAGAGAAAAAAGAGAGACTTTTAACCCTAAGGCAAACAGAAGAAGAGAAATAATGACTATTAGAGCAGAGATCAACAAGCATGCAAACAGAAAAGCAAGAAGAAAGTAGGTGAAACCTAAGACTGAGTGGGTCTTGGAAAATATTAATAAAATGTAAATACTTCTTGCCATGTGAACAGCAACAAAAATACAGATTACCAGTATCACAGGTAAAGAGTATTTTTCATTAAACCCGTGAAAATTAAAAGGATAATAAACAAACATTACAACTTCGATATGAATAACTTGAAACTTGCAAACTTCCAAAACTTACAAAAGAAGAAATAGGTAAATTGAATAGTCCTATACTTATTAGGTAACTTAGAACATTAGGTAACTAATGTTCTTCAAAAGAGAAAGTATTGGGCCAAGATTATTCACTGATGAATTACCTCAAACATTTGAGGATAAATTAATATTAATTCAAAATCTCTCAGGAAATAGAAGCAGAGGGAACAATTTGTAACTAATTCTATGAGACCAACAGTACTTCAAAACCAAAACAAGAAAAAGATATTATAAGAAAGAAAGTGATAGACTAATGTCTTTTTATAACATAGACCTCCCAAATCCTCAACAAAGTAAAGCAAGTCCATACGAATATTCTACTTATTCAAGTCTTGTTCAGCATTTAATTATCCATCAAATGAAATTCACCATGTACAGGGTAAAGAAGAAAACTTCTGTATCAACTGAATGTGAGAAAGAACTTTTAAAATCCAATACACATTCATGATAAATACAGCAAACTGTGGCCAACATCATGTTTAATGATGAGAGACAGGATGCTTGCTCTCTTTATTTGCATAGAACATGGTTGTATAGGTAGAAAATAACAAGAAATTGGCAAAAACTCCTAGAACTAATAAGCAAATATAGCAAAGCCACAGATATGTTATTATTTAAAAAGTCAATTGCTTTCCTGTATACCAGCAATGAAAGGCTGAAATTTTAAATTTGAAAAATTCCATTTATAATAGCTCCCTGAATTTTTAACACTTAAATACAAAGCTAATAATCATATGTATGGGAACTGTATGTGGAACATTACAAAATATGAATCAAAGAAATGCATGCTATCTAAATAAAGACATACGTGGCATTCATATATTTGAAGATCCAATATTGTTAGTATATCAATTCTTCCTAATTTATTCTATAAATTCTATGAAATCCCCTTAAAATACTAGCAATCTATCTTCTTGGTATCAACAAACTAATATTTAAAAGTTATAAGAAAAGTCAAGTAGCCAAGCCGGGTGGGGTACGCCTGTCATTCCAATACTTGGGAGGCTGAGGAACATGAGTTCAAGGCCAACCTGGGTTACATAGTGAGTTCAAGGCCAGCCTGAAATATTCAGGGAGACCTTGTCTCAGAAAACAAAAACCAAAAAATAAACAAACAAGAAAAAACCAAAAGTCTTAGAATAACCAATAAAATATCAAAGACAAAGTTGGAGGACTCACATCAGAATTCAAGGTGTAATTAAAGCTATAGTAATTAAAATGTTATGGAATTGACAAAGAATAGTCACATAAATTAATGAAATAGATTACACCTCAGAAACAGAAGTATAATCAGGTTAGTTTCCACAAAGGTGTAAAGGCAATGAGTCTGACAAAGGTACCTGAACAACGATATCTCCACAGGAAAATAATAATAATAATAATAATAATAATAATAGTAGTAATCTGGAAAAATCTGTACACCTTTCACAAAAACTAACTTAAAATGCAACATAGACTTATTGAAAAATACAAAACTATGAAACTTCAACAAGAAACCTTGAGTTGGGTGTTGAGTTTTAAAATTCAATACCAAAGTGTGATATGTGAAAGAAAAATTTGCCAAATTGGACTTTCTCTGTATTTACGATTTTTTTTTTTGGTACCGGAGATTGAACTCAGGAACTTGCGCTTGGAGGCAGACGCCAGAACCACTGAGCTAAATCTCCGGCCCCCCCAAATTGGACTTTCTTAAAATAAAAATCTTGTGCTCTTCTAAAGCACTGTTAGGAGAATCAAAACAACCCACAGGATAGGAAGAAACATTTCCAATATATATAGGTAATTAAAAGGAACCTTATCTCTAAAATATACCAGAGCTCTTAAAACTCAACAACAAAGTATAACCCAGCATAAAAGGCAAACTATCTGAAAAAACACTTCACCTAAGAAGGTAGATGGCAAATAATCATAATGAAAATGTTGACAATCTTTGCTACTAGAGAATTGCATACTAAAATAAAATAGCACCACACACCTTTAAGAAGGTCTCGAATTAAAGAAAAAAGATACTTGCGAGATCAATTTCTGGTAAAGATATGGGCAATGGAAAGTTTGATCCATTCCTCATGGAAATGTAAAATAGGACAGCCATTTTGGAAGACAGTTTGTCATTTTCTTAAAAGAACCGAATATAATGTTATCATAAAATCCAGTAATCATACTTTTAGACATTTACTCACCTGACTTGAAAACCCTGTCTGCATAAAAACTTGCATATGAATGTATATAGTGACTTATTTTGTAATCACCAAAAAATAGAACCAATCAAAATGTATTTCATTAGGTAAATGGATAAAAAACCTCTGGCATAATGCATTGGAATACTACTTACTCCTCAATAAGAAGATAGAAGATATAAGCCCCACGAAGACGTCGACGAATCTTACAGGCATGTTGCTAGATGAAAGTAGGCAGTGTGTCTGACTAGGCTATACATTGATTCTATGTGTGACATTCTGGAAAAGGTAAAATTGTAGTAGTTGCCAAAGGGTTGTGGGCCAAGCACAGAGGACTGATGAAGGAGTAATGGACACTGTAGTGGATACACGGGTGCTTTGCTCTGAATGTCTGTCCCCCACAAAGTTCTTATATTAAAATCCTAACCCAGTTAGTGTTGGGAGGGAAGAGCACCCATGCACGGGAGGAGCACCTTTATAAAAGAGACCTCACACAAATCCCTTGTCCCTCTGCCAGGTGAAGACACAAGGAACGAAAGCTGTCTGTGGACTAGGAAGCAGACACAGAATTTGCCTGCAGTTTGATTTTGGAACCCCTAGCCTTGGGAACGATGAGAAATAAATTTCTGGGGAGCCAGGGACTTTAGCTCAGTGGTTCCGCCAGCTGTTGTGCAAGCGCAAGTACCCGAGTTCAATCCTCAGTACCAAAAAACAAAACAAAACAAAGAAATAAATTTCTCTTGTTTCTGACCTACCCAATCATTGATGTGTTTATAGCAGCACTGAAGGACCAAGACAATGGCGCTACGCATTTGTCAGAACCCAGGAACTTTATAGCACAAAGAGTGAACCTCAATATATACAAATTTTTAGAAAATTTAAGAAGTGGGCAACCCAAACATAGATCATAGAATTGTCACCGGAGAAAACCCTAAGTGCATTCCAAGTGTATGCACAATGTCATTGAAGCAGGTGAGGGGAAATTAGTGACCTGAATACTGTTGGAAATGAGTGGAGTCTGTGAGACTAAAGGGCAAAGGAACAAGAAATAAACACTGTGCTCTAATTGACAAAGGCTTTCCCATGGGGGAGTTAAACAATTCTGACTCTGTAATTTGCCTGTAGTGGAACTGAACCATTAACTACATGGAGGCTGGAGGGTGGATGGGATCCAGCATTCTCAGTGATGGACTGAGAGGCTACAGATAATGTAGAGGAGGGTGCCAGAATGATCCTTGTGGAAATGGTTTATAGTTGGAGACATCAGTACAAAGTCATGCTCAGTTTAATGTAGAAACAGAAGTTTACATATATAAATGGTTCTAGATATAAATACATAAATGGTTCTCTCTCTATATATGCATATATATATACACTGTATACAAGTGTTTATTACATTTAGAAGAATCCAGAGGAGTATGCAAAAAAGAAAATAATATAAAGCTTTTTTCTTTGCAACAACTAAGAATAGTTGCAAGAAAAGAGACCATGAGGAGGAAACCTATATATGAAAAAAATTTAATGGGCATAACAAAAAGTTACTGTATGCAGACCATTTAAAGAAGCGACCTTTAAAAAAAGTATGTCATTCAAAAATATGTAAAATAGTTGGACATTTGATGATCATTTATCCACTTTTTAGAAATTATAACTATTGGATTTATTCTCATAAAGAGTCCTTACTTTTCAGAACTGCATATTGAAATATCAAGAGAGGAAATAGTGAGATGCTTTCAATTTGCTCTGCGTTCTTCCAGTGGCTGTGATGTAGGTAGGTGGGGGGACTCACTGGAATCTCAGGTGCCATCTCTGTAACGTTGCTGGTGCTGAGTGTCAGGTGTACTGGATTCCAGATAGTATCTTCTCTACTGTATGTCTGAGGCTTTGCATAGCTTTCATGACAAATATTGTCCACTGCAAGTGAAATCCTAAGAGACACTGGGCACTTTTTATCAATAAGATAAATAAATGACCAAACTGGTCTAAGAAGTAAAGAAAATGTTAATTGCACAAGTGAAACTGTATTCAAAGCTCAAGCCACCCTCAGACATTTCAGGACAAGGTTGTTTTGGAAATCAGTTCCACCAGCGTTCAGAGAAAGCTAATCACCATCTGAGGTCAATCCTTCCATCGGATGCAGAAGATGGCAAGTGTTCAACTCATCCTCCTAGGCTAGCCCTCTTGGATTCAAAACCCAAATGAGACCCCTAGCCCATTCCATAAGAACCCTTGCTGCAAACTGTCTCATATAGAAGCAAATATTCTGCAGAAATAAGTAGCATATATAACATAGTAGTGAAGTAATGAACAGGCAGGCTTTGCCCAAGTAATGAAAGTATAATTTAACAGAAAAAATCTTTTCATTTTAATGCTTTATGTATGAAATAGATCTGAATCAGAAAAATACATTTGGTCCTGTCAATAGATAGTATAGAAAAAAGATTTTGAATGAGATTTAATGTAAGTTCATACTAAAAACATTCATTCAACTAATACGAAAAGAAAATTCCACTTCCTAAAATCAGCAGCAAACGTAGTTAAATGGGAAGTGTTAGCAGAATTATGGTTAAAGTCAGAAACAAGGCAGATGTAAGCTATCTGTCTCCTGTATATTTCAAAACAGCACTGAGACACAAAGCCAAAGCTATGAATATCAATATAAATAAGGGCTAAGAATATAGGGGAGAAATAATGTTTAGTGTCAATATAATTATCTATCATGAAAATTCAAAGGACCAGGCATGGAAGAGTCTAGTGAATGAAACTTTAGAACCAGGTGGACAGCTGATTGCTATAGCAAATTAAAACCCTTGCCACACAAAAGAACTGAGTAGAGCAATTAACAGACAATATGCCATTTTCGTCAGCAGCTGAATCCCAGAAACATCTTTTAAAAGCCTAACAAAAATGTAGAAGGTTTTTATAAAGACAACTCTAAAACTGTACTGACTGATTCGGGGGAAAAATGTTTGAAATAAATAGAGCAGGATGCCATATTCATTGAAGGGAAGCAGAATGACTCAAAACTCCTAATTTCCCTAAAAGTACATATAATTCAGGGCCTTATATGTAGAAGCCAAAATGACAAACAAGTGTGGGCTGCTGTCTTGTGCTTCCCAAATTAATTCTGGAAAACAGAAGAGAGAGAAGAATCTAGAAAACATACATAGGCATCAGAAGAGAGAGAAGAATCTAGAAAACATACACCGGCATCTAAATGTAAAAGACATTTATCTAGGAAAGTCCTGGGGGAGACTGGAGACCTCTGAACTGTACTTGTGTGTGGGCAGGCCAGGGAAGTGGGTGGTGGCTGAGGCCTGCATAGGTAGCACATGACAGCATGAGTCCTCTACACCACTGCACAGTCTGAGATGCCTCACATCAGAGATGCCAATGTCCCCAGGGCAACACCGGGACAGCAGGAAAAGCCAGACATTACTGCTACAGAGACTGTGCTGATAACCACCTGAAACCACCCTATTGGGCAAAGACTGGCTTTTAAAGCAATTACTATTTTAATGGAATACAAAAATCCACTGGAAATAGAATAGTGAGTGTAAGGTTGCATGATTCCTAGTAGCATCACATATTCTGAATAAAAGAAGAGTCCTCCCTTCAGCTTCATGGTATTCTGGAGGGAGCTGCACATGGTCAGCAGGCGGAGGACCCCAGGGGCTGCCAGCCCCAAGCCATGGGCCCTTCCTGAGGACTGAGTGTGTCTGCAGCCCAGGACCTAGGACTCCATAGGCTGTGCCTGTCCCCTGGGGTCAGCATGCTCCCCTCTCCCCGGGCAGGAAGGTGGGCCGTCTTCAGGGGATGAGGTCTGGGTCTCAAGGGGAGATCAGCTCATCTCAGGTGGGGTGGGGATGAGGAAGGTTAGGCCCAACAGGAGGAAGATGGAGAAAGGACAGAAGCACACGGGGCTCCCTCATCACAGGAGAGGCGGGCACAGGTCCTGCTGTCTGTCGTGGAGTCCCCATGGAGGGGTGACAGGATGGGTGCCTGCTCACGTCTTTAGAGAATCCTGGGGATCTCAGGGAGGTGAGGGACTCGCTCTGAGAGGGCGTCTGCAGGCAGGCACAGGGATCTCCCTCTGCCCAGCAGACACAAGGGTCAAGGTGAGGACCCCAAGGGAGGCCTGGGCACCCTGCCCCGGACACAGACGTGGGTGCTGCACACAGGTCCCCTGAGCCCGCCTCCTCCCGGGAAGCCCGGGGAGGGTGGGGCTGCTCTCTGGGGTCCAGGTCATTGACCTCAGGGAGGTGAAGGAGATAGGAGGAGTGGGACTCGGGAGAGCAGAGCGGGATCCCAGGCCCTGGTGGGAGTGCAGATGAGGCCAAGGGAAGTCCATGCCCAGCCACACAGGACCCTAGCCTAGCCGATCTCTTCTGTCACCTACGGGAAGAGCCAGGGACCATGGCCCACTCCCCCTGAGTGTCTCACAGAGACAGGGCTGTGCTTTGAAGAAGGAAGCCTCAGGTCATCCCAGGGAGAGTCTCACAGTTTACCATCCACCCAGGTGAAGACGGAGCAGGCTCCTCCTCCCAGGGCACACGGACCCCGCTGAGTTTGACCGCCCTCCCTGTTTCCTCTGGGCAGATGTGGCCAGATGTGAAGCCCCTCACAGCTCTTTGTACCCTCTTAGGGAAGTTGCCTCTTGTTCTGACCTGTTACCGCAGGCCAACAAAGGGGTGCGGCACCCCTTGCACTTGCTGGGGAACAAGTCCTGTCCCCGGACAGTTGAGGGCCCTGAGTGAGCAGAGAGGGGACCCTCCACCCGGAAGAAACACGTGTGAGCTCACAGAGTCCACCCGCCCCTCCTGTGAGGCCTGGGGACCAGGACTGTGCTTGTGGAGTGCAGCCTGAGGGCCTCTCCGTGCCTCTTACAGGGGCTCCAGGAGCCAGATGGTGCAGGTCTGGGTGTGAGGCAGCCCCCACGGGTCACACAGCCCAGGACGCCCCGTCAGCGTCAGGAGTCAAGCTGAGGTGCCGGCCCTGAACGTGTACCAAGGGCCGCACTGCCCCAGAACAAAAGAGACCTCGTAGTGCCTCGCTCCACTCACCCTGCTGTGTACTCTGGACCCTCATCCTCTGTGGGCAGCTGCTCCCAGAGGAGCAGTCTCACTCTCTGTCCCAGGTTCCGTGGGGACAGGAGCCTATGGGGCACTGGAGGTCACCCAAGAGAAGACCCTTAGCCAGTCTTTGTGAGAGCTGCCCAGGGTGCTGTTCTCAGCCAGGCAAGGCTGCTCATAGGCTCCCTCTCCCATAGGCATCCTAGTTTCTGCAAGTCAGAGGGCGGCTCTCTTGCCCAAGGAGGGGTACAGGGCTTGCAGAGTGTGCAGAGTCACAAGCCTGAAGGGGAGGGAATGGAAGCCACCACCTCCTCCTATACTTGAAACGGGGGAACAGAAGAAGAGCCCACTGTTGGGGCACCAAGTTATCCCCAGAGTCCTCAGAGAGTCTTCCCTCTCCTCACAGCCATGGCCTCCAATGAGGGCTCCAGCAAGCAAGAAGAGGAAGGACCAAGCACCTCCCAGGACCTGGAAAGCCCCGAGTCCTTCCTGTGAGACTCGGAAAAGAAGGTGGCTAATTTGGTGCCATTTCTGCTCCCCAAGTATAGAATGAAGGCGCAGTGTTGACCACGGTTACCTGGAGCTCTTTTCTATCGTCTTCAGGGAATCTCTGAGTTACTGTACTCAGTCTTTGGCACTGATGTGAAGGAAGTGGATGCCTCTGGCCACACATAGGTCCTTGTCCTTGTCCTTGTCCTTGTCCTGGTCTCCCCTTATAATCTCATGGTGTGTGATGAGCATGGCCTTCCCAAAACCAGCCTCCTGATAATCATCCTGAGGGTCATCTTCATTAGGGCCAACCATGCCAGTGAGGAGGGTATGTGGGTAGTGCTGAGTGGGACAGGGGTGCATCCTGGGAGGGAGCACTTTGTTTATGGGGAGCCCAGAAAGTTCATCACTGAGGGTTTGGTGCAGGAGTGGTACATGGTACCTGGAATATTACAGGTGCCCGATAGTGATCCTGCTCACTATGAGTTCCTATGGGGTCCAAGGGCCCATGGTGAAACCAGCAAGATGAAAGTCCTGGAGCATTTGGCCAAGGTTAATAAGAGAGATCCCAGGTCCTAACTACACCTATATGAAGAGGCTTTGAGAGAGGAGCAAGAAGCTGCCCATATGGGAGGTGCCGTGGGGGCAGGGAAAGCCGCAGAGCCATGGCATTAGCTTAAGTCCTGCCCCATGGGAAATGAGGCAGACTCTATCTATTGTCGGCTTGAGAAGTCAGCCAAGTATTGAAGGGTCAGGGGAGGATATGGGAAATACGGTGTATGTCATCATTTTATCTGTCCTATTTGGCTTATTTGGGATTTGACTTGTGTTTTCTTAGGAATTTTTGAATTCTTATTTATTTATTGAAAGACTGAAGTAGCGTGCCCATCTTATTTGATGAATGGTAGTGTTCTCACATGTATTTTTGCTTTTGTGACATTGATTATTGACTGCAATTTGTGATGTGATTGTGATTTTGTGTGACATCAATCACATGTATTTTGCTTTTCCATTCCAACAATAAAGAGTGGTCCCAAACAGAGCAAATAATGAGGACTTATCCCCCAACAATAAGTTTTTGCTATTTTGTAAAGCCAACTGGGAAACCTTTCCTTTTACATTGTGATATGGAACAAGATACTATGGCAATGGAATAGGAATTTCCTTAGAAGTGTGTAAGAAGTTTCCATTAAGATAGGTGGGGTCAAGAAATAGAGACATAAAAATAAAAGGCAATTCTTGGCTTCTTATCAATTTTCTCCTGTTGTTCTATACAATTAATATATGTATGTGTGCCTGAATCTGCTTTGGTTCTTGAAGAATACTGGGGAAACTAACTGTTAATAAAGAAGCACACTGACCCCCAAACCTTCATTGTGCATGTGCCCACTGGAAGGCCCTGTGTCTGTGGCAGAGACATGAGGAAACCAGAGGGAGCAGGATCATATCTACAACACGGAATGGTGGCATCCAGGAGAACCACCAATGTTGGGAGACAGAGAGAAATCCTCAAGGAAGAGCAGAGAGGCGGTGGGGCATAGCAGACAGCAGCCAAGGTTGAATGTGGAGCCAGGGAAATTTCTAGCTTGGGAAACTGTAGCTCCTACTTTAGGGGCATCAGTTGCCTGGTGGAGAAGAACAGACCCTCAGATGAGGTGTCTTGGGCCTGAGGTAAAAGCCTGAGAGGATGGAAGACTGCTCTGAGCAGGGTTTTTAGATCATGGATGAAGCTGGGAGGAATCCTCACCTGGGACAGCTGTGAGGAGAGTGGTCCTATGGAGGGCAAGAACCAGGGGACTTATGCCCCAGCTACAAGGATTTCCTGAGAGATAAGGGTGACTCTCAGGTGAAGTGAGGTGCTAGAGTCCCTGGCCAGGTGCTCTGCTGTCTGATGGGAGTGTCTGCTTTCCAGACTCTCGCAGTGCCCAGGTGACTGCTGCCCTGGGGCAACTGCTCACATTTAGTCCAGTTTGACTCAAAGGTGAGTAACACAGCATCTTCTTTGCAGGCAGTCTCTGCTGACAGCGCACTTTCTTTGATCTACCGCATGGGGCAGGCCAGGTAAGCGAGTGGCCAGATAACAGCCTGACCAAGAGGCGCTCCCTCCAGAGACCCTTCGCAGAGTTCAGGGGAGTCTTCTCCCATCCTATGCCAGGACTTAGTCTGGGCCCATTTTCAACGTTGTGAAGGAAGTTTATGCTAATGATGTCAGGGTATGTAATTTTGCTTGAAGGTTCATGGAGCTGCATCAGTGCTGAGCTGGCCTTGTCTCTAGAATGGCAGGGCCTTAGGCCCCATTGTCATAGATGCCTCTTGAGCTCCAAGACTCATTTCTTGCTGGAGATGATATGAATGAAAACAGTGGTTCCAAGGGAGGAAAAGGAAGAGAGAAGGGAGGACAGGTGGGCTCTTGAGTGAAATTCTAGGAGCTTTAAGTTAGTTATACATAGCAAGGGGAGGCTCTCCAGTACCTATTCAAATAACATCCTATTAGAGGGAATATATTAGGGGAAATGTTTACTGAGTAGCATCTTCTGCCTATTTTCTATTTAGTGCCCTATGAAGCTGAAGCTTCCCTAGGAAACACACAAAAAATTTTCCACAGAAGAGTGTAGTAGCATCTGGGGTCAAAGTCATACCAAGACCAGCTGCCAATCCCTGAATATGCAAATATGCTAGGTTCCAGGCCAAGTGTTTTAATATGTTTTCCACATTCCACCAGCCCTACAAACAGTGTGTATGAAACTCATTTTAAAGCTGAAGAACCTGAGGCCTACTGGGCTTGGGAACTTCTCAGGATCCCTGTGTGGTAAATGACAAGGCCAGGACTGGACTCTCAGTGTGAGGTCATCTAGAGGCCACCCTGTTCCCACTCCTCCCAGCCTCAACCCGGCTCTGTTTCTGAGTTCAGCTCTGTACTCAGAGAAATGAAAATACCTCTCAGGGTGCAGAAAGTCCCCGTGTCCAAGGCACTCACCTGGCCTGAATTAAGAATGTAGAATGAGCGGGTGATGGGTGCCCCCTACTCCCTGGGAACTGCCCAGAGTCACCTGCCCTCGCCCACGGCATGTAGAAGGCCCTGGCTGTCACTTTGCTCACCATGGAAACCCTCCAATAGCAACAGACCTTTTGACATAAAAGTTAACTTTGGACTATGAGGCTTACACCCTGGGTTGTGTGGCTGTGAAGCAAAATAACACACTCTCAGGCTTTCCCAAAAGGGTGATAAGTGTTTTGACCTGGAGCATAGTCTACTCTTTATCTTGGTATTAGGGTAGTTTTTGAGACCATCTTGACATTTTTGTAGGATTTTAATGGAATGAGTTACCAGAAAAGGATCACAGAACAGATGTATAACTTATGTAGGTGGCCAAACCCAAAGCTCCCCGAGAAGCTGTAGGTGAGGAAGGACCATGCTCACCATAGTAGAGGAAAGAAAAATATCTGCTGTGGCTGAATTCCTCTAACCCTGAAGTCCTCTGAGGAGGTGGCAAGTGCTTCTTTGCAGAACCCAATCTAAGTATAAAAATGGTGCCTGTGAAAAAAAATGGTGTCCGTGATCTCTGTCTGATCTGTGTCCCTCCCCACAGGGAAGTCGTGATCTTCAATATGTGGAAGGGTGCTGGTCCTGATGTTCGGACCAGGACAGTCGTGTGCGCTGTAGGAACAGCTCACAGGTAGCAGACTGGCCATGAGTCTGAAGACAGGAGGAAATTTTCAGCCTGCTAGGATCGGAGGTTACAGTGAAGAGCAGTACACACAAGAGCTGGTGAGTGAAGAAGAACCCTCCTGGTAGTATTTTTACAATAGTATGCAAATGAGATTGATTCTCTATCTGAAGCAATGACCCCAGTCATTTAAGTAGGCAGTGATGCTCTTACGTATATGGAACTAAAGAGGTGTTCTGGTGGTCCCCTGGAATTTGTGTTGGTGACACCCTGCCTGGTTTCTATGGTAAACAGGCAAGGTCACTCATCATAGCCTGGAAAGAGCATAGAGACTAGTGGTTCGAACCCTGAGGGAGGGAGGTGTGGGTTACACCTCCAGGTGAGTTACCAAGAACAGCAGAGGTGTTAGCTGGGACAGAGGAGACTCGGGTGGACAGTAGACAAGACCTGTGGGCTAGAGGCCGGCTGCAACAGACAGCCCTCATGTATCCACTGTCGTTTCTCGTGAGAGCTGCCTTAGGAAGAGATCAACCAGGTTCTTTGAGGAGAAGTCCTCAAAGGAAGTCAACTTGCAATATGAAAGTAGCAATTTGAGCTAATACAAATGATGGGCTGTAGTGGGTGTGGCAGTGCCATGCAGCTGTCTCATCAGCTGCCCAGGGCATTGATGATGACTCACAGCCACGGTCCTCTCCAGGAATTGTCTCAGTTACAGGAACTGCCTGGCCGTGGCCAGCTCCCTTCCACTGGGGAGTCGAGGATGAGGATTCACTTTAGAAGTACAAAGGCCCGATCCCACCATATGAGTAGGGGATATTGCTACAGGGCCTTCCCAGCTGATTTTATTTTTCACAATTTACTGTGACCACCGTGCTCTGAAATGGCAGCAGAAATGAATGCCAGAATGAAATGCAAGGTAGATCTGGAAATTTCACTGTTGAGGCTGAAGCCACAGGCAAACACCTTCCCTGTGGACGGTCAGAAACTCCAACAGCAGGGACCCTGAGTGCTTGACTTGGGCTCAGGCACAACCATGGATGGAAGCCCACTTAATCTTGCTACTGGGCTGTGCAAATGAGACAATCTCAGGAAGTGAAATTCCCATGGAAACCAATGGGTGTCTTAGTCACTTACCTGGTTTCTGGGACAAACACTCAACACCTGCAGTTTAAAGGAAGAAAGGTTTATTTTGGCCCATGTTTCAGAAGTCTCAGTCCTTACATGGTTGATCTGCTCCAGGCAGCAGCAGCAGCAGCAGCATGATGAAAGGGCCAGGGGTGAGGAAAACTGCTCACCTCCAGGCTTCCAGGAAGCACAGAATCCAAGAAGGAGCCAGGAAGGGAGACACACCCTTTGAGGTCATGCCCACAGGATGGCCCACCTATTCCAACAGGACCCCACTTCCTAACAGAAGGCCGATTATAATTCTCCTGTAATCCCGATCATGTTACAAACACACGAGGTGTGTGCTGGGGTGTTCTAGATCTAAGCCACAACACTGGAAGCGATAGTAAGCAAAGTCACTCCTTCTCATGGTTCGCGGGTCATGTATTTTATCTATTGGTGACAGATAATTATTTGTACCGTGGAGGATGACATCCCATCTTAACAGGCTATCACTTTCAAATTTTCACCTCATTGTACTTTGAAGACGTCATTCTGTTGCTCCAGAACACCAGTAGCTTCTGAGTGGTCCAGTATGAGACAGCAACTGTGGATCCCCTGTCATGTGCCCTCTGATGACCAGCCTCACTGTAACTGGTCCCTCAGGTTGGGTCCAGGTGGCCGTGTGACATATTGTGTACTCATGAAGCCAGCATTCTTTAAAGCTGCTGTTAGTGGTGCCAGACAGAGCATTAAATCAAGAAAATGAAACCCATTCCTGACCAGTGTTTGATTTTCAGTAAAGAAGAATCTCTATGCTGTCCAGGATATATAATCAACCATGTGCGGCTGGGTTGTCTCTGTGAGGCATGGTATCATACTGGGGGTTCAGTATTGGTTGGTGTTCCTGGCAAGTTAAACATTTGACAGCAGCAGTAGCTGCACATGGTTTGATGAGTGACTGTTCTACACATAAGGCTGTCGTGTAGCATGAACATGCTACACACATATGGTTTTGATTGTTAGTGCCTCTTTTGTTATGGATGCTCTTGTGAGTAGTAAAATGTGGTATAAATACCTTCAGATGTAGTGTCTTTTCCCATAGGCCCATCAACATACCCCCCAAGTCTGTTTGTTTCAATATTCCAACATTTTTCAGTCTAAATCCCAGACCAGCTGGCTAATACATTTTCCGATGTCCATAATTGCACATATTTTCTAAGATTTAGCCACTTATCCACTTCCTTTTTATGTATAAAATGGATCATCAGATGCACTCTCTGAAGATCTTCCTACTGGGAGTATTTCTGTTAATCAATGTCTTTCATAACTACACTGAACTGAGGTGTTGTCATAACAAGAGTCTGTCTTCACCTGCACCCTGACTCCAGCCAACTCATCTGCTAAAGTTTGTGTGTCTCCCAAGGGCTCATGGGTCCAAGGCCTGGTGCACAAGCTGCTGGGTCACTGAGAGGAGAGGTAACTTCAGAGATGGGTCATACTGGGATGTCTGAGGTCCTTGGAGGAGCGCCCTTGAAGGGGCTTGTGGGCTGCTGGTCTCCTCCTCCCTCTCCCTGCTTCCCAGCTGCCATGAGGTGAAGCACTCCATCCAGATCGTGCCCCACCCTGATTTACTGCCTCAGCACAGGCATCACAGCTATGCCTACCGACCATGGACTGTATCCTCGGAAACTCTGAACCAAACTGAACCCTTATTTCTTATATGTTCATCGTCTGAAAAGGTTGTTTTGTTATAGTAACAGAAAACAGGGGGAAAAGGAAAGTATTTTCAATATATGATGGTGGGAAAATTAGATATCCACGTGAAGAAAAATGAAATTAGATTTTCCAGTTTTAAAGAAGCTCAACTCAAAATAAATGAAAAATTGAAATGTTATAACTGAAACTATGAAACTACTAAAAGAAAATGGAAATAATTCAGGGCATTGGAATAGGTGTCTGTTTTTGTTGTTGTTGTTGTTGCTTTTATGAGACCCTAAAAGCACAGGAAACAAAACTAAAAATAGACAAAAGAGATTACATCAAACTGCAGTGCTTCTGCACAGCAATGGAAACAATCAACAGACTAAACCCTCAACTTAAAACATGGAAGAAAATATTTGCAAATCACACATCCAAGAAGGAGTTAATGTGCAGAATAAATAAGCAACTCCAAATCTCAGTAGCAAAAATGAATAAATAAACAAAACAGATTTAAAAATGAGCAATGGAATTAAATGGACATTTCTCAAAACAAATGGCCAATAAGACCTGAAAAGTGCTCAACATTGCCGGCGATCACCAAAATGCAAATTAAGATCACACAATGAAATATCACTTCACTCCAGCAAGAATGGCTATTATCAAAAAGACAAAAGTTAAAAGTTCTGGTGAGGATGTGCACAAAAATGAAGTCTTCTATACTGATTTTGGGAATGTAAATTAGTACAGCCATTATGGAAAATGATCTGGAGGGTCTTCAAAAAAGATGGATCAAAGATCTAAATATTAAAACAGAAAGGCTGAATCTCCTGGAACAGAGGTTAGGTAGAACTCTTGAAGAGATTGGTGTAGGAAAAGATTTTATGAACAAAACCTCAGTTGCCCATGAACTAGCACAAACAATCAACAAGTGGGA
>NW_004624883.1:3255678-3297519 GCF_000247695.1 Heterocephalus glaber
CAGACCTGGGAGACGCCCTGACGCCCTCTGGAGACGGGTGCTCTGTCCCCTCTGAGCTCCACTGTGAGAGGGAGTGGGCTGGAGACTGACGGCTGAGACAGGCCAGGAACACCACGGAGCAGTGGACGGGGTGCTGGGCCGCATGGAGGGGGCCAGAGGAGGGAAAATGCTGGGGACCAATGGCCTCGGCCTCTGCAGATGAAGGGCCGGCTGTGGACTCGGCTTGAGACATGGCCCAGATGGTGTTCCTGCCTCAGCCGGCCTTGAGGTTTCTGAGTTCTTGGTGCTCCAGGGGTGGGGTTGCGGCTGTGACTGTGGGCCAGCACTGCCCGCGGATTCTGTCTGGGACAGAGGGCTGGCCCAAGGTGGGGACATTTGCACGGTGGATGGAAACCTCAGATGGCCCACACTCCCTTGGTAAACTGGTGTAGATGATTAGAGCGCAATGCAAGTAGCATCACACGACCTGGTTAAGAGCATTCCCATCTCCGGGATGGTTTGGGAACCTGGGAAGGAGACACCCACAAGGTCACTCTCAGTCATAGTTTCCTGTGGGGATTCTGGAAGGGAGCACAGTTGAGGGAGCTGTGGGTTTCCTCATGAAGGCAGACGACCCAGTTGTGTGCAGGCCCTACATTTTGAATCAGCATGTGGAACCCTCTGGTGACCTCTCAGACACACCCACACCCCCATCCCTGGGACCTGTGAATGTGACCGCACATGGCAATTGGGACTGTGCAGATGTGGTGAAGGATTGTGATACACAGCGATTTTTCTGTACTGTGTGAATAACCCTAGAAGAGGTCACAAGAGTCCATAGAAGAAGGAAATGGATGCTGGGTGTTGTGGTGCAAACCTGTCATCCCAGCACTCAGGAGGTAGAAGATCTCTGCAAGTTTGAGGCCAGCTTGGGCTATATAGTGAGTTCAAGGCATTGTGATACAAAAACAAACACTAGATAAGATCTCATGATCAGGAATGCTCATAGCTTTAGAAGCTGAATGAAACCAGCCCTGATGTGGTTTTGTTTGTTTGTTTGTTTTGTCTTTTTTGGTGCTGTGTATGGAACCAGGAACCCAGGGCTTCACATATGCTGGGCAAGGGCTGTATCACTAAGCTACATCCCAGCCCTTGTCCTGCCAAATTCAGCACTATAAGACTCATTTGGACTTTGGCCTCTAGAAGTTTAAGAAAATAAATTTTGCACTGCTTTAATGTGCTGGCTAGGGGAATTCCAGCAGAGTCTTAGTGGAAATGTAAATTAGCACAGTCATTGCAGAAAATGCTATGCAGGTTCCTAAAAAAAGTCAAGCACAGAACAATCATGTCACCCAGTTATCTCTCCACGGGGTATACACCCAAAGGACTTGGATGCAGTGTGTTGAAGAAGCGTCTGCACCCCAAGACCACTGCAGAGCTGTTCACAGTAGCTGAGGTGTGGAAGCTTATTGAGTGTCCTTCCACTAATGGGTGGATAAATTAAACGTGGCAGAGACACACCATGGAAGACACTCGCCCATAGGAAATGAGGTCCTGTCATTTGCAGCAGCATGGATGAAACCGCAAAGTAACACATGATCTCATTCATGTGTGGAATCTGAAGCGGTTAATCTCATGTGAGTTCAGCATGTAATAGTGGATTCCAGAGATTGGGAACAGTAGAAGAAGAGAGATAGGGAGAAGTTGATCACCTAGTACTAAGCTACATATGAAAAATAAATTCTGGTGTTCTATTAAATGGTAGGATGAATGTAGATTACAGCTTTTTACAAAATAAAAAGCTTGAAGAAAGAAATTTGAATGTTTTTACCAGGAAGAAATAAAGAAAAAAATGTTTGAAAAAATAGCTATGTTCTCTCTGATTTAAACATTGCCCAATGTATAGATGTAGTGAAACCATACATGGTACTCTATAAATATGTACAAATTTTATATATCAGTTAAAAAAATTTTAAAAACTATGTTGATTGAAGCCAGCCAGTTTTTGGTAACTTGTTACCGTGACAACAGGAAACTAATACAACCTATTAAAGATATGTTCTTAGTTCTCATAAAGAACCCAAGGTGAAGTGATTCCCATATGAATTCTTTCAACAGAGAGCAGAGAACAGTTGTGATGTGGATGCACAGTGTCCCCTCAAGCCATGCTGTGCTCACACGGTGAGTGGCGAGTGCTGGATAAATGTCTGAAGCTGGCTGTGGTGGACCAGCTGCTCAGGAGACTGAGGCAGGAAGGTCACTTGAGCCCTGGGGTTCAGGGCCAGCCTGGTAAACACAGTGCGATCCCTTCTCATTAAAAAAACTGCACATAAATGTCTGGTATTCGTGGGCTCCTCTAGTCACTGCACTAGGACCTTTATCGTTTGGAAGTAGGAATAGACAGACATATGTAAACCAAATGTGTATCTCTATTCTCCTCTGTCAGCTTTTCATCTATTATAAGCACACATTTTACTCCTACATGTTATGAACTTCACTATGCATTGCTATTACTTTTACTTTAAATACTTATCTTTTAAACCCATTGACACATTAAGGAAATCATCTTTGTATGTATCCATATAGTTGAAATTTCCAGCACTGTTCACTGCTTTGTCTAGTTCCAGATTTCTCTCTGGTATCATGCTCTGCTCGGAGGAATTAATATTAGGTATAATATACATCTATTGGTATTTAATTCTGAAAAGCACTGTATTTCATTTTTGTTTTGTAATGTATTTTCACAAGGTATAGCATTCTACGTTGAATACTTTTGTTTCTGCATTTTAAAGATATTGTTCCTCTCTTCCCTGGCTTTCATTGTTTTTGACAAAAAAATTCTTTGATTACTTTTACAATTTTCTGTTTATCACTGATTTGAAGATATTTAATTATTAGGGGGTCCTATAATTTTCTCCATGTTTTTTCATGCAATTCTTTCAGTTCCTTGCATCTGTGGGTTTGCAGTTTTTCTGGATAATTTTCAATCAGCATTCCTTCAAATGTATTTCCCCTATATTTTCTCTCCTTCAGGGGTCTTCAAATACATCTATATTAGGACACTTGAAGTTACCTCATAGCTCAAAAATGACTGTTCATTGTTTTTCTTTTTCTGTTACATTTTGGCAGTTTCTATTGCTGAATCTTCAAGTTCACTGTTTTCTCTGTCACATCCACTCTGCCATGTACACTCAGTATAATTTTTCAATTCAGAAATTGTAGTTCTCTCATTTCAAAGAATATCTGAGATTTTTTGTATCTTCTATGTCTCTGTTTTCCATGTTTAATTTTAATTTTTATTTCTGAGCACATAAAATTCAGTTTTAGTAATTGAGTTATTATCCTTATCTATTAGATATCATCTGTCTCATTTGTATGTCAGTAATAGCACTTGATTTTCCTTTCAATTATTCATCCTACTACTCTTTCTTTGAATGCCTGCTAATTTTGATCAAATGATAAACATTGTGAATTTCACCTCGTTGAGTTACTGAGTATTTTTATGTCTTTAAATAAATATTCTTGAGCTTTTTTCTGGGACATAATTAAATGACTTAGAAATAATATGATGTTTTTGAGTCATTTTAATTTTCCTTAAGTGAGATCAGAATTGTCCTTGATCTATGATCAATATCAGAAGATGTAACTCCTCTGAGTGCTCTAGCTCAACCTCCTATCAGTTATGAGGTTTTGCACTTTACCTGATAGGTATGGGAACTATCCCCAGCTTTTGTTACGCTCAGGACATTTCTGTGTGCACTTTTCTCATTTTCAGTATTCCATACAGCAAGCTCCGGCCATCTCAAACTTCCTCAACTCCAGTTTTATCTCTTCAATGCAAATGTAAGTCAGGTTCCTCCCCTATGCACTGTGAGCTGCAGTCTGTCTTTATGAAGCAATCTGGAGGCCATTATAGGTCTTATTTCCTTCTTTTTCCATATATCAGAAAGCACCAATTTTTATTGCTTAATATCCAAGAAGTTGAAAAGTGTTGGTTTGTATATTTTGTCTTTTCTCAAAAGTTTAAAGATAGGTGTACAAATTTGTTTCCTATTACTTTATCTTGTCAAAACCCAGAAGTTCTATACCCAAAATTAATTCTAAATTTTTTATGTATGACAAATTCCCCACCATTTCAAATCTATTCAACTTAAAGCCAGAGTTGAAAGGCTGTGAGACTCCTATATATGTTCATGTAGACATGCATTAGCTTTTCTGTTGCTGGAACACAATATCTGACAACCACAACTAATGAGAGGAGAGGCTTAATTTGGCTCATGGGTTCGGGGGATTGAGTCCATGGTTAGTTGGATCAAAGGTGGGAACATCTTAGCAGAACTGCATGGTGGAGCCAAAATGCTTAGTTCACGGAGGACAGAAACAAAGCAGGGGAACAGTGCCAGAGAAGAAGACTAATACCGAAGGTTGTGCCTCAATGACCTACTTAGGCACACTCATAAGTGTGCTTCATTAACCCCTAGAATCTCTAGAGACTCCAAAATCACTCAAGTTGACCCAGTTGAGATACCCCACCAAAAGACATATTTAGACCTGGAAGAATACATAGCAAATATCAAGGCTTTTCTTTTGCTGGTGGAAATATAGTTGATTTCTTAATATTCTTACTTGTACTTTTAATAATTTCCAAAACTTCTGAAACACATATGAATTACCTTCATAATTATAAAATATTTTTATAATGTGAATCATACTAAGAAAAATAAACGTGTTGTTTAGATGGTTAGTTTTCAATCTTGATAAATCTCTTGCTTGATTTTGTATAGCCTCTGGTTTTCTTACCAATTGTGCAATTAGAAATAAACAAGTACTCTGCCATACAATTTGTAAGCTTATTTGCATTCACCTAACTTCTCCCAGACTTTTAAATACAATGTTACAAAGATAAAATTTTACCTTGTTTTTGAGCCTTCCCTGTATGAAAATATTAATTGGTGTTTTTAAAGGAAAATTGCATCTATATTTAAATCATACTCTACATGACATGGTTGCATCTAATGGTGTATAAGGGACTATATGTATGCAATCTCCATGGAATATATTTTCATGATTATATTATTATTGGGCATGTTGCTTATGTCTCTTTCTGTGTTCATAATACATAAAATTTTAAATATGCTTCAGTTATTACTGCCATTAATTCTAAATAATGCCTGAAAATGTACTTTTTAAAAAATTCTTAAGTTCTTTTATTGGTACATTTCAGGTATACAATACGTTTACATTTTCATTGGGTGTTTGTACCTGTACATGTTGTATCTTGATTCTTATTTTTTCCCCATTACCTGTGTGCCCTTCACCCCCTCCACCTTCCTATTTACATAGACATCATTTCCATTTTTTTTCTTTTCTCATAATTTTTCCTTTCCCTTCTTTCCTTTCCCCTTCCCCTCCCTTCACCCCTACCTCTTTGGACCTTTTTTCCTATTTCAAATTATTAATTATTCATTTTAATTATTTTAACCCTTATTTACACTTTCAGTTTCTCACACTAGAGAAACTATTTCTCAGACAAAGAAGTAAAAGCAGCAAATAAATATGTGAAAAAAATGTTCAACATGACTGGTCATTCGAGAGATGCAGATGAAAACAACACTGAAAATGTACTTTTTAAAAAGCATTCCTTGCTGGGGATGTAGCTCAGCGGTGCAGCACCTGCCTGGCAAGCAAGTGAGAGGCCTTGAATTTGATTCCCAGAAAAAAAAAACACAAAGCATTCCTTGATTTTCATAAGAATAATGGATTCAATATGGCTGACTAGAGGCCTCATGTGAGAAAAGCTCAGAAAAGATCCACGGAAAAGGGGGATATTCAACAGGGAGGGGCTTCCATGCTGAAACAGAAAATTAATAAGGAAAGCTGATACCAGATAGAGCCCAACAAATGGAGAATCAAATAAGGGAAGCAGTGCTGCCCTGGCAGGTGAGCTGGCCCCTACTTTCTGCTCAGCTGGGAAGCAGCCCTTTTGGACAGTGAAGCAAAAAGTCTGAGGGACCCAGCTAGTGCTGCAGAGACCAGACTTGTGGGGCAGAGTGTGTTCACTGGCCTCAGATGTACAGCGCCCTCTCCCAAACACTGGAGGAAGCAGCATCCCTGTGCTCTCTGCTCCAGCACACACTGCCCCTCCAGTGCAGGCCAGAGAAAGGGTGTACAGGCAATGACACCCTAGCTGAGCTGGCACAGCTCCCAAGCCTGCCCAGCCAGGCAGCCAGCCTATGCACCCGCATGCTTGTGCAGGGGCCCCAGCACTTGCTTAAATAGTCCTCCTGCCCAAAGTGCCTGCCAAGTCACAGGAAGAGCACACAGAGCAGATGGCACCAGCTCTGCAGCACACAGGTCAGCCAGGTCATAGGCAACGTGACTGAACACCCTAGCACGAGTCTTGCATGTCCACTGGACTGCGGGGTCACAGGCACCAGCCCTGAGTACAAGCTGAATTGGCTCTGTTGCTGCTTGGTACACCAGTGCATGATCCCAGTCATCAGAGAATGAGCCCATCTGTGGAGAACACTTCTGGAGTCACTGGTAACCAGACTGCAAATGGGGAATTGTGCAGACTCATGTACTCTTTGGCATAGTGTTTAAGAAGGAGCTGCAGAATGTCCACCAGTGCTCACCTAGGGCTAGGGACTCCCATCCACCCCCTTGGCAGAGCAGCGGGACTGGGGACTCCAGCGGGCAGGCATACATCCGAGGAAACCTTATTAGATATCTTCTGAGTGTTGTGTGTTATACTGTTCTGTTTGGTTTGGCATTGTTTGGTTGGTTTTTTGCTTTCATTTTATTTTTGTGTTCATTTGTTTAGTTTTCACTTTTGTTTACTTTTTTCTTCTATTTGTTTTGACTTAGTTGGTGTCTAGTTTCTCTCCCTCTTGTCAATTCTGTCTACCTCCCCATACCCCCATCTCATGTTCCCCTTCCCATTAGAAAAAGATCTTCCTACTTCCTCATACCTATCCTCTATTTTAGCATACCAATGTTTACAGCAGCACAATTCATAAGGGCTAAATCCTAGAAGTAGCCCGTATATCTATCAAGAGACAATTGGATATAAAAATGTGGTATCTATACAAAATGGAGTACTATTGTAGGAAAATGGATACACCTAAAATATTTTAATGAACTAAATCAGATAGGCTTAAATATCATATAGTATCTCTCACTTGACTAAGGCAAAATACAAGCAAAGAATACAATAAAGGATGGATAGAAGACAATGGAATAGATCTCTTGCAAATGGGTAAGAGTCCAGGAGATGGAGGATAAGGGAAAAGGGAGAAGGGAAGAGAAACTTAGTAGATTAAAGATATGCTATGTACAGGAACCTAATAACTTAATTGACGTAAACATTACATATCATAAACATGAGCCAAAATTAAAATATCAACAAGAATGAAAACGAGGAATGGGGATTTATAGGAGGAAGGAAGGTGATGGAAGGGAAGGGGAAGGAGATTTAAAAAAAAAACAAGCTGAGGTATGTACATGTACCCTCTCCCCAAGACGATTGTAAACTGCACGTACTGCAAACATGTGCTAATAAAAAGAATGATTTAAGATTTTCATAACAATGATGAGCAGTTTCCTTCATAGATGATTATCTTTAACAAAGTCAATACCAAGTAAAGAGAATTATAATCCTGGATTTTGGTAATATTTCTTCATGAACTATGTTATGTATTTTTCTTACACTCTTGTTTTCCACAGCCACAATTCCTTCCTCGTAACATTTTCATTCCCATACTGTTCTAACAAAGTCATTAATGCTCTCTCATACTAGTATAATTCCATTTTGGTGTCTCAGTAATTTTCTCATCACCATATTACTTCTTTCTTATTTTTCCTTCTAGAGGAAGTGCACATCTATATTCTTCCTGTAATCACTTTCTTATATCCCATAGCTTTTGTTCTAAAACTTCTACAACCCTGGGTTTTAACAAAGTTTTTTTCTATCTTGAATGTTTCTATAGATTTTCAGTTATAAAACTTGTGCATGTAATTTATTTTTCCATAGAATAATCTTATATTTTTGTTTTTCTTCCTTTAAAATATAAATTCAAATGGCATTTTACTCTGGAAAAATAAAAACTGTTTCTTATTTTTCCATGTTTTTATATCATATCCTTTAGGAAATGTAAGTCTAAAAGATTTGCTGAGTATTTCATAGTTTTAAATATCACATTACTACTAGATCATAAGATATGTATTGATTTAAGGCTATATTAGGTGCTTTTACATTTTTTCCCTTTCTCAAAATTCTGTACCATGTATCCCTTGCCTTATATGTACAGCTTCTTATACTTTGATCTGTGTTCTAAACCATTGCTTCTCAACAACACTATTTTTAAAATATTTCAGGCTGACATTGGGTATTTCAGCTTCTTTGCTCTTTGCAAAGAACAAGTTTAGAGTTTTGCTTCTTTTATCCATTATTTTTCCTAATTTTAGCTTAATTAATTTCTGCTCTTATCTCTGAGATAATTTGCATTGCCTTGGATATATTTTACTTTATATAGTTTGTTGACCTTGGGGGCCTAGATTGTTGATTTGAATTTTTCCTTTCTTTCTAGTATATGTACTTAATGACATAGGTTTTTCTTTAAGCATGGCCTTGGCCAAATCACTCAAGTTTTGATATGTTGTATTTTTATTTTCATTAAGCTGAAAAAAAGATTTTTACTTTCACTGAATAATTTCTTCTAAAACCTGGGTTGCTAAAAAGTAAATGTATAAATTCCAAATACATAGAAATGTATAGATAACTCTTTTTTATGTTGTAGTTTATATCTAGATATCCTCCCAAAGCCTCTTCCACTCATAAGAGGGTATTTGGGCAGATGATTGGGTCATGAACGTGTGATAGGTAAATATGATTTGGGAGATGAGGCCTGATAGGAGGAGGTGATCACTGGGGGCATGGTTTGGAAGAGTCTATCTCCCTTCCTCCCCTGATCACTCTCTGCTTCTCACAACCCTGCCATGGACTGTTTCTCCTCTGCAATGACCCTCAGCCATCCTACCCTGCCTTAAAGCCAGCTGCCTACAGACTGAAACCTCTTCAGACTGTGAACCAAAATGGACTTCTTGTTTAACTTGTGGTTGTTGGATATTGTGTTTCAGTGGTGTGAAAGTAACTATGACAGATTTTGTTTCCAGAATTGAGGTCATTGCTGATGCATCGTTACCATGTGGTTCAATAGCCATTGGAATTGGCTTGCCAGAGGAATTTGGAAAGGTTTGGAGATGCCAGCTGGAGAAGTTGTCTTAGAAAGCTGAGACAAGCTTGTTGGGAGATTCTGGTCGAAGCCCAGAATGCTGATAGAAATGCAGCTGGTAGAAACCAGGTTTAAGAGGTTTCAGCTGGGAAGAAGGACTCCAGGCCATGTGTGTTCTCCTCTGGCTGAAAATTTGTCTGCACTTGGCTTGTGTCCTGAGACATTGTAGGAAACTGAAATTAAGAGTGGCAGGCTAATTGATTTGGTGGAAGAAATTTCAAGGCAGTCTAATGTTGAAATGGTGGCACTGCTACTATTGGGGCCTTTTAACCACCTCTACCTTGAGAATCAAGAGCAAACAGCCCAGCACAATGATTTAAAATGTTTTGAGTTTGGCCAGAAAGCAAGCTCCGGTAAAATTGGAGCCTGCAATGATGGTGCAGAGAACCTACTTGCCGAAAAGATTAGCATTAAAAAGTCAAGTGCTTTGGAACAGGACAACAGAAAAGATGGCCTGATGGCACCACAAGAACCAACAGGGCACTACTGTTTGCACACTCAAAATTGCAAAGGTGAAAATCTTTGTTTTTAGAAGAGAGCCACCGGGCACCATGCTCCAGAATGGTGGCAGCCTAGGGAAAGGGAATCAATTCCCCAGAATTTAGTTCACTCATGCTCAGTCATCCAGATACTCAGAGGCCTCTACAACTATTAGCAAGATGCAAAAGGGCTCAACTACTGCATCAGCTGACAGCATACCTTGGTGCCATCCACTTGGTGCTGGTTTTACAAAGACAGAGTTGTGAGATCAGGAAGGCTTCCACCTAGATTTCAGAAGGTGGTCTGGTGGGCCAGGCAGTGTGCCTCTTACAGGTCAGTGCAAAGTTGTGAGGATGAAGCTGAGAGTGCAGAGGAGACCTGGGAAAGTTGGAAAAGCCAGGAGCATGGATCATCTGAGGAAAGCCAGGAGGAATGACCAAAGCCAGTTCAAGAGAGAGGCCACGAGGACTACAACCACCAACAGGGTCATAAGGACAGGGCCACCAAGCCTTTTGGAGTTCACATCTCGCCATAGATTGCCCTAAATGCTGGACATGGAACTATGGGATTTAACGTTTGCCCTACTGGATTTCAGTCTGGCTTTGGTCCCATTCCTTTTTATTTCCCTATTTTTATCCTGTCCCATTGTATGATGGAAATGTTTAACTTTGTTTTCATTTGTACAGGGACTCACAGCTAAGAGTTTTCCTTAAATCTCAGAGGAGACTTTGGACTTGGACTTTTCACTAATGCTGAAACTGTTGAGACTTTGGCAATGCTTAGAGTTGGACTAAATGCCTTTTGCATAAAGAGATGCACATGAGTCCTTTGTGAGCCAGTGTTGGAACATTATGATTTATGTCTAGATGTCCCACTAAAGCCTCTTAAATGATGGATGCACGCTACTCATCAGGAGATTGGTCTGTTGATGAGTTTATAGCTAAATGTAATGTTGGGAGGTGTAGGCTGGTGGGAGGAGGTGGGTCATCGGGGGCATAGCCTAGAAAGGTCTGTCTCCCTCCCTCCTCCCTCGATCTCCCTCTGCTTCCTGCTGCTGTGCCCTGAGCTCTTTCTTCTCCACCACGCTCCTTTGGCATGCCACCCTGCCTTGGAGCCAGCTGACTGACTATGGACTGAAAACTCTATAAATTGTAAGTCAAAATCTCTCCTCTTCTGATTTGTAGATGTCAGGTATTATGTCTCAGCAGTAAAAAAGTAACCAAGAGATTATATTTTTTTTAGTTTAATTACATTAAGGTTAGAAGACATGCTGTTGTAGTCTGTTTTGTGCTGCTAGAGACTTTTTAACAACCAGAAATTTTTGGATGAAAATTCTGCAGGCCAGAAAATCCACAACCAAGGCCCCAGCATCTGGGCATGGCCTTTTTGCTGCCTCATTCCAAGGCAGAAGGGCAAGAACTGGGCAAGAGAGAGCAAGTGACCAAACGCGCAGCCTGCAGACCTTTCATACTGGGCATCAATCCATTCATGAGGATGAAACGCTGGTGACCTGGGCATCTCCCCTTACACCCCACCACCCAACGCTGCTGCACTGGAGATTAAGTTTACAGCACATGCTCTTTGATGATGCATTCATACCATGGACATACTTTGTATGATTCCAACTTCTTTAACATTTCAAGAACCACTTCATGGCTTATTTTGATGAACATTCCACATATACTTGAAGATAATGTATATCCTTGTGTGAGCTAACAATGTCCTTCTGGTCCTTCTTTACTTGTAATTGTTCTGTTTACTGTCATTCACTCAGAGATGAGTGGTAAAGGCTGCAAACAAAATTGAGATTTGGCTCTTTCTCTTTTTGTCCTGTTACATTTTGTTTCATGTATTTTGAGGCTGTACTTTTATGTGTACACATTTAGGCTTATTATGTTCTTTAAGTGGGTTGATTCTTTTATCATATCCAATGTCCACATTGTGAAGTGGCTATTGACTGTTTTGGCATAGGGAGAGGAAGAGGAAAAAGGAAAGGGATGAAAAAAATTGAGATGTATTATGGATATGCGCCAACTCTCCACGAGGAATGTGATCATTGTGTGCTGCAAACATGCACTCATAAAAAATTAGAAAAGTGTCTTTTTCCTTTCTAAATAATGGTGTTTTGAGAGTTCTGTTTATATTTTCCATATAGTACCTTTATTGGATAGATGACTTGCACATATTTTCTACCCACTTCACTTAAAGCTTGACTTTTGATGCTGTCTTTCACTTTTTGGAAAAGCTAATATTTTCCAATTCAACCACTTAGTTCTTTGTAAAAACTAAACGGGCCATATATATGCGTCTAATTCTGGATTATGTTCCATAGATCTATGTGTCTATACCTTAGTCATACAATTGTTTCTTCACCTCTGTTTTACTTTTTTTCATTGTGTTTTTCTGTTTCCCTTTGTCCTTTGATAAGCTTTTTGGATGAGCTTACCTCTATCTACAAAAAAATTCTACTGGGATTTTGATTGCTTTTGCCTTGAATGTACAGGTCATTTTGGTGACAACGGAATGCTTCACTATATTGAGAAAGTTCCTGAACACAGCATGATTCTCCATTCATTTTGGTTTTTGTCTACTTCATCTATCAGTAACTAATATTGCAAAACATAAAACTCATAGTAAGATTGGAACTTCCAAATTAATAGTGCGAAAAAATCCAATAACAATCAATCAAAAGGGCAAGGGAAGAAAATAAGCAATGTAGAATAGATAAGACAAAAATAAGTAAAAAGTAAAATGACTGATTTAAATCTAATTCTTTCACTAATTACATTGACTGTAATAAAAACATTCTATTAAAATGCAAAGATAGAGTACCACATAGACAAAACTGTATGTTTATTTACAGAAGACACTTCTATCATATGAAGATACAGGAAAGTTGAGAGAGAAATTGGAAAATATGTCATAGAACCATGAATCAAAAGCAAGTCAGTAAAACTACATTAATTTCAAAGTATACTTTGTGGTTAAAAGTATTACTAGAAATAAGAAGGAAAAATTATTAATGCTAACATATTCATATTCAACAAATCAAGAAGCTATAACTTTTCAAATTTTGTGTTTGTTTAATGATCATATAAAAATTGAACATATAAAACCAAAGTAGGTAAAAAGATACCTCATTTTTAGTTGCTGTAACTTATGAATGTTACCCTCTGTGGCAACTTAAGGTTTTTGATATGGAAAGATTATTCTGGATTATCCAGGTGAGCCCTAAACCTGTGTGGGGAGTGTGGGAGGTAGATAAAAGAGACAAAAGAGAAGAAGTCAATGAGTTCCTGAGACCACAGTGGCAGAGATTTTAGTGATCAGTTCCAAGTCAGGATGTGCTGGCTGCCACCAAAACCTGGGAGAGACTAGGAGCAGATTATCTTCTAGGGGCTGCTAGGTTTCACCCAGTGACTGTGATGTTGGGGGCTCCTAAACCCCAGAAATGTGAGAAAACAAATCTCCTTTGCTTTAAGCTACCAAGTTTGTGGCAATTTGCCTACTGCAAATAATCTACTGTGGTTTTTTCAGTCTGTGAACCTGTAAGATTTTTCCCTGTGGCTTTGTTCTACAACTGTTTTATTAAATCTATTCCTGCAATATTTATTTATTTATATCCTGCTGGTGTTCATAGGACTTTTTGATCCTTGAATTAATGTCATTGGTCATTATAGAAAAGTTGTTACCCATTATCTCTTTAGATATTGTGTCTTCTGCACTCTCTCATTTCCTCCTGGACTCCTTTTATATTGTGTTGTACCTACCCCTGTATCCTCTATGTCTCTTACCCTATCTTATGCATTCTCATTTTTTTTTTGTCTCTGCTTTACTTCGGTTGATTTCTTCTGACTCATCTCCTACTTTATTAACTCTTCTTCTGTGATGAATCTCCTGTTATACTTCACTTTTTTCTTATCATCAGGAAAATTTTAGAATTTTCCTTGCATTATCTCACATAATTTCCTGTTTCTCGAAACATATTAACAATTATTTGTTTTAGTTCTGTTATAGTTTGGAGCCAGAATGTCCCCACAAAGGCCTGTGTGTTAAAGGTTTAATTCCCAGCAGTGGCATTATTGAGAGGTTGTGGAACCTTTAAGAGGTGGGACCTAGTAGGAGGAAGTTAGGCCTTTAGTGGCATGCTCTTGGAGAGAATGTCAGGAATGTGGCCTCTCCATTTCCTCTCTCTTTTGTTTCTCAGCCACCATGCAGTGAGCAGCCTCCTCTGCCACAGGTTCTGGCCATGATGTGTTGCCTTGCCGCACACCCAAAAGATATGAATGTGTGCTGGCACATACTTATAACCCTAGCACCCTAAAAGGCTGAGGTGGTCAGGGGCAGGAGATTTAGCTCAGTGGTTCCGCCACCTGCCTGGCAAGCGCATGGTCCTGAGTTCGATCCCAGTACCAAAACATACATGCATAAATAAATAAATAAATAAATGGCTTACTGTGCATTTTGGGTCATTTCATTTTTCTAGTTTTTTTAAACCCTCTCTCACTAGGAGGCTGGCCATAGTTTTTCTTGCCCTCCTCACTGTGCCTGTGGTTTGAAGCTTTCTTTTGATATACTTTCTGATTGTAAACACATGCCCCCAATAGAGAAGAGAGATAATATGGAAAATTACAAATAACAAAATAAAATTATATGATTTATTTAGAGTAACAGTTTATTTCAATGATATATTACTAAACCTGATATATTACAATCTGATTCTTTCACTTAGTAATTCTGTGACTGTCTTTTATGTCAACATAAATGCATTTTAGACTTTTTAATTAACTACAGAGAGTTTTTTTTGTGTGGATATACCATAAATGGACTCAAACTACTAATCTCTTGGTGGAAAATTAAGTCATGTCATAGCCTCCTCTTAAACACAAAGCTATACATTAAGGCCATCCTCTTAAGTGAAATAAATAGGACGCACATGTATAAATACTGAATAGTTTCTCCTGTGTGAGAAACTGAAAGTGTAAATAAGGAATGAAATGTATAATAGATAATGTGAAATAGGAAGAAAAGGGGCAAAGGGGAAGGGGAAGTGGGGGGTGGGGGAAAGGAAAGAAAGGAAAGGAAAAAATATGAGAAAAGAGGGAAAAAATGGAAACAAAGGTTTTGGAAATAGGGAGAGGTGGAGGGGTGGAAAGGAAGGAAGGGGATTGGGGAAAAATAAGAACCAAGATACATCATGTACAGGTACAAATTCCCAATGATGAGTGTGATCATAATGTGTACCTAAAATGGACCAATAAACTTAATGGAGTAAAATATATATATTCCATATATCTTTGTATTTTTGTCCTATAATCTCCATGAGGTAATGTCTTAGGGATGTAATAAATTAAGTGTGATGCTTAATTTTTATTTATATTTATATTTTTTCAACTTTACTGAATTACGAGATACCTAGCAGACTAGCAGAGCACACTTCTGGGCTCACTTGTGGGGTGACTGGCACGTAGGCCAGCACACTGGGGAGGAGGGAGACCCACCCTGAGCATGGGGGCACAGTCCAACAGGATTGTAGCCTGGATGGAAGCAAAGTGAAAGAAGAAGGAATTTGGAGTGCTTTTTTTTTTTTGAATCTCAATTCTGCTTGAGTAGGAGCCATTTTTGCTGCTGCCGCTGCCGCTGCCGCTGCCACCATCACCACCTACAGACATGAGATTCTAGTTTCTTCAGATTTGCAATGCAGACTCAACACCACTGAGTCTACAAGGAGCTCCTGGGCCTTCAGCCTCTGACCCGCACTGAATCCTTGATCCCTCTTGTTTTGCAGATTCCAGTGTTTTAGATGGAGCAGCTACTGGATGCTCTGGTTCTCCAGCATCCAGACGATAATAAATCTACCTAATAAATGCACTTGTTTAACATATTTCTATTAATTTTACTCCTCTAGAGTACTCTGCCTAATATACTAGATAGATAAAAGCCTATGTGTATTTTATACATTGATACATATTGCTAGATATTCCTCCAAAAAGGTTACACCAACTTACCGACTATAAGGAAAATACCTATGGCTTGACACCTTTCCTTTCGTTGTGTACCATTAATTTTTTCACCCTCACTAACTACATATATGGGTGTGTGTGTGTGTATGTGTGTCTCAGATTGTTGATAAAGTTGGACATTTTTTCATACTTTTTTGCCATTCACATTATGAATTTTCTTTTCATTTCCTTGGCTATGTTCTATGTCATTGCCTTGTTTTTAATTTCCTTAAATCACTGATAACTTAGTCAGTAGTTCTTATTGCAAATATCTTACAATTTGTTTTTTGTGTTCCTAACATTCTAACAGTGCATTGAGTAGATGCTATATTACTGATCTCCACTTCTGTGTAAGCCTGATTATTTTCTTCCTTACCAAAATGTTGATTTGGAAAGTACTCTCCAATACACGGGATTCTTCACCTCAGTGTGTTTCCCAGATAGCCCAGCCAGCCACAGTTGGTGCCAGGATTGGTTTCAGAAAACCAAGTCTAAAACAGGATTTTGGATGGGCCATTTGACCCACGTGGAGACTGGAAACAGGAGCTCCATCACTGAGGTGAGTAGAGCACTTGATAACAGTTGTGAGTGTTAACTGATTGTGTCAGCTTGAGTGAAAAATGCCCAACTAAATTGGATCAGCTAGTCTGGCTGTGGCTGAGGGGATTTACTGAGGTCAGAAGACCCATCCTGGGTGTGAGTGGCACTGACCAATAGACTTAGAGCCTGAATGGTATGAAAGGGAAATAAAGAAGGGAGGTTCATTTCTGTTTTTCTCTTGCTCTGGAGGAGCTCCAGTCTTCACCTTCACCTTGGACATCATCTCTTAGCTTCCATCACAGACCCTTTAGCCTCCTGATACGGACTTGCAGGGGACTCTGAAGTGAGCTCTAGGCCTTCGATCTTTGACTGGATCCTTTAGATCTCCAGTGTACACCTAGCCCTTTTGCTCTCTTCCATACTAAACTCTGTGGGTGGTCCTTGTAAGCCTACCTTGTAAATTCTTATATATTTATATATCTTGCATTAAATCTGTTTCTCTAGTGAGCAGCGACTGATACAGCAGTGAAATTGCTAACATTCATTGGTGGTGAACCGAAGTGTCACACAGTGAAAGAGAATTCATCACAGGTGGAAAATATCAGGTGTTTGAGAAATGCAGGAAAATAATAAATAGAAGAAAATTGGAAGAGGAATATGATAGTAGGAGCAAGAGAAACATTGTATAAAATTAATCAAAGATCTAGGGTAGTGATGGTGAACCTTTTAGAGAAAAATGCCCAAACTGCAACCCCAAATGCACTTCTTTATCTCAAAGTGCCAACACTGCAATTAAATCTGAATACTGAGGTTTAGTTTAAAAAAAAAAAACTCATACATTAACATCTTTTGTCTTAAAAGAAAGACAACACACGTGCCATAGGTTTGCCACCACTGCTCTAGGGTTATCAGTCATGCATTAGAAGTTAAATGTAAAATATAGAGGACCTCCTTGGCAACACATAGTCAGAAGGCAGGCATGAAAATCTAACTATGAGACCCAGCATTTCATTATAAAATGAAGAGGATAAACTCTAAAATTCAGGAAGTCAACTACATGAATTCTGGGATCCTAACTGTGATAGAGTCAGAACATTCCAGTTGATATATTCAGACATCTTGATTCCTCAAATTTCTCTGGACCTCCTAGGCTTTCAGAGGGGACCATTTCTCCCTGTTAAAGAAATCATACTCTATACTTGCTTGGAGGCCATGTAGCTCTGCAAGAAAACATGTGTTCCCCTCTAGATCTGCTTTTACTCATCCCTCTTTATGTCACAGCAATAACTAGGAATAAGGCCCAGCATAACCTGGTCAGGAAAATGTTAAATCTGCTGATAGATGAGACACGATATATTCCAGAGGAGCTACAGGATCCAGCCAACATGTATTAGTAAGAGCTGTGAGACTAAGCATGGGACTGGGATCTGACAGTGCTGAATCACTGGGTACACAGAATAACACTGGATGAGGGAAACTTTGTAGGCAGGGGAGCACACTCAAGTACTACATAATTTAATAGTCCGGCAAGGGCCCTGGGAAACTGTGCTACCACGCTGTTAGCATGGCTCTTAAAACCACGAAGAAAGCAACGGCCCACACTAAGTCAAGTTCAAATGCCAGAACTGTCAAGACAGACCATGGAACAAGGATCAAAACACTCAAACAAAGAGACATGACTTGGAAGGCTGAGGCAGGAGAATGGCAAATTTGAGCCCAGGTTGGGCAATTTAGGGTGATCCTATCTCAAAATAAAATGAAAAAGAACTGGGAATGTAGCTCAGTGTTTCCCAAGTTCAATCCTCAGTACTAGGGAATAAAGGTTCAGTGGCTATATGATGGCTATATGAAGGTCAGAGTAGACAGAAGTGGACAGTAAAATATGATGCTACAGAATTGAGTTCCCTGCTAGCAATAATAGGATTGCACAATAGAGTAGCTGGTGAAACTGACATAAGCATAAGATAGGCATGACTACCAGAATGAGCAACAAGGTCAAAGGAGTAGTCAGGGGTCTGATTTGAAGAAAGCTACTGAGACAGTTATTAGAAGAAACATTTCATAGTGTCAGGTACCAAGGCGTTTGCTCCATCTGTACAAAATAAATCAAGACAGATGATCAGGAAGATTAGGAACACTTCAATAAAAAGCTATGATCACTTGCCTAGTTTATGGATATGAACTGTTCTTCAAATCCAGAACCCATTCAAAGAATGTGTGTATACATATCCATCCTATAAATTGTATATGCTATTATACACAGTATGTTTGTACTATTTACACAGGCACACACACTATTTCATGTATATACATATATATTTTTTCCAGTTCTCCTTCCAAAGTTAATGATGTGTTGCTCACTGCATGCAGCTCCACCCCTGTGGAAAATGTTTCCTCTCCACTGACTTTTAACATCCTTCCACAGTGTGACTGTAATGAAGTCATCATCTCTTTGATCACAGCCATTAATTGAACACAAGGTGCCTACAAATGAAGCGTTGCCTTTTCCTCCCTCTTTAGGTAATTGCACAGGATTCTTTAGTTGACCATTGGCCTGAGTTGATGGAGGAGAGCTGGGCAGCTCCACCATGAATGTCTGGAATACTCTTCTGGCATTTACTCGTGCTCTCTAGGGATGCCTAAGTTCAATTTAGGAAGGACTACTCCTGGATCTGACTTCATGTTTTGGTGTGTCTGACAGCAATCAGCTTCCACACACAGTCCCTTGGTGTCCTATAGTCAAGTATTACCTGTACCAGGGCCCAGAAGCATGGCCGGGTCTGTTTCCAGAGGGGCACCCAATTTTCTGGTACAGGCAGCATGACCCTGTTCCAGAACTCCATGGGCTGATTGGCAGCAATTCTCCCATGGGCACTGGCCTCACCCCTTTACACTGCATCCTTTCCCAGACGGACACCTCTGACACCGCAGGGCCTGTCAGATGAGATGGCCCATGAGCTGCTTGCACCGCAGCTGGAGCTGGTCCTGCTGCAGATCTCTCTCCTGTTCCTGACCTTTCTCCAAGCTCTCAGCCCTCTGTGTCACCTGATGTATG
Organism: Heterocephalus glaber; assembly: GCF_000247695.1. Next base: position 3,275,028 of record NW_004624883.1, read on the forward strand.
GACCACAGCAGTCATCCTAGGGGTAGAATGCTTTCTCCCCGGAGCCAAAGAAGCCTACTAGGTGCATCAGTTATTTCTTATGGAGGCAGACTCAAAATGCAATGATTTATCTTTTTCTTTCAAGAGGCGTATCTCTGATTACTGTATCCTTAAAAACCTCATGAAGTGGAAGTTTCCTGGATCTTCTTAAAGTTTATCTCACACTCTTTGGAATGGGTGTGTCTTACTAAGCCTTCCAGTGTTCTGGATGCCTCTTACCCATCCTGTCCTCAGTTCATGGACCTGAGCAAATTTTCAGAGCATTAACCTAGTGACAAAATAATAGCCAGGTCTGGAGCAGAAAGCATCATGCAATACAATAATGAGTGAATACTGTGATTACATCCCCATTGGGTGATTGTACACTTGAGAAAGAGGATTTGCCTAAAATTTTTAAGAGCTAATGAACACAATAGTTTGAATTAACATTGATATCAATAGACTGAAGTACCATTAGACTTCTTTGTTAGAGTTGAGGGATTATGGAGATCACGTAATAAATCAAGTACTGGCTGGAGTATGGTACCTGTGGGTCTACCAGTTCTACAGACCCAACCAGTTATTGTCTTTCCATTCTTGGAGTGCATAATTGGATCTGATATACGTGGAAGTCGGAGTAATTTGCATTCCACTTTAGGTCCTTGATGTATGTTATATGAGGTATCATAGTGGTAAGGCCAAGTATAAACCTCCAAAAATGCTCTAAGTGAAGACAGTAAATCAAAAGCAACTTCATAGACCAGGTGAGGGAAATCAGTGTTACCTTTAGAGGACTTAAGGATGTTGTTGTGGCTGTGTCTAGATGACCCCCAAAGTCTCTCATGCAGTCATAGGTGGGGCTTTTCAGAGGTGGCTGGATCTAGAGTGTTTGATGCTGAGATGAAGGATATGATGCTGGGATTGATTCCTGGTGCAGTGCTAGGATTAAGGGTGCTCTACCCTGGGTGTGAGTGCTACCTGGCCCAAGGGTGGGGAGCCTGGATAGACTATAAGGGACAAAAAGAGGGCTGCTGTTGTTGTTTGCTGCTTGTTGTTTCACTACAGAACCTACCAAAGCAACATGACTTTTTATTTGGGAAATCACCCTTATCTTTATGTTCATGCATTCTTTCCTTCTGAGTGTAGATTTGGGCTGCTCCTCTATTTTTGCCTGTTCTTTTAATCGCATTCACAACTTCCTATGAGCTGAAACACCCCTGGTTGCCTTTCCAACTTCGCTGGTTAAGATAATCTCAGACTTCATCTTCTAGTGAGACCTTTGGAAAGTGATTAGATCTTGAGATTGGAGGCCTCATGAGGAGTACTGGGGACCTTTTGGAAGAGACTTTGAAGAGCTCCCTTAGGCCTGCAGCTATTTGAGGACACAGTGAGAAGACTGACATCTAGGAACCAGAAAGCAAGCCTTCTCCAGATACCAAGTCTGCAAGTACTTTGACATTTGAACTTCCGGTTTCCAGAATTGTAAGAAATAAACTTGTTTGTTGGGAGAGTCCTGCCTTTGCCATCTCTGTCAATACTTGTAGTACTCTGAGTGGGTAGTCCTGGGCTAGGATGAAGTGACCCACTTAGTTATCCCTTAGAAATGACAAGCAAATCCACCAGCCATGGCCTGAGAAGACCACGAGGTTTCCAGGGCCTCAGACCATTTCCAGAAGGAAGGACCCTGTCCATCCACAAGGCAAGCCACCTAGACCAGCAGAGATGCTGGCTGAGCAGGAGGGGAATCTACAGGGAGAGTAGAGATGGAAATGGTGAACATCAGTGAAGTCTTGCAAGCAGCTCTGGTAGGAGGTGTGTGGTGCCTCCTTAGGAAAGTGAGCACAACGTAGCCATGGGAGAACTGGTCTAGAATCTACACGAACACATGAGCCTGAGCAAGGTAAGAGTGAATGATAGTGGTTGTTGTGGTGTACCACGGAAACATTTGCCCACCAATGCCCTTCTAGCACAGATCTTGCTTCTCCAGCTGCTACAATTGCTGGAGGCTGACAACCCTCAACCAGATCTCTCCCAGACACACCCCAGTTCATGTCTGTCCAATTCGTGCTCACATCCAGTGAAGGGCTTGAAGGGTCCATCCCCTTGCCCTAACTGGTGACAACTGGGGAGGACCATGCAGTCAGCCTCCGTGATTCTCCACTGGATCGTGCTCTCAGCACTTCCCTGAGTGTTTCCCAGAAAAACTGACCCGTGACCCTGTGCTTTGCTATACAATTGGGGGCTTTTTCAATTATTATTTCTTAACACAGGTACAGTTTTTTCAATCTTTACAGTTTCTGGTGTTTTATGTCATGCTTAGAATGGTATTTCCTATACCCCATATTAGAGTGCCTTTAGGGTTTTCTTTAAAAACTTTTCAAATCTTTCATACATCTGTAATTTGGATGTGAAAAGAGAGGTAGGTATTCGAGTTTGCTCATTGTTTTTCACATATTGGTTGTCTTTATATTATTTATATTATTATATAAACAAGATATAATTATTCTTATATTGTTTACTCTTCAAAACTTTTTTGAGGAGTAATGCTTTTTTATCCTTTTTCCAAATTGTAGTTTCCAATGCTTCACTCATTTTTTTTTACCACTGTATTTAATAATTAAAATGCTCACATTGTGAATTTTTCTGAAGTGCAGTGTTGGCTGCATCCCACTGACTTTAGTATGTAGTGTTTCTGTTTGTTTGAGACAGGGTCTCTCTGTCTAATCCAGGCTGGCCTTGAACTATGTACCTCAGGCTGGGCTCAACTCACAGTGATCCTCCTGCCTCAGCCTCCAGAGTGCTAGGTTTACAGGGGCCCGCCATCACGGTGGGGTCATTAGCTTTATTTTTCACATATGCACCCAACTATGATTTCAATTTCCTCATTTTTAAAGAACTGATTATGTGAGTTTTCCAAGATTTATAAATAGTATGGGTTTTTTGTATTCGAAGCTTTATTGCAGTGAAATTAAAGAATCTAATTTGCACTGCTTTTCTCAGGGGCCAGGTTGCCATGCTCTCACCTGCATCATTCTCATGGAAATAAAACCAAGAAACTATTTCCCTTGTTCCAACATGGTTACCTGTAATTTTCTGTAGGTTAAGGCATCACAATTCAAGGTAAAGATGTGGGTTTTTTTTTTTTTAATAGGGAAGTGGTTAAGGATCATTCTGAGGACTTTATGACAAAGATGTCAGCTGTTCAGACACCATTTTTGTTTCCTCTTTGGTTGCTGTTATCGCTTGATTTTCTTTGGAATTAGAAGTGTCACAGGACGCCAGGGCCAACACTTCTTAACAGACTTTCCAAAGGTGAATCAACCCAGGTCTCCAGGCTTGCCGGACACTGAGGCAGGGCATTAGGATTTCCGGGATTGGACTACTGCCTGGCTGTATTACAGGAGTGGAATCTCTCCTTCTTTGTGCTTCAGCATCACCATCTGTCCGGGGGTGGGGGAGCCCAGTGGCACCCAGACAAGGTACAGGGCTATCGTGATGGGCAAAAGAAGCAGGGCCCAGAGAACAGGCACAGAAGCAAGCCAGGAAATCTGGGAGGGGGCCACACACCCAGGCACTCTCTTCCCCTTGCTCATATGGAGAAAAGGGTCCCCCTTGCATGCCTGGCAGCTCACATATGTCCAGGAGTCATATATGGGAGAGGGGAACAGACAAAAGTTGAAAACCTGAACTGGGAACAAACTCGAAGGCCAAAGACACGAGCCACACCTCGAATGCTTTGCTGATTTCTTTATTTATATATTCCCCTTTACAGATGATGGTGATAGAAAGCAGATGGATTCCCACCCTACCCACCCCCTTAAAACACAGACACAGTTTTCATTTAGCATATAAAAGCATTGGGGCGATGGTTCAAATTCATCTCACTGGGTGACTAGAGCCAGCAGAAGGTCCATTTGGGGGGCAGTCTGAGCACCTCAGGCCCAGGAATTGGGCAGGCCAATGCTGAAATGAGCCTGCCATGCTGAGGTGCCAGGAGAGGCAAAAGAACCAAATTGTGGTGAACAGAGCTGTCTAGCCCTGTGGTGTGGCCTAAAACAAGACAGTGGGCTCCTGAGTGGCTTCCAGTGAGGTCTACAGCCCCAGAGAAATCTGTGCTTCAGGGTTCACATCTGCATAACCATAATGGGATAAGAATCCTGCCCTGGAGGTGTTGCAGGGCTATAAGGAGACTCCAAATAGAAAGGATTTGTCAAAAGTGCTTCTCCAGAGGTAAAGTGCTATATAAATTTAGGGGAATTCAATTGATTGGCTGTAATTGTGAGCGCCCCGAGGATAAGAGTGGACTGGCTCATGGGCCCAGGGGACAAGGAAGCTGTCAAATTCCGACTGTGCCCAAGGTGGGCACCAATTAATGGTGGGTAATGCCCACTGCAAATCAGAGTTTCTTTCGTTTCTTGGCCCCAGGAAATTACCAAAGCCTAGCACCTGGACAGGGCTGGGAAAGTCACTGGGTACGTTACAGAGTCACAAGGGCCAAGGGAGAGGAAGAGGGGGCATAAAAGCAGGGGGTAATCACTATCACCACACACCAAAACAGACAGATACCCACTGGATGCAGGGCATTGAACTTGTGGTGCAGATGGAAGCGGGGGGGGGAGAGTGAGGTGTCACAGCAGCTGAGGGAGGGATACTGTCCCCAAAAGACCCACTTGCTGGCTCCCCTCCTCTGAAAGAGATAATACCAGTGCCTGTCTATCTGCATGTGGAGGGAGGGCAGGGAGATAGGAAAAACTAGGATGGGATCCTCCTGTACTCTATCTAGCCCTTTAAGGAGGTGTCAGGATAGGGATGGGGCAAATAGCTGATTTGTGCACTTTGAGGCTGAGGCCTGAGTTTGCTGGGAGTTTGGAAAAAGGCAGTGATTGTCAGCACAGCTGGAAGTGAGCTGATCTGCTCAGAGATGGGCAGGGTTTTAGGGAGCTGATCCTTAAGAGCCTGTGATCCTGCAGACTGAGCATTGTGAATGCCCTTCTGGAAGAGAGGTGGGTGAAGTTCTTTGAAAGGGGGGGCTGGGAAGAACGAGTGAAGGGACTCATGGGGAGAGGGCTACCAAAGACAAACTCTTCACAGGCTTGTATTTGGAGAACAAGGGAAGAAAAACACTTCAGGTGCTCCTGCTGCTGCTGCTGTGCCCCGACTCCCTTGGCAAAGGGGCTTGGGACCTCCCGGGGAACTGAGGAGTCCGCCCCACAGGGAACCTACTGGCACCTACAGGTTAAGGCAAACAAGCCAGTAGACCACATTGAAGAAGAAGAATGTGACCGGGAAAATAACTCGGGAGTAGTTATCCAGCCGGAAGAGGTGGATGCGAAGGCGACCCCTCTGCCAGGTGCAGCCCTCGCAATCAGGGACCATGCAGAAATACTTCCTGAAACACCTGCGGCTTCCACAGAACCTTCCACGGGGGGGCTCGGGGGCAACTGGGGCGGGGAGCTCTTGGAAGGAGCAAGATATTTGCTCCTTTCCATCACTTCCCTCAGAGGTGACAATCTCGCACACAAACACCTCCTCCTGCTGGCGGGCACGGGCACGGGCCAGAGCACGGGCGCGGGCGCTGCTGATAGGAGGCTGCATTGGACAAGAGAAGAAAAGGGGAGAAAGAGAAGAGTCAGGGGAAGGTGAGCCACACCTATGGGTTACAGTTTTCGGCAAACTCTGTCCTTGGCACACCAGCATTCCAATCACAGCAGCAAGTTGATTTCTCCCTCAGCTCCTGCTAACTCCCCAAACCTTGGGGCACTATAACCTCATTGCCCTCGGCTACACCTCCACTACCCACTCCTACACCCAGCTCGTACATGGCGGAGTATGGGAGAGGCATGGGCCTTCTTGTGGCTGTAGCTCAGGTAGTTGAGGATGGCAAACTCCAAGAGGGCGCAGAAGCAGAAGATGAAGCAGATGGTGATGTAGAGATCCAGGATGGTGATGTAGGAGACACGCGGGAAGTTCTTCCGAGAAAAGGTGCTCAAAGTTGACATGGTGAGTACGGAGGTGATCCCTGCGAGGAAAAGGAGTGCCTGACCCACGTGCTACGCTGCCCACAGGATGTGGCAACAGCCAGAGCTGAGCCAGGGTCACCCGTGCCAGGTGGATGCCCAGTTTTTACCCTCTCACCTAAGGAGGTCCTGGCTGGAGCACAGTCTCTCTGGATCCAAAAGGAAACCCAGGACAGCATTGTGGTCATAGAAGGAGGAACATAGTTTTGAATGGCAATATAGCCAAACCGCCTACTCACATTGAAGAAAAACGTCGTGACCACGAATTCACCTGGAAAACATAAAACCCCATAGTGTGATATACAGCAGGGCATATACTGTGAGAACCCTACTGCTCAACTCACAGGGTTCCCTGCGGCAGTCAAACAACAGAGGCAAACTGTTCCATGCAACACACATAGGACCAGAAGGAGCCCAGGGAGACGGCTATGCCAAGGCCAAATTCATCACTGCTTTTTCAGTTCACTGTCCCACCCCAAGAGCTGTCTTTTCAGGGTGGCAGAAGAGTCAGATCAAAGTGAAAAAATCAGTTCGTCCTCTTGTTATCAGGCCCACACAACTGACATGCAGAAGGCTGACTTTGCCTCCATGCCCACTGAGATGTTCAGTGTATCTGCAGGGCCACACCTGCACTGCTGGCCCTCAGGGAATGAGGGGACAGAGGCATGTGCTGTGACTGGAGGAAGCACATGGCTTCTGGTCTTCTTTCTACACATACACTGCTTCACTAGGGGAGGGTCCCCCAAGCAAGTACTCTCCTGCCTCCCAAACTTCTGAGGGCTCAATGGCTCTGTATTCTACGTGAGCTACAGAATCAACTCTACACTCTGACACTAAAAGCCCAAAGTGACCCAGATCCAACTGATGGATTACACACACACACAGACACACACACACCATACAGCTAATCTCATTGGTTCTCAGATTCTCTGAGATAGCTTGAATTGTTACACTAATATTCAAACCCCAAACCCCCTGTTCTTAGTCTAGTCTAGCACCTTTAGCGCAAATGGATTTTTCAGGAACACAGAGAAATTGATCTGAAAGTGAACATTTCAACCAGCCCTCTAGGTGTCAAGTCTGCAGAGCATACCTGTACCCCTACAAGGGGGACTGATGTGTTCATGTTCCTTTGGGCATGTGTCCCTACTCTGGTTCTCAGCCTAGACACCAATGGCTTCCGCAGGACCTGATGACAACTTGCAACTCCAATTGTATCTTCAGCCTTCCAGTGCTTTGATATAACTGCCCCAAACACTCTGTATGCTATCCTGCCTCCATGGCTCCTTTGGGTTTTTCTGAGTTGAGAGGACTCGGACTAGAAGGAGGAGTGGACTCAAGGCTTTGAAAAGTGAGGGAGAGAAATGAACCAGGGCTGTGGAGACTATAGCAGAACATGATCTAGGTCTAGAGGAATACAGAACATCAGTTTTCACTATCAACATCACAATGTATTTGTAAGAGCTCCAGTCCTGGGTCATTTATGAAGTTTATGTCCAGACTCCCACTTCAGTGATCCCATACAATTCCTTGGCCTTGAAGTAGGTGGGCTTTGAAATCCCTTGAAGCTAGTGGCTCATTTAGGCCCTGCAGCTTAGCCCCTGCCCATCCCAGCCTGGAGTAGCCTGGAAACCAGTAGATGCTCATGACCCTTCTTGCTGTCCGCAACAGGTGTGGAGAGCAAACCAGAACACTAACCTGCCCGTGCAAGGGAGATCGCCTGTGAATAGGTCTGGGTGTGCTGGAGCTGAAGGACAGAAGCCTTGCCCACTCACCTTGGCAGCACTGACACTCAGGGAGCAACACTTCTCAGACTCTTCTGGAAAAAAAGGCAAGGAAGTGGCTGGGAGCAGTGGGAAACCTGGCTCCTGAGCAGAAGCTTTGACCCAAGTGCCTCCAGTGATGCAGCAGAGACAAGTGGCACACTGGACCACTGGCCAGAATGTATTGATCAAGTTTCTAGTTCTCTTGCCCTGGGGTCTTGATTACAATTTAAGAGCCTGCTAATTAGCAGTAACCACCCCAGTCCCTGCAAAACTGCTGAGTTTACATGTGCTTGTCAAAAGGTTTTTTTGTTTTTTTTTTTGGATTTCTCTGTTTTAATCTTGTTTATTCTGGACAAAGAAGAAGTTTATCCACTTGTCAAAAGATAAAAATTTGTTTTTGAAAGCCATGAGAAGAATGCTAACACACACATTCTCCTTCCTGAGGAATGGAGAAACTGGGGTGAAGAAAGAAAGGCGTATAGCGCCAAGGAGCCAAAGCAAGTAAAAGAAATACTAAAGATGTTTTCTGGTTTTACTCTTACCTGCTTTGCCCAGACCATGGTTGTGCTGCAAGCGGGAGAAAATTAAAAAGTTGACAGGGCTCGGACTAGAAGGATGAGTGGACCCATGGCTTTGAAGAACAATGGAGAAAAATAAACTAGGGCTGTGGAGACTAGAACAGAACATGATCTAGGTCTAGGGGAATACAGGTCCTTTCATTTTGACCTACTGTAAGAGTGACTGGGCTGAATATAAGTTGGATAGTACTGGTGGAAAAGAACTAGGTCCAATGAACAGAAGTTCCAGATGAAACATGGTGAGTTTGCTGATGGGCTCAGCTGTCTGTCTAGAGAAGGAAGAAAACTCCTTGCAAGACAGTCAACAACTGACTGCTGTAAGGTTCCACCGAAGCACCGAAGCTCCAAAGCTGTCAGAGGAGGATGATTCACTCACTGCGGGCAGAGGTGGATTTTCTGAGACCTCGTGAAGCAGAGGTCCTCTGGTTCAAGACCCAAGGGGACCAGAGTAGACAGCTAGCACTGCATTCTGAAACATTAGGAGATGAGTGCATAAGTCTGCTGCAGAAAGAGAGTAGGAGTGGACTGGAACAGTTTGAGAACAGCCCAAAAGATCACACTGACCCGGGAAAACCATGTCCAGCAGAAGAGAAAGAAGACCTGGTGGTTACCTAGTGTCACTGATCTGGTGATGATGCTGGCCATGGGGCTTTGTAGTCACTAGGGCACCATTTTGAAACAATGCACAATCATCTACTAAACGGAACCACTAGTGACTTACAAGCCCCTGGGCCTTATCTCCTCTGCTAGCTTTGATGATGAGTCCCCACCTATCTGGAGAAAGCGAGGTACAGAAAGCTATGAGACAGGCCCATAGTTAGCTGGCAGAAGAGCCACTATCTCGGTAAAGGCAGTAGAATTGCTTCCCTAGAACCCCCAGGAAGAAGGAAAGCATTTGTAAAGCAGCCCTTGCCCCTTGCCTAGTACTGTGCAAGGAAAGCTCTAGCCAGGTGAGCATGAGCTGTCCTTTACCTAGTGACTAACTCCATGAGTGAAGCAAAAGTTAGTTTTCTGTCTAACCACACAGAAGCAAAGCAATATGGCTCCCATGACAAATGGCAGTTTGGGTGACTCATTCCATCCACATTCTGGAAATGATGAGGGCAGTGCCCTGAACTTGATCAGTACATGTGAAGAGGGTTTCCAGGGTTGCTCTGGAAGCAACCCTGGGAAGGTCCCTTAGGTCCTCATTCAGGTCACCTAGAAACACAAGCAAAGATGCTCACATCTAAGTGGGAGCTGAAAGTTAAGAGACCCAGGACCCTCCCCTATGTCCTTGTTGGGTACAAGACCAGAAAACCAGTAGTGACCATGTCTATGCTGAAACCACCATGAATTCTTTGACAGCAATGTGTGCTTTTCAGAGCCGCTCCTCTAAGACGAATGTCAGTGTGGCAGCACTGTAGCTTCTATAATCTCCTTCACCACCCCAGCTGCCATTAGAACACTAGTCTCCACCTCCCATTAAGATGGGCCTTGTCTCCCTTCCAACCAGCTTGGACTGTTCTGGATACGGAGATGTCACACAAGCTCCAAGTAGGTCAATGAAGACCTTGAAACTGGAGGGTTTGCATGAAAAGCTGGTTGCCAAATCTGACGGCAACAAAATTTTATTTACTTACCTTACCTCTCAAGAGGCATGGCAAAGCACTTACTTCTTTGCAGATGAGACTGAGACATAGTTGTAAAGTCTCAGTTTCCTCTGCAAACAGTTGTAAGTGCTTAGCATTTACAAGGCAGGAGCCATGTCCTGATGGCATGGGTGCACAGCATCCATACACATGACCATCTCCACATACCCCTACCACCTTCTTGGGCCCCTGCCTGGCCCTGGTTCCCATGGCACACTTACCAGCTGGGGTGGAGACAATTTCAGTTTTGTTGCTCACTCCAGTAAAGTAAAACTGGAAAAGCTTCCAGGTGTTATTCTTGTTCATTTCCAGACTGAAATTCTCCAACCTGTAGATCATATCAGTCACAGGGTAGGAAACTGGAAAGCAAAAAGGGTCAAATGAGACTGGGAAGCCCAGCTGATGTGCCCTCCAGCATGAAGTCAGCCTGAGCAATGCCCTGGAGCCTTGACTCTGGCCTCGCCAGCTGTGAGACTCAGCCTCTCTTACCTGGTTGTTGAAGTCCATTCAATAAGTGCATTTACTGAGCACCAGGCCCTGGCCTGCAAATACAGGGATGAGCAAGGCATAAGCCTGCCCTCAAGCATCCACATTCTCAGTGAGTAGTATACAACTGTGACTTTTGGAGTTGCTCTAGAAAACTTCTACCCACAGAACAGTGAGGAAACAAAGTAAGGGACTATTACTTGGGAACACACTCAGAGAAGACTTTTTAGAGCAGGTGACACTCCCAGTAAATCTTGAGAGTCAAGTAAACATTTCCATGTGGATGATGCCGAAAGGTGAGGAGCAGCACTGAAAGGTGAAATGCCTGCTTTACTGTGGAAATGGCAAAATTTCAAAATGGTGAGCTCACAGAGATACTTAGGAGGAGGGAGCAAAGGCCAGTGCATGAAGTGCCTTAGGGTCATTTTGAGGAATTTGGAATTGATCCATGGAGTTAAGGAAGGATTGCAAATGAAGAAGTGACCGGGTCTAGATGCTGCTTCAGGTCACTATGGTTCTTACGTGCGGTCAGCAGGTTGGCAAGTTGGCCAGCTATGAAGGGCCAGTGCAGCAATTCAAGCACATTACAACGAATGAAGGCAGGAATCAAAGCTGCGACAGTCAGAATACAGAGAAATAGAAACAGAGGAAGGGTAGATAGAGAATCAGGAGGGAGCACCAACGGGATGTGTTGGTTGATTAGATGCAGGAGGTTGGGGACACAGGGAAGCACCAAAGTTTTTGGCATCAGTGAGACAGATGGGAATGCAGAAGCAACATGTTTGTTCAGGTGGCAGGGGTGGGAGCAGACAATCAATTACATTTAGGATATGTTCCAGTTCAAAGGGAAGATGTTGCAAAAGTCCAAGGGGAAGATGACAAAGGCCTACACCAAGGCGATAGCAGCAGAGATGGAGAAGAGCAGACATACTTGAGATATAGCTCAGAAGCGGGTAGCTCACTTGAGGTAGGTGCAAGGAAGAAGGAGGAAATAAGCATGAGGCCCGGGTAGAGCAACACAGGGAAGGAGCTGAGGATGGGGGTGGAGGGCAGAGGCTTGGCACTACTTTGGAACCATCTTAGGAGAAAAGCAGAAGCAGAAAAATGTAAACAGCAAAGATGAGAAAAAGAAGGGGCCCAACATATCTCTGGGTTCCCCGAAACCTAAGAAGGTACTCACAGCTAGAGAAAGACAGAGGGCAAGAGTGAGAATCCATTGGGAATTTGAGCATGTGGAACGAGCATCTCACGACAATGGACATCCTGGAAGGAAGAGAAGAGCCTCATTAGGCTGGCTCTGAGCATCTAGGTTTCCATCCAGCTTTGACCTGTGGACTGCCACTATTGAATGGCAACAGCAGAATTTAAGGCAAAAAGCTCAAAGGAGAGACAAAAAGAGAAGGAGTACAGCATGGAAGTATTTAACTACTTTGGGCTCCATCTTCATAAAATTATATGAACTTAGATGGACTTTTGTTGCTCGCCCAGCCCAGTTTCTAGGATCTACAAATACCCTCCCCACTCTACCATCTCCGACCCCACCCCCTCCAATGATGCTCCACCTCCCCCTGCCAGCATCTAACCTGCTCTTGAGTTCCAACCGCTGTGTTGCTGCTCTGCCTTGACAATTCCACCACCGTGGACTTGCCGTTGCATCCAGTGCTCACTTAGGATGGAATTGTCCAGGCAATGCAATCGTACTGGTACATTCTAGCTGAGGGAGCTGGGCACTGGGAGCCAAGTCACTGGGGAGTAGTCCCAGCTCTACCACAAACTTGGTCTGTGACTTTAAACAGAATCTTTGTTTTTTGTTTTTTGTTTAAATTGTGAGGCCTCAATGTCTCTGTTTACATGAAGAGGTTGAGCTGGGAAAACTGGATAGGCCCTTCCTTGAGAATATCATTCAGGATGAGAGGCTGCTCATAAGTCATTGGCTAGATTCCCAAAAGGGAGGGAGACTCCCAAGAGGCAAGACAACAAAGGTTTGACTTACCTAATTGCATATAACACCTTGCCATTCCTGTGGATTCGGACCATCTGGTTTGGCATGGTGACACTATGCTCCATGGTGTTCTTAGAATTCACGAAGAAGGCTTCCGGGGTCCACACATTGTTCACCATATCACCACTCAGAACAAAGCTGTCAAAGGTCTTATTGAAACGAAGACGTTCGTCGTACCAACTCTGATACAAGAAGATGTCAACGGTGTATTCCTGGTGGGAAGGATTGAAAACCAGACACTCTGGGCTGAGCAATGGACATCCGCACACAAATATATTGTTTGCCACCTCTTAACCTTCAATCCTAAAGGCAATGTAGTAGAATGCATGAAGCACTAGACCAGGATAGGGTCCCTTCTCACTGCCCAGAGATTCATCCAATGTCAGGACTGGAAGGGACTGAGGTTACCAAGTCCAGCGATCCCAGCCGAAAAGTCAGCCAGCCCTTCTGGATTACCACAGCAAAGGGAGCAAGGCCCCCACATTATGCAGCAGTTAATACCAATCTCACACCTCAGAATACAAAGGTTTCCCTTAAATGGAGTGCCCTACTTTCACTTAGCAATTCCCTTTGCACCCACCCCCTGGATGCACACTGAGTAGGTCTAGTCCTGTTCCAGGGGGCAGATCTCCAGAAATGACGTTTTATTGAATTTAAGATGCCTTTTTCCCAAATTTTTGAAACCAGGATACATCTTCCAGTGGATGCATATTTTTAATGTTGCATTTTCCCCTCTTTATCTTAGCAAACTCTGATTTAAAATGGTTGTGTGTCTTAAATCAGAGGCAAAACTGAATCAATGAAAGGCATCTAAAGATTAGAATCATGTCTTCTTGAGTCTTGTCTTTTCTAGAATGAGCATTTATGACTACAAGCTTTCTGTTTTTTCAACCCAATCATTTGTTTTACCAACAGATCTGCAAGGACTGCAGAGTCAACTGACAGACTACTCATTTGTGACTCTGCCAGAATTCGAATAGTCTCACTCTTCCAAGCATACACAGACATCTCATAGGACTTAGCCCATGGCACTGCTGCACTACTACTCACTTCATGCTGTTTACTCTGTAAGAACCACCACAGATCTTTGGGTGATTCCACCATTAGGTAAAGAATGTATTGCCCAGCAGAATGGCAAACACGACAGTAAAGCACAATGGCATTAACCCCCCTCGAAATATTCCTCTCTTTGAACACACTTATCACATTGTTCTTGCTACTTTCTGAAGCAGGTCTGAAAGTCCTCTTTCCTGAGTGTCTTTAGTTGTGCTGTCATGGCTGCCTCCATGTTTTGAATCGATTCATAATGTTTCCCTTTCATGGTCATTGTGATTTTGCGGAAGAGCCAGAACTTTCATGGTGCCAGATCCAATGAAGAAGGTGGATGAGGACACACCATAATATTTTTACAAGTCCGCCTTTCCATTGGATGGGACTTGGCAGCAGCATTTGCTGTATTTTTTATCACACCTCATAATGACTCACAAAAGAGAACTTGCAGAACTGCCTCAGAAAGTAACAAGAATGATAGGGTAAGTGTGTTCAAAGTGAGGGGGAATATTTTGTGGGGATTCATGGTAATGTATCTTACTGTAATAAATGTTAATGTCAGCATTTACCATATATTTTGATCATCCTTTGTATGTAGAGTCAAGGATGCCAATGATTTCTAGGAAATTTGACATCAATAAAACAGTAGAGTAGGTGGGATCTGGTGATATTTAAAAGTCCTGTTAGCTCTGATATTCCAGATTCTGAGGCTCCACATCAGCATAAGCTCATGAGCTATTCCCATCAAGTTTTTTTTTCATGTTTCCTTATAAATGAATAAGAGAACATTTCACAGGCAAGCTAAGAAACAAAATAGGACTTGGTCACTAAAAATGACACATCTAGAAACTGTGTCCACACTTAGGCACATGAACATGTAATTGTGTCAAAGTAAAGCAGAATAGAGAACAGCTAGATGATACTGACACTACAGAAAACCAAAGGTGGCCTAGAAATGGTTCCAAGGGAATATGGAAGGAGACCTACTAGAAACGTATGTGTCTGCCTATTATCCTCTTTGTTAAATGGGGGACTAGAAATAATTTGGGAATGCCCCCCTAAATCACCCAGTGTCCAGCCCTGATGTTGAGATCCTTCCCCTACCAGTGGCCAAAGGCCCCATTGCTATCCACTCAGGTGTGCATGGAGGAAAACAGCCTCAAAGTTTGACTGTAAAAGTTTTCTATTCTCAGATGTTCCCAAAGGAAAGTGACATTCCTAAATAGATATGGTACCAGACTGGGAAGACACATTTCCTTTACAAATAGGTGATGGTGGGTCAGTTGCATGAACTAGACTCATCACCTGTGCGGGACTATGGTGCTACTCCTGCGAGGCTGATACCCTTTCAGCCCCACACTCTCATGGCAAATCAGAGATCCTAGCTCAACATCATTTGAAAAATTTATAAGCACACACACTTTTGATTGTACACAGCCAAGTTTCTCCTTTCAGCTTTTATTTGGGAAGTGCTGATGTTAATTAACCTCGATCCTTCATTCCTCAGAATTATATTAAAAGGCTGGGGATTTAGCTCAGTGGTTTCTCCACCTGCTGCGCAAGCGCAAGGACCTGAGTTTGATCCCCGGTACCAAAAACAGAATTATATTAAAAAACAAAGTACTTTGAGTCATAAGAGAAACATCTATCTAGTCTCATGTTTTTTAAATGAGGAGAATCATTTTTCTGCTTTGTTTTGTTTTGCCTTTCAAACAAGTGTGCAGAACCTCTGAATGTATGGGTGCATATGCACAGATGTACCTGTGATTATTTGCTCTCGAGATGCTTTCTGTCCCATACACTGCCTGTCAAACATCAGGATGTTCAATAGGAAGAAGCACAAGAAGCTAGAAGCTTGCACCACTGGTATTGAAAGGGGAAAGAGAGACTGAAATAGAACTGCAAGCAGTTTGAACAGCACGTACCAGAACTATGTCACAACACAACTCTTTATTTTAAAGATAGGGAAACTGAGGCCTGAAGGCATAGGGAGCTGTCCACTCCCAGCACCATTACCACGGCCTTGCACTAGAGTAGACTGGAGAAGCAGACAAGCGCTTGAGAGCCTGTTGACCATCTGCAAGGGAGCCCCGGAGTCCACCCTGCCTGGCCGCACCCCACTTGCCTTTACAAAGGGCCTTCAGATTATGCCCACATTCCCAAGCAGCTGGAGGCCCCAGCTTGGCCAGCAGTCTCCTTAGTCCACAGGACTGTGAACTGCTCGGCAGCTGGTGGGAAGCCCGCCCCTCCACAGCCACACTGTGCTCATGGGCTGCTATGAAGTGTTTTGAATAAGCACTTAATTTCTGGTCAACACAATACCAATTGTAAATTTTTTACACATCAACCGAGAACTAATGGCCCAATGTTTCCCCGTTTTGACAAGGGAACTTGGGATGTACATCACTTGTCTTTTAGCTCAGCTGAAACTAGAAATTCAGAATTTAGGAAATGGCTTAATTCAAGTCACCTGCAACAGCTACTGCAGCCAGACACAGCATGGGGAACTGGTTATGCTGTGACGGGCCATTGGTCCCAATCTGACCACTGCCCTTCAAGCTCAGACTGGGTGCTTCTGAGTCCAGCCAGGACTCAGAAGACTGGCAAAACATCTGATTAAAAGCCACATGCCTTGGGCTCAGGCAGCCTTTTCAGAGGACACATCTGACTGATCGAAGGGGGCTCAAACTCCCCCCACCAACAACTACACTGACTACAACTAACACTAGGATTCATGACCCTGCTGGGAGGCTCCAGTCCATTGAAAGTTAAAGGGATCCTTAATGGCAGCCTGGGTTGCCACCCAGCCTACTACGAGGATCCACAGACAAGTGCGCTCTGGGCAATGGTGTGTTCTATGCCGGAGTAGCAGAAACTTGTGTCCCCCTCCTCATCAAGTATACCAGAAGAAAGCAGGCCATGCAAAAATAGGCCTTCTGCAGCTTTAACACATGGTCTGATAATGGAGAAGCAGATACCTGGGCCTTCCCTCGGGGTTACTTACCTTTGCAAGGCTCATCTGAAAGCCAAGTCTCACCCAACCACATGGTGTTTGCTGGGTACTGGTGGGTATGTGAAAACTGTGTCTGCTCTGGGCCGAGCCAAATCTACAGCTATGATGACGTTGGTGATCAAAGCTTTCCTCACTGTCAGGCTCTGCAGATACAAGTGACCTTTACAGAGCATCTTTCATAACACATTTGGTCAGCTAACTTCTACTGAGTCCTTGGGATCAAGGAGTCCGTGGTGGACAGAGCAAGATAGACATAGAGGAGATCATTCCAATGAACTGAGGTAGGTATAAGGTAGGAAGATGCACGTGCCCAGAATGCAGTGTGGTGTAAGAAGGGTGACATTAGTAGCTGTGGACAGTGGGGAAGGTGCCATAAACAAAATGTCCTCTGAGCCGGACTCTGAGGGAAAAGGGCTTGTGACAAGAAAGAAAATAGAGCAATGGTATCTCAAATAGGATACTGCTTGAACAAAGCTCAGCTCAGAGGCTCAAGGTGGTCTGGGAGTGTCCATATTTTGGTATAGATCAGAGCATGTGCTCTGTAGAGGGGTAAAGCAGGGCAGATCCATGGAAGGCCACGCTTGCTGGACTGTGGGGCCAAGCTGCATCCTTGGCGGGAGGGCTAGGGTAGGCAGAGTGCTCTGCAAATGAAGCCTGAATGGTGATAGTAAGGACACTCATATAAATGCCAGTGGATAAATACCAGGAGAGAGAAAGGAACAAGGACACAATTAGAGAAACAATCACAGAGCAACATCTGGCAACCGTAGACTTAAAGGCACATAAATAATTATCAGAAAGAAAGAGCCATTCCATTGCAGTGTTTCAAGTTGCTTTATTTTTATTTTGAAGGAAGGACTGGAAGATCTAGTCACGACTCCAAAGGTCCTCTTCAGACAGCAAGAGACTTACCTTTTCCAGCTTCATTCTCAAGGTTTGAACAATTAAAATCTCCCCTCCCTCCAAAAACCAAACCAAACCAAACCTCTTGGAGTTGTTAGAGAAACACAGAGTAGAAAGCACAAGAACATGGCAGGCCCCATAGGTCAGGCCCTGGGCTCGAAAAGAGTGGAATCAAAATTCAGTACTCACCATGTCCATGATGGAAATAGGGCCCAGGCTGCTGACGGAGATCTCGACATCGACCACGGTGGGCTTCGCTGGAAGGGAAGCAGAAGGAGCAGAGGATAAGTGTCTACCGGGGCATGGGGCAGGGGCACAGGCAGAAAGGAGGAAAGAGGACCGATCCTAGTTCCTTATTTGCTCTTTCATGGCAAGAATCAGCTCATGCACGGTGAAGGTTTGGACACACACCTGGCAGGTTAGTCATGTAGTCCAGTTATCTCATTTTAGGGTTGGGAAAACTGAGGGTGAGAGAATGGAAGAGTCTTGACCCACATTCATAGCACAGCTGGGACTAGAGTTAATACGGATTATCCGATAGGTCAGCAGCAGATGTCCCGTCCCTTGCGTGGCACCCTCACCTATTGCCCATCTCACCCATTCCCCACACCTGTGCCCGCAACCCTCCCTCCCTCCCTCCTTCTGGAACTGGGCTTTGCTACTCACCACCAATGCCAGGGTGCAGCTTGTTGTCATAGTTTTTCAGCATGGCGTCCAGGATTTTAGATGCTTCTGGCAGTTTGCTGCCTGCTCGCGGAGCCTCCGAAGCATGTGTAACAGCAGTAGTGGCAGCCATCACGGGGGCAGTGGTGGCAACCACCGCAGGGGCACCAATGGGCTTCTTTTTGTTAGAGGGAATCTCCCTGCCCCGATGCACAGGGTGGGGCAGGGGCTCGGGTGGGGGCAGGGGCAGGGGCTCGGAAGGGGGCACGGGCAGGGGCACGGCTGGGGGCAGGGCCTCAGGAGGGGGCACGGGCAGGGGCACGGGCAGGGGCAGGGGCTGAGGCTGAACCTGGGGCTTTACTTTTTTAGAGAGAAGCTTCCTGCCCAGACGCAGATGCTGGGGCTGGGGCTGGGGCAGGGGCTGGGGCTGGGGGCCGTAAATGACGTCATTGTGGCCAGATGCTTCATCTTCCAGTTCAGTCTGAGGTCCCACCACCCTAGAATATATACCAACAAAAAGTCAAGCTATACTTTCCACTGTGCAGGGGCTGCAGCTGGTGCCTCTGGGGACAGAGGCAAACCGAAATATTTGCAATGCAAGGCTTAATTAGAAACTGGTAACAGTAAATTATGGAGCACTAACAGATTACACTGGTTAATTTCTTTTAAATCTTTCTGTTCTTCGAGGACTTCCTATGCTATTTCTCTTTCACAATTCTTTATTCAACAACAACAAGAAGACCTAGCTTTTCAAAGGGTATGCAATGTAGAATAAAGTCAGAAGAGCAGCTCTTTGTGCCTGTCTCAGCACTGAAAAAAGGCAGGAGTTCTTCTCCCAGAGGCTGCATCCGGGAAATGGACGGCCAACAGGAATCCATCTTGAGTGCCAAGGCCAGGCACCAAGTCAATAACACTAATAATAATAATAATAATGATAATAATAGCAGTGATCATTTCAAAGAAGCCATCTGTTAATGTCTGCACTCCCCTCAGGTTGAGTGCTACTTTGCTTCGAGACAGGGATGAAAGGGTACCAGGGGCTTCGGAGGTTCTTGTTACATTCCAGTCCTTGACCTGGCTTGCTTTATGCCAGTGTCGTCATTTCCTGACCCCTCCTCACCTGTACACTTAGGATTTGAGCATTTTTCTGTATAGAGGTTCTAAATCAATAACAAGGATTGAAAAAATAAAAATGTTCCATTTGCTAATGCACACAATTTATTTGGATCCCAGTTTTTCAAAAGCAAACTATACAAACACTATTTATGACACAACAGTAGAGATTTGAACAGACAAGATAGTTGAGACATGAGTAAATTATTTTTAAATATTTGGTGCAATACTGCCATTTTCTTATATTTGTGAAGTCCTTCAGAGCTAAAATAACTACATATGAAATGGTAAGATATCTGAGGTTCGTTACAAAGTAATCTAATCCAGAAAAGGATGGTGGGTAGGGACAGAGAAAGAAGTGACCACAAGTGCATAAATGTGAGGCTGGTGAGTACATGGAGATTCAGTCTATTATTCCCTCGACTGTCATATATCTTTGAAAAAATTATAATTAAAAGCTTTTTTAAAAGCCATCAACTCAAATTAATGTGTGATGTTGGAAGGCAGAAGGGTGGCTTCCCTTGGGGAGATTATACAGGGAGGTGTGCACACGCGCGTGTGTGTGTGTGTGTGTGTGTGCATGTGTATGTGTGTGCAGTGTGGATGTGTGTGTGCCTGTGTATGTGTTGGGAGGGGGCTGCTAATGTTCTCTTTCCTGATCTAAGTGTTGGTTACACGAACATGTTTACTTTGTGAAAATCTACTGAGCTATTTATTCACTTATGTGATTTAATATTTGTATGTTACACTTTCAAAAGGATTTTTTTTTATAAGCCACGAGGCAACTTCCTTCCTAAAATAAGGGATAAACAGAGCAGGAGACCTACACATGACCCATGTACTGCAGACCAAGGGGCTGCCAACTTGGGCGGCAAAATACATTTTTCTGCAGTATCTCAGGCTCTTAGAGTTGCTTAACTGGCATACAGATGTGCTGTGTCGGGGGCCATTTTCTCATGTCTGAAGTGGCTAATTCCCACTGTAGGCTAGGGGAGGAACTGGGCTCGGGAAAAGCAGTTTCTACTCCGAAAAGCCATATCCAGAAGATGTCCTCTTCCCTGAAGCTTTTCGAGTTTCACAGACTGGAGGCTAATCCCTCAGTTCTTTGAAGAGATGAGGGCCAGCACTCTTGGGAGGGAGGGAGGCACAGAGACAGGGAGGGAAAATGGAGGCCTGAGACCTCTCAAAATGGTGGCTGGGAGCAGGGCTGATAGCGAAGCTTCCAGATGTCTGATAAGCCATTAACAAGAACGCCACCTCCAGGTTCAGAACTGCAAAACGGATATGACTGCACTGGGGTCACCAAAGCCCTCCTACCCCTCGATTAGTCTGCAGGGAGAGAGATGTCACAGACTCTGAGGTTGTTTTGATCTTACAATTAACTTTTCTCAATTAGAGCAAACAAACAGACAAACAATCTCATCCTGGGGTCCTTGAGGTTAAGGAGCACCTGATAATGCACACCTTTCTCCAGAGCAGCTATTGAGCTCACTTGTAGAGCTACCAAGAAGAAAAACTTGAAAAACACTCATACGCTGGATTAGTGGAATTTTCCATGGGGCTTTTCAGGCATCCACATCCCTCGCCCAGGGTAGAGCTGAATCTCTACACCCCTGCCCCAAGCTGGCTAGAGAAGAGGAGGGTGAACTCGAGAAATGGCCCTGGATATAGTTTTTTTTTCCACACCAGCTCTCCTTGTCACTTTACAGATGGAAGAACTGAGGCTCTGGTGGAGGAAGGGCTGTGCACCAAGTCCAGGCTAAGCCTGGACCTGAAGGAGGTTTCTTAGTTCAGTATGGTCCAGCGTCCCCCCCCCCCAACCTCCCTTCCCTGACATCACAGGCTGCCATGGTGCCAATGCGCATCGCTGGCTGCAGCCCTCCCCTGGTTGGAGGGGTAGGCCCACCTCCATGTTGTTTTCCTCTCTGGTCTCCCTCCTCCTCTTGCCCCCCCCAGCCATCTTTGCCCCCCCCCCAAGTCACCATGTTCCATGTTTGCTCTGTCAACTAGCCCAAATCCCCCCTGGGGGATGTGGGGGGCGGGAAATTCCTAGCATGCATTCAGAAACATTTGCCAAAGCCCACCCTGAAGCAGCAGCAAACCAGTGGAGTCAAACAGTCCCTCCACCCAGGTACGCCAAACACCAGTCCACAAGCCAGGAGCCCCAGGGACTTCGAGAAAGATCTGTGCCTAGGAACTTGAGACAGTTCGCACCAGCAGGAAGGGAAACCGTCTCAAAAAAAAAAAAAATGAAGCAGTCACCTTCCACCCTAAAAAGCCAGAAATCTGTGGGATAACCTTTTTAGCAAATTCCCAGGTCCGGACCCAAGCCACAGACCTCAAAGGAGAAAAACATTTCCAGCCTCCCTCCAGCCAGGGCAGCCCCACGCCCCGCGGGGTGTCTCTGGTTGAGGAAGGAAAGGGGTGTGTGTGTGCGCGCGCGCGTGTGTGCGTGTGTGCGTGTGTGTGTGTGTGTGTTCGTGTGTGTGTGTGTGCGCGTGTGTGTGTAGGGGGTGACTGCAGTGGAGCGTGCGGGGTGCCTTAGGTGGGAACCCTAAGGCTAAACCCAGGCGTGCCTGGGAGTAGCGCTGAGAGAGCAGCTGCGGGATGCGAAGCAAGTAAAGTCAGAGTTGCCTGGAACCCTCCCGGAGAAAAACGCGAGCGCAGAGAGCAGAGCGGGCACAGCTCAATATTTTGTGCGCACTTAGGCCCCCCGCCCCAGGAGCGCATCCCGGCCGGCTGCTGGCTGGGGGCCGCCTCCCCTCTGCGTGCCCAGGACTTCGCGAGGGGAGGCGCGCTCTGCCAGCCGCCCCAGTGCCTGGGGCTCAAAGTGTGGGACGGGAGTGACGGGGCCAGGGTCCGGCCCGCGCGGCCCAGCTGCTCCTCAGAGGCCCGGGACGCCCGAGGGAGAGCGAGCTGGTGGAGGCCGGCACGCGTCGAGGGGGCGCGGGAGGGCTCCGCTCGAGGGACTGGGGCTGCCGGGGCCCCGGGATGCAGGCTCACCTCGACTGGATGATGAGGAACAGGCTGAGGAAGGCCAGGAGAACTTTGGGCCACATCGCGGGGGACCGGCGCGACCACCTGTGCGGAGGTCGCAGCGCGCAGTCTGGCTGCTCGGGCGCGCGGTGCCGGGTTTTGCTGCGCCCCAACTTCCACTCCTCCCCTCGCCCCGCCCCAGCCCGCACTCCCCCCCCCCGGGCCCGCCCCCCAGCCTCGATGGAAATCTCCGACGACGGCGCTGCGGCAGCCGGG
>NW_004624883.1:3297656-3312475 GCF_000247695.1 Heterocephalus glaber
GCCAGCCAGCCGGGGCGGGGACGGCGGGCGGCGCTGCTGGCGGAGGGCGGCCGCGGCCCACCCGCCCGCGGGGCTGCGTGGACTTGGTCTCCCCTGCCACCCCCTCCGGGCCAGGGGCAGGCCGTGGGCTCTAACCGTGCTCTCCCGCGCCTCCCGGGCTCCCTCCCCCTCCACCTGTTGCACCCCATCGCCCCTCCTGTGCCCCTTGATCTCACCCCACACCCGCCTTTCCTTCCTAGCACCCCTGCTGGCATCAGAAGGAAGCCGGGCAGCTCTGCACCTGCTTGGCACAAAGGGGCTGGGGCGGGGGGGCGGGCTTGAGGTCTCTTCCAGGAACTTCTGACCGGAGCTAGTGAGCTAGTCCACAGCCCCATTTCCCAAGTGTTCACCCCCAACAGAAGGGCGGCACAGGCTTCCACTGAGGACTTTCTCTGAACCCAGGAGGCAGTGACCCACAGCGGCAGGTTCGTCTGGAGGCTTCGGAAAGTCCTCTCCAAGACGAGGTGGAGATGGCCACATCTTTAAGACAAAGGGGCTGCGGGGAACGCCAGAAGAACTGAGGAGGCCCAGTCAGGCGGGAAGGGCAGTGCTCTCCTTCAGGGGACCAAGTGTCTCTGCAGAGCCGACCGCCAGTACCAGCAGCCTCCCAACCTGTTGCTGTAAAGAGCCGAGCCGCTTGCGTCTTGGCTCCTATGACACTCTTTGGGAGGCCTTGTGTCCAGTCCCGCTAATCTAATACGTGCTCTCCACACCTTCCCCGCCGGTGGGCTTCGCTCTGCTTTGTCATCTTCTCAACACTGCTCTCTGACTGCTGATTTTCTCGGGGATGTCTTTGTGAGCTTGCTTACAGTGAGTCTCCTTCATGCAGCTCGGTGACAAACATCCACCAGCACAGGGGCACATGCACGAAATACATCTGTCTCGTTATCCAGCACATCCTTGGAAGTTAGAGGAATTCTGGGCACTCAGCGAATATTTGTTACTGGCCTGTGTGCAGCCACATTGGTCCCAGGCCTCTGTGCAGTCTGCAGACCTCTCTGTGTGAGCTGCTGCCCTCTTGAATTTCTTTGAATTTCTTTCTTTCTCTTTTTTCACTTTGGAGGTTAGGGGACTTCTACTGGAAATATTAGAAGAATAACTCCTGGGTTTTTAGGAAGGATCCTGAGTGGGTGGCCCCGTCTTGAATTTCTGAATATTTTTTTCTCAGTCATCCACTTATAAGTTAACCAAATTTTGATAGCCTCCCATTGATACATGTCTACAGTACATAATTCCTCGTGGGGAGTCAGTACATGTACAGCATACATCCAAATTCTTTTGTCATCGCTTTCCTTGCCCCTCCCTCACCCTCCCTCCATCTTTTAGTCCCAATTTTCTTAATATTTTTGGAACAAGTGTTCCCATATTCTTTCATTTTTCTGAACCCTGCAAATCCTGTCACAAGTCTTGCTCCAGGGAGCTGGGGCACAGAGCAGGAAATAGGTAAACGCAGAGCCTTCCTGTGCCCAGGAAAAGCAAAAGGCTTCCCATCCATCCATGTGCCATCCCCCGAGCACCAGGTTGCTGCAGAGAGGGGTAAGGGTGTGCTTTGCGGCCAGGCTGGGGGCTGGAGCTCTAGCAGACAGAGGCTTGTCTGATTTGCCCGTCTTCTCCTGGGTCAAGGCTAGTGCCTAATGACCAATGGGCTCTGATTACCTTTGCTACATGAGAGACGAGATCCCAGCAGCCAGTGCAGGCTGGTGCTTCCAGCTCCCTCATCAGAGCATCCCAGGCGCCTTCCTCCTGCACCTTAAGATCAATCACAGCTTGCAGTCTTCCTTATCAATCTCATTGCAGGGTCGCTGCACACTTGCACAAACTGCTGAACGGCATTCCTGTTTTGTAGTTCTCCAAGTCTTTGCTGTGTGCTCTTCTGCACGGAGCTTTGTGTTTGGTGATGGAGGAATGTGCAGCCCAGACTGAGACACAGCCTTGGCCCTTGTATGTTTCTAAGGCAGGAGAGGAACTTGCCTTGGAAAGTAGTAATGCAAGTGAAACAAGTCAGGAGGCCCCAGCTTCCTGGAAGATGCTTCCCTTGGACCTGAGCCCTAGTGGCCAGAGGAGGGGCTTGCAGGGGGCAGAAGCTCAGGATTATTGAAACCAGAAACATGTGGCACTTGAGGAAGGCCAAATTGTTGGAGACAGAGCTGGAACGGAAGGCTACATGCTGTCCTGTGGGCAATGGGATGTTTCGGAAGCATACTGACTAGGGACACTGCATGTCAGAACTGTGTTTCAAGATCCCTCTGTGGGCAGGCAAGAGAGTTCACATAAAGGGCAGGCTGCAAGAGAGAGCCTTTGGGAACACCTGACAGGACTGTTGGCACGTTAGATAGAGTGTGGGAGGAGGCAAAGGAGAGAGTTGCTCACAGGGACTTCGCAGGTGACCAGGGAGACGGAACAGAAATAAGGAAGGCAGGAGGTGGAGGGAGAGCTTTCAGTGACTGCCTTGAGGACAGATCCCCACATTCTGTAGCTTACAATGCACTGCTCCATCACAAGCGAACACTCACATTCATTGTTTAGTTGTGTGTGTGCATGTGGGGGGTGCGGGTCCCACGCCCTCGCTGTTTGTACTACATTATTCTTTAACTTGATATTCAAGCTGGATGGAAACAAAAAACTTAATGTAGCAGCTGTATCTTCATAACTAAACCGAACCACCCATTGGTCAGAATAGCAATGAACAATCTCTTTCTCTGCTGTGAATTATCAAGTTTAATAACCAATATCAAACCACCACTCATCATGTGTCCTGCTATGTACATTGTTCAGGGATACAATCAGAGCTGCTGGTCATAAAGTCTGTGTGTTGATGCTCCAGCCTGGCCCCAATGTAGCATACATAAATGAGCTTCTCCTTTTAGGCCAAGGGAAAAATACCAGCCCAGAAATGTGGTGCAAGACTCAGCTTGTTAAGTACTAGGCTCAAACAAGTCTATGTGCCTAAGGCACTAGGCTGTGCCCCACTGGAGAAAGAGCTGTCAAGAGGACTAAGGCAAGTGCTGAGAGGGGCAACAGAGCAAGTGGATGCACACTGGGCTTCAGAGCAGAGAGAGTGGCGTTGCAAGCAGAGGTAGTGGGGGGTAGTGCTCAGGGCTTTGTGCTACCCTGCAGACAGGGAAGAGTTGAAAAGCCCAGAACTCACACTAGGTGTGAGTTAAATGACCACCACTAAGTTACTTAAAGCTCCCTGATCCCCAATGTCATCCATGCAAAAACAGGAATTGAAATGCTTCCATCTCATGTGGCATTTGATGGCACAAGCCATTGAAGGCAGTTTTTGCTTTCTGGCACATGATGAGTACTCCAAATATTACCTTTCATTCTTATTATGACTATTATTAGCTAAAAACAGATAAATGGCAGCACAAGCACCCTGGGAGTGTCTGACCATAGCCTGAACATCTGCTATAGAGCAAGGGCTCATGTCCTGAAAAGGTAGAAACATTGTGGATGAAGCAGTACTCTAGATCTCAGAGAATCTGGCCAGTATGCAAGGGAACAGAGAGGCATGGCTGAGATGTAGATTGAAGGTCACTAGCACATGAGTGAAATTCAAAGCCAGTGTGAGGTAAGACAGAAGAAATAAAGATGAGTAAAAAGGAGACAAGGGAAAGAGTAATTTTAAAATTGTGTCTTTAGTAAAAACTGCAGCTTCAAGACACAAACCCAGTCAAAAACTTCCTAAGATCTTTAAAGACACAATAAGCATAAGTGGATCTTTTCCACCTGTGAAGAGACCATCTGTTTTTCCCTGTAAAATGAGCCTTCCCCTGCTCTGTCACCTGTGGTGGCTGTCACCTATGAATGAGTCATACCCCCTTTCCCTTTCACCTGTAAGTTGAACACCCTCTTTCCAAAGTTCCACAAGACCCACAGATCTCCACTGCAAATCCCCATAAATATACTCAGGAGGTCTTCCCGTGCCTGTCTCCTTCCTGAGGAGCCATATTCTATTTTTTGAGTGTATTCTTATAAAATTCTGCTTAATAAGTCTCTTTGTGCCTCTTACTGATGCATCCTGGAAATTCCTTTCCTGTGATAGAAGTCAGTGTGCATGTAACCTGCCCATGGGTGGAGTGAGGCAAGGGTCCCATCTCCACTTCAGAGACGTCCTCAGACCTTGTCCTGTGACAAGGACACTGTGTGCAGTCACTCATAGAAAGACAGAGAGAGAAAGAGAGAAGAGAGCTTAAACTCGAAACCTGGGAGTGTGTATCTCAGAGGCCAACAAGTCCAACTCCATGCCAGTAAGTCGTGTATTAATGGCACCCATTGGCTTAATGGACAGGGAGGTCATGGGTGAGAGCTCGAGGGGTCAGCAAGAGAATAGAGGTGGCTAAGTCTTCACCAAGCTTCCATGGTGTGCGCGCCTCTCTCCCTCTGTGTGTGTGTGTGCATGTGTGTGTCTGTGTGTGTCGGGAAGGGTGGAGAGGAGATACAAATGACTGACTGAAGCAGGTTAAAAGCCAGAGTAGGAATTGGAGATGAGGAGTATAGGTGGTGCCTGGAGTTTTGTCACAGAGGACAGTGGCAAAATGCTGCAGTTGCTTGCCAAGGAGGGAGACTCAGGAGAGAGCTGTACAGAAGCAACGCTAGCATGCACCTGCCGATGGGAATCCCGGTGTGATGGCAATGGCATCCAGTGAGCATGAGGAAGTGAGAGGTAGTCTTTTGGAAGCAGCCTTAAAGAAGCTGCTGACCCTCCCTCCAGATGCTGAGGGGCGTGGAGTGGGGAAAAACGGAGCCCTGCATGTGGACCCCGAGCTTGTGCCTGGTTGTAACTTGCTGGCCAGATGAATGACTGAGTGCCTGGCTGAGCCACAACCACCTGCTCCAGGCAGAGAGGAGCTAGAACTGCACTGGATAAAGAGGTGGAGACAGTTTTCAGAGAGGAGTTGGGAGAGTAGAGGCACTTGTCTCCTAGAGCAAGGTGCTGGCAGGCCAGTGGGAGCCTGGGAAGCTGTGGAGTGGCAGAAGTGTGTTAGAGAGCATGCCAGAAGGCCAGGGCTGGAGTGCTGGGTCTGGGTGCAGTTCGAAGGAGATGATTAGCTGCACCCTTGTCTACGTCCCTCCCAACTCAGAGTAATTTACAAAGAAGATACAGAGTGTGAGTACAGTGGACCCTTGACTTCTGAACTCAATTCGTTCCCGAGGGCTGGTTGTAACTCAAGTTGGTCAGTGAAGGCTCAGGCTCCTCTCCACAGCCTTCACAGTCTCTCTCCTGCACACAGGCAGATCTCGGTGTCCTTAGAGACACTGGCCCGGGATTTCTCAGTTAACCCCTCACAGGAAAGGATGTTGTACTGTTCCTTCCAGAGCTCTTTAAGGGTTCAATCTGTATCTGAGACCATCTGAAAGCACAGGCAGCTGCCATTCGGGTCATAACTCAAGACTTTGGTTGTGAGTTAAAACTAAAATTCCAGTTGTAACCCAACTTGTTCATATGTTACTCAGGTCATAACTTGAGGGTCCATTGTACAGACACTGTACTGAAGTATACACACTGCCTCCACATCCCTTGATAGAGGCAATGGAGAATCTAGCTTAAATCTGTAGCCAAATGGACTTCCAGGTATACTAGCTCATCCTTCACCTTGCCTATTGGACCCGGCTATTCCCCTTCTAAGTATCTTCCTGAAAGAGTTAAGATAACATGTTACAGAGATCCATGCATACTCAAGTTTATAGCAGCATAACTCATAATAGCTAAAGCTTGGAAGGGGCCTGTACGCTCACCAACAGATGAATGGATCAAGAAAATCTGATACTTCCACACCATGAAGTACTAACTCTGCTGTAAAGAAGGCTAAAGTTGAGTCACATGTAGGAAAATGGATGCACCCTGAGACCATCATATTAAGTGAAACAAATCAAACACATGAGCTTAAATATCACATGGTTTCCCTTATATGAGAAAACCAAAGGACCAGGAATTTAGCTCAGTGGTTTCGCCGTGTGCTGCGCAAGCAAGCGCAAGGACCCGAGTTCGATTCCCGGTACCAAAAAAAAAAAAAAAAAGAAAAGAAAAGAAACCCCAAGCATAAATGAAGAGCAAAATAAAAGACAGATAATAGGAAGCAGGGAGCAGGGAGACAGACCTTTTGCAAGAGGGAAGGGGATCAAGAGAGGGAGGGGAAAGAGAGGGAGGGAGGGGGTAAAAGAAGAACAAAGATGTATCGTGCACGTGTACAAACTCTTCATGATGAATGTGCTCATTGTGTACAGCAACCATGTGTGGATAAAGGAGTAAAAACTGGAAGAACAAAACTTAGCCCCCTTCCTGAGGACAGGCAGCTGTGACAGGCTGAGGACTCATCCAATACTTCACGTGAGGAGGAACAATGGCCGAGTCTCCTTTGCAGTTGGATCACTGCTTATCCTCTCGGAGAAGGAAGGGAAGGAGTAGCTATGTGTCCCTCATCGGACAGCCAACAGATATGCCCTATTCTGTGGACAATGTGGAGACACCGGCCCAAGGAGGAATCCTTTGTCTTGGATTCGCTGGGATTTTGTTCCTTTTAACTGCTTAGGCTTCATGTGTAACTTTAGGATGAAGCTGAGAGCCTCAGGTTTGTAAGCGGGGATTGGGCGGAATGGGTCAGAGCATCGAAGCACCCCTTCTCATGGCCCTTGCCCCATGCCTACCCTCATGCACCCTTCTTTTTAGCTACTCCCTTTCTTACAGGTGCCCTTCTGGGCACCAGGGGCAGAGCGACAAGCTGAAGGCTCTGCCTTCAGGAAGTTGACATTCTTACGCAGGGAAACAGATAAGGAAATACATCTCATCATTTCCAGCACGAAATGTCACAAGGAAGTTAAAACTGGTAATGTTCCCCAAATGACCAAAGAAGCATGACTGGGGTGGGCGCTGTCAACCTGGCCAGAGGACAGGGGACATCTGGGATTCCTCTTGAGCTTTCTGTGCTGCTAGGAAACATGGGACAAACAGCGCTGAACCCACTTTTGCCCCCTCTAATTCCAACATAGAATAAAGGGAATGAGAGGAAGGTAAAATGACAAGGCTATTAATACATGAGAGGCTGCCAAGCCATTACCATTTATTTCAAGAGGTGGCAAAAGCTGATGACTCATCCCTCAGAACTGCAGGACTTCACACCAGATAGTCCCCACTGTTTACTGGTTTGCCTGTTTCCTGAGCCTGAAGTCCGGGGCACAAGGCTTCGGAGCTTGACTAACTGAGGACCTGGACTTCTTCAGCACAGTCCCGAGACTTTCCCAAAAGGCCTCATGGGAATGGAGAGATGCATCCCCTGTGACTGGCAGCGAGGTGGCCCCTAGTGCAGATGAAGGTTTCCCAGGGCTTGGTTGCTACACTGCAGAGTCTGTTTCCCTTGCCTACCCTCACCAGCCCCACTCCCTTGGCTTACACATTAAGAGGAAAAGGCTAGAGTCCTCCACCAGCATTGCCAGAAAGACCCCTTTTCCTTGGTGCCTTGGTCCAATGCAGTCTATGTAATGAGAAGCGTTCTCCTCCCAAGGACGTGGGAAATCAATTGTGGGCTCTTTATGCCTGCTGGGCCCAGCTGCGCTGATTACTGACAGTGGGAAGGGCTGAGCTTGCTCAAGTGCTCTGCCGTGGGAGCAAGAGTGTGCAGGAGCCTGTTCTGTAAAAGGGATTTGTTCCAAAGAATCAAGGGGGTGAACTCACCAAGGAAGCATGTAGCTTCAGCCGCAAAAGGTCTTTGAAACAGCAGTTCTCTCTTTCTGATGCGTAGTCTTGGTTGGGCCTCAGTTTCAAAATTGTTGGGGCAAGTGTGGCCTCCTACGAAATGGAGAGGCTCAGTAGGGGGCTAGAATTGGACACCTCCTGTTTCTACCAGCAACTTCCACAGAAAAACCACAACGAAGAAGGTTTTCCTCTCCAGGAGCCTGCTAGGCCTGGCTGCAGGAGGGACCCTAAGGGCTTCCGTGGGGTTAGCATAACCTCTTCCTGCTTGGGAGCCTCTTCCCTAGTTTCCCACAAAGTGGTTTGGAACAGGAGTGGGGAGACCGCTACCCCCACAGGACACCTGTGTCACTTTTGGGTAAGCTCCATGGAAAAGAAATACTTTGATGCACAAAGTGAAGAGTTTTCTGTCAGAAAGCAGAAGAGCCAATTGGATTTCTCCATACTTTTCAACCCTGAACTGGTTGGGACAGAGGAACTTGAAATTAGAGAGCCCGTTGCTACCATTCCTGTGAGGGTTGTATGCAGGCAGTAGTGGTTTGACAGCCCTGCCATGGAGCTAGCCACTGTGCAGCTTCATTACTCACTTTCACTTCTGACGTTTTGTAGTAACCATGGCTGAGTACTTAGACATATCACATTCATCTGCACATCCCAGAGTCCACATTAAGGCTCCTATCTTGGCTTCAAAGGCCTTTGGCTTCACTTGGGACCCATTTACACTTACTCTACATAAAGGTCTAACTACACCATGGTAATCTGCTTTCCTAGTCCACAGCAGAATGAAAACAAGATTAGAAGGGTGCAGGGCTTACTCATCTGCTAAGCCAGACTATGATAGTTATTAATACTGTTAACAATCAATGCAATTACTTGTAGCATTTTAAGGTATTTTTTAAAAGGAAAATTATTTTCCTCTTCTGAAGCTCGATTTCTATTTCTGATTGTTTGTTGATGTGAGAAAGATGATAATTTCCTTCCTGTGTTATTGTTTAAGTCAGCTACTGTGTTGGAACGTTTACACCACTTTTAGCTGCAAATAATGAAACTCTTACACTGACTCAGACAACAAAAACATTTATAACAGGAAGTCCAGACATATGTGGGCGGCTGTGTTGCTGAATTCACCAGCTCAATAGTGCCATCGAGGACCATCTCACCACCAGCACATTGTACTTAGTCCTTTCCTGTGGTAAGTGGATTTGGAGAAGTGCTCTTAAAGGCCTAGGATGACGATTAATGGCCATTTCTGTCACTGGCTATGTGGGCTCCCGATTGTGCATATTTTAAAATTGGCATTTTCTCTTCCCCCTCCTCTTCTCTCTTCCTTCTTCCAATACTGGGTGTTTCACTCAGGGCCTTCCCACTAAGCTACCTCTCCAGCCCTTTAAAGTTATTTTTAAATTTTCAGACAAGGTCTCACTCACAAAGTCACTAAATTGTACTAGCTGGGCCTCAACTTGCAATCCTGCCTCAGCCTCCCAAAGTGGTGGGATGACAGGCATGTGCCACCATGTCCGGCTAGCGGTTGCTTCCTGTGCAAGTCTGAGTTGGGGAAAGTAAGCACTGAAAGCTAAAGAAAGCTATCTAGTCGGGCACTGGTGGCAATAGGGTGTGAAGTCCCTTCACTCTGGGAGGAACCTGACTCCATGGTAAGGTTCACACTATGGCAGAATGGGAAATGGTAAGGGGTCAGTGGATCTCTTTGGAAAGGAACCTTGTGGGTCTCACCTGGGTGAGTGCAGAGGGAAGAGGACAAAGGGCTGGTGCCCTGCACTGAGCCGTGCTCTTCAGAAGAGACAGGAAGCCATGTGATAGGAAGCCAGGAGACATTTTTGCAGTATGAGCTCTGTTGACCCTGAGTCCAGGTGCACATTTCCAGGCTGCAGTGTTGGAGACCAGAGGGCAGTGGAGGCCTAATTGGCCTCCTCTGTGAGCACAAAGGAGGAAGATTGCACTCAGGGGTGACTGCACATTGCAGGGTCTAGGGAAAACCTAAGACAGCCGAGGTTAAGTTGTTTACCACAGCGTGTACTAATGGACATTGGAAAGCAGATGAATCTTGTGTTACTTTGATTGCTTGTGCCCGTGTTTGGGTGAATACAGGCAAAATGAGCCAGACCCAGCATGGGGTGGAGAGGCCCCTGGCTCCCCACAAGTTAAACTGACTCTGTGTCTCTTTGTCATTCATCCTCATTTGCCCCCCTGGGTCAGGGAGAACAAGGTAGTGGGTCTAGGTTCTGCAACAAGGCTGGGCGGGTGAGCCAGAGGTGTTGCTCCAAAGGAGGGCTCGGGACCAGGCTCACCTACAACATAGGGCTGGAGTTTGGGACAGAAGTCCAAGTTAGAGATTGACGTATTAATATTCAGGATAATTTTGTACAGCTCATGTGTTTTTCAAAGCTCCTTCATCTTCATGATTTTATTTCATTCTTACCTCAATTTTATGACGGAGACATTATTTTCCCCCTGCCCAACTGAGGCAACTCAGTCCCGGAGGATTTAGATGACTTGCCTAAGAATACACAGCCAGGAAGTAACAGAGCTGGGACTAGAATGTGGGTCCTCCAGTGTTGAAGGTCACACGCATATTTCCCACTGCCCCTCAGATACTAAATCTGCCCAACACAGATAGAAGTAGAAGGGGTGGGGATTGCTTAGATCTTTTATTGAGAGGAAGCAGAGAGTTGGGCAGAAAAAGGAACTCTGGAGCTGTCATGCAAGTAGATATGGCTGACCGCAGCTGGGCCTGTAGAATTATGATCCACAGATGAGATGAATTATTCTACTATCCTCTCTATCTTGTCTATAGGTTCCTGGTCTTGAGGATGCTGGACGTTTGCCTCCTTAGCTCTCCTCCTATACCTATACCTACTTCCCTCCTCTCCTCTGCATTGCTACTAAACTCATTGGCTCTGCCTTAGAATTTGGATCATGGCTCTGAAAATTGTGCCTTGTGGTTCTGACTCCTGGATGAATCCTTCAACTGTTGACTTCCTTGATATGCCCTGGGCCTCCCCATTTGGGTCTTGAACTTTGACCATGGGGTAGGCTGGTTGAGCTATGGGTTCTGAGCACCAGTGCCTGGAGAGTGTAACAGAGGACAAATGAATTCAGCCACATTTCTTCACCCTTTCTCAGGCTGGCTTTTTTGCCTAGCAAGTCATGGGGGAATGGTTGTCATTTTGTTTGCCTGACTGGCAAACAAAACCCAGTGAAAGTTCACAGGACATTTTAAACAGAAATGAGAACTTTGTTGACCGCAGGACAATTCTCTTGATGGTTTTGTGGGGAGGCAGTGAGGAAAAATATAAAAGGCAAGTGTTCCCCGACTAGGGGTGAGTTGGAGGGGAGGTAGCAAAGAAGCCAATGAAAGCTCTGGCTCCCACCCTCAGGGAAATGGGTGGCTGTTCTTTGGATACTCAGAGGAGAAGGCAGGGAGCAGAATTGCATTGGGAAACTCTGCTTCTTACCTAACCTTTCCCAGCCTGTGGAGTAATAAATGTGCAGGAGAGTATCTAAAGGAAGTTCACTGCTTTTAGCATCATGGCTTTTGAAAGGAGTCATTTAAACTATATTAGGAAGGAAATGCATCCTCCAGATAGAGCACATTTCTCTACCAGACACACACCAGATAGATGTAACCTCTTTCTAATGGCTCCTGGTACTTCTTGGAAACTTTACATTCTGTCCTTGACTATTACAGTAATTTTTTCAGTTGCTACTTAGATGTAGTCACTTTAATCCTATGGAAAATGGCCCCAGATGGATGCACTTTTTGAGCCTGTATATTTCTTTTCACAGGGCTTCTTTCTTTCCTTTGCTGTTAATCTGTCAACTGCCACTTCTCATGACTGTCAGTGTGCCTGCTTCTTGCATGAATCCACTTTCTCCTGATAGTTCTCATTCATTTGAGATTGGAATTTAGATACATATGCTCATAGAATTTTAGGTAAACTAAAGCTTGTTAGCTCTGTGTGAAATCCTGAGGGGCTCCCTCTGATAGAAAAGTGCTTGCAATGTGGAATTTGGGTTTCATGATCACAATTTTAATTACTCTGAAAGTTTCTCTCTCTCTCTCTCTCTCTCTCTCTCTCTCTCTCTCTCTCTCTCTCTCTCTCCTTATTAAGCACAGCTTATTCCTTCTTTTAGTAAATATCTTCTGAGCACTTACAGAAGTCAGGGATTCTTCTGGAGCCGAGGTACAGAAGTAAGCAAAAAAGGCCCTTGGTGTTATGAAGCACTTGTTCAGTGTGAGGAAGCACTTTACATGATATGAGAAGATGGAAAGTGACAGGAAGATAAATGAAGCAGGGTAGAGGTGTGACGTAGTGCAAGGGTACAGGACATTATATTTAATAGGATGTCGAGATTGGTAAGGTAACTGGAGGGAGGGAATATGGAGACATATGGATATTAGAGGCGAAGATGTTACAGGAAGAAGGAGAAATACTCAGACGCTGAGAAGGATAAGTGGATGCAGTGTGGCTAAGCACAGTAGGCAAGGGGGAAGATGGCAGGAGATCTGATTAGGGTGGTGAGAGGAACCAGAACCTGAGATGTCCGTGGAGCCAGTGGAAGGATGTCGGTTTCCACTCTGAATGTGATAGGAGACAACTAAAGAGATTTTGAGCATGATAATGGTGCTATGGGATGAATATGTGCCCCCTAATTTCATATATCAAAGTCCTCATCCCGTATCATAAGATGTGACTATATGTACAGATAGAGTCTTTGAAGAGGTAATTCCAGTCAAATGAGAACATTAGGATCCAAGCACACTTGGCAAGTGATTCTACCCTTTTTAAAAAGTCATCCAAACAAATATCACTGATGTCCTTAATAAAAGGACAGCTTAAGGGCCCAACAGACACAGAGGGAAGACTATGTGAAGATATAGGGAAAAGACAGCCATCTACCAGCCAAAGAGAGCAGGATCAGAAGAAACTAAGCCTGGAGAGCTTGATCTTGGATTTACAGACTCTCCAAGAATGAGAAAATAAGCATCTGTTGTTTAAGTCACCCAGTCTGTGGCGTTTGGTTATGGCAGCCCTAGCAAACTAACACAAGACTTAACTTTTTTTTTTTTTTTTGTGGTACTAGGGATTAAAGCCAGGGCCTTCACAGTGAGCTACATTCCAAGCCTTTTTATTTTTTATTTTGAGACAGGAACTTACTAAGTCATTAAGTTGTCACTAAGCTGGGGTTGAACTTGCAATCTTCCTGCCCAAGCTTCCCAGAGTGCTTGGATTATAGACATGAACCACAAAGCCCAGCTAGGAATTAACTTTAAAAACAACTCTCTGGCTGCTGTACGAAGAATGAACAGTTGAGGCACCAGGGGGCCACATAAATGGCCTGTGGATATGAATACTGAGAGAGCAGATATATCTTGTTCCAAAGTGTGTCTGGGACCAGATTTGAAGGGGTTGGTGAGGGTAGCTGGAAGAGAACACAAGAGAGGATGTGCCACAGAGTGAGTGACATGTACCATACGATTAAAAACACATTTTAAACAATGGTGCAAAGGACTGACAATATCTAGGTCTAGCTTTGCCCAAGGAACCCCCATTGGGAACACACCATCAAACTGGTAAGGCAAAGTAGAAAAGCAAATGGAATGAGCTAAGAACAATAATATAGCAGATGAGTTTTTTAAAGGGAAAGAAGATGAAATATAAAATAGTGAAAAATTACAGGTTCTTGGATTGGGCAGCTTGAGGTACTAACCTCATGCATGCAACTTGTTGGGCTTTGTTCTCTATCTTTGGAGTCCCCAAATTCACACCTCACCTGCCTCACTGTGCTGTTTGGGAAGTCAGGTGTGGTGAAAGACTGAGGAAATGCTTGCTCGGGTACATACATATTTGGGTATAAATGCAAGTGAAAGGTTCAGACTCACTTCTAGCGTGTAGAGCAAGCAAGGTGAAATTGATGTGGGCCAAACTTCTACCTGTGCACCTGAATCTTTATTCCTTTTCTTTCATATTAATAAAACTGTTGCTGGGCAAGTGGCTGTCCACCTAAGCCACAGTTCCTGGAGTCTCTTGCAGTTATATGCTGTCATATGACCCATTATCACTAGTGGAATACAAGCAGAAGCGATGCAGATCACTCCTGTCCTGAATCCCGAGATCACAAATGGGTCTCCTTGCTCTTGTCTCCCTTCCCACCAGCTAAAATCCTTATATTATGGCCACTCATATCTATGGTATCAATATCATAATGAATATCCAAGCACCAACTCAGAGGAGCCTGAATTCCTGAATGATTTTAAAGGGAAGACCCACTTGCCAAGCAGAGTCATTCATAACAAGACTGTTAAGTGAGAGAGAAATAAACTGCCTGGTTATCTTTCTGGGTCTCAGTTATAACAGCTTAGGTTTATCCAAACTGAAATGGGATTGTATCCTGAAGTAGGGTGCTATTAGAGTAAACTCACAGCAGTTAGGTGGCAGGGACAAAGGTATTGATACTATAAACTTGAAAGTGAATAACTCTTTTTTATTTAAATTTCTTGCATAACTTTATTATCACTCGCTAAACACACATATATACAAAAATTAAAATTATTCAAAGAAAAGAAATACAAGGGAAAAAACTATAATAATATTCAAATATAATAGAGCTCATCCAAAGCAAAACTGAAAAGTATTTAAACATCTTCCGTATAATTTCAAAAAACATCTCAAGCATTAACAAGACATCAAAGGATGTGATTTGTTTTAGAAAGATTTTCAAAACTAATATTGAACAAATAGGGGTCTGGAAAAAAATTCTAATTAGCTAGTAAACACCACATAGGCCAAACTTTTTAAATTTAAATTTCAATACAATCAGTGGCAGGTGATGGAAATATAATCTGATGAATATGTTATTAGGCAATTTCATCCGTGTGTATCGCAAAGTACCGCACAGAGTGCCAACTTCTAAGTTCCAACTGAAAAGGTACAGGTCAATCATCTGTGATGGCCCCTTGATATGATCCAAATACGCAGTTAAACACAAGATACATTAGGCTACCACTGGCATAGCAGCACACTGTTTTACAGTAAACTTTTATATAAGTAGGATTATGCTCTAAAGG
>NW_004624883.1:3315420-3387663 GCF_000247695.1 Heterocephalus glaber
ATTGATGATCCTCTGGATTTCTGCTGGTCTGTTGTGACTTCACTTTTTTCATTCTTAATTGCATGAATTTGAACCTTTCCTTTCCTTTTTTTGATAAGGTTGGCTAAGCGTTTATTGATTTTATTTATTGTTTTGAAAAACCAACTCTTTGATTCATTGATTTTTTTTTGTATCATTCTCTTAGTCTCCATTGCATTGATTTCTGCTCTGATATTTATAATTTCCTCTCTTATACAAGCTTTGGGTTTGCTATACTCTTCTTTTTGTAGTAGTTTGAGGTTCTGCATTTGGTTATTTATTTGAGTTATCTCTCTTTTCCTAATATGGGCATTCACTGCTATGAATTTTCCACGTAGAACTGCTTTCATCATGTTCCATAGATTCCTTTTAGGCTGTACTGGCATTATCATTTCCTTGTAGAAACTGTCTAATTTCTTCTTTAATTTCCTCTGTGACCCATTGGTTGTTCAGGAGGGTATTACTTAATTTTCATGTGTTTGTAGGAGTTTTGCAGTTTCTTATGTCATTGATCTTCAATTTTATTGCACTATGGTCTGATAATATACAGGGGGTAACTTCAAATCTTTTACATTTACTTAGACATGTCCTATGAACTAGCATGTGGTCTATTTTGGAGAATGACCTGTGTGCAGCTGAAAAGAATGTGTATTCTGATTTTGTGGTGTGGAACACTCTGTAAACATCTATTATGTTCATTTGTTTAATAGCTTGGATCAATTCTAGAATTTCACAGTTAATTTTTTGTCTAGATGATCTGTCTATTTGTGATAATGGGGTATTGAGATCCCCCAATGCAATTGTATTAGTGCTTATTTGGTTTTTCATGTCCATTACTATTTGTTTTATATAGTTAGGGGCATTCATATTTGGTGCATATATATATATAGGATTGTCATCTCTTCCTCTTGGACTGTTCCCTTCACAAGGATGTAGTGACCATCTTTCTCTCTCTTAATTAATTTTGGTTTGAAATCTACTTTGTCTACAAAAAGATTGCTACCCCTGCTTTTTTCTGGATTCCTGTGGAGTGGAGAACTGTTTTCCATCCTTTTACTTTCAGTCTATGTATTTGTTTTTGAGTTAAGTGTGTTTCTTGTATATAGCATATTGCTGGATTTTGCTTCTTAATGCATTCTGTCAGTCTATTTCTTTTGATTGGTGAATTGAGGTGATTAACATTAATAGTTATAATTGATAGATATTGACTCATCCTTGTGATGATGTTTTACTTTTGTTGGCTCTTTTATTTCTTATTTTCCCCCCTTTCCATTTAGTTTCTTACCTTGCCTGGTGGTTTCCCTCTGTTGGGCCTCATGGAGTTGTGACCTTCATTGCCTTTTTCTAGGATATTGCTTAGAATTGTTTGGAGTGCTGGTTTGGTGTTCATGAAATTTCTCAGGTGTTCTTTGTCATGGAAGTATCTAATTTCCCCTCAATTTTGAAAGATAATTTTCCAGGATACAACAGTCTAGGTAGGAAGTTATTTTCTCTTAGGGCTTCAAATACTTCACTCCAGGCTCTTCTTGATTTGAGGGTTTGTGTTGAGAAATCTGCCTTGATTCTGATGGCCTTTCCTTTATAGGTGATTTGTTTCTTTTCTCTAACTGCCTGTAGGACTTTTTTCTTCTGTTGGGTTTCTGGGATCTTGACTCTTATATGTCTAGGTGTAGATTTTTTTTTGATCATGGCTACTTGGAGTTCTATATGCCTCACTTATCTGTATGTCCAATTCTTCACCTCCGTCTGGGACGTTTTCTACTATTACTTCTGTGACCAGTTTTTTTTCATGTCAATTGTACTTTCCCCTGTTTTTTTGTGGACTCCTATCAGTCTTATATTATTCTTCCTTGCATCATCTAGCAGCTGCTAGATTGATTTCTCATGGTCCCTTACTATTTTTAAGAAATCTCAGTTTTCATGGTCCTTAATCTCAATCCTGTCTTCTATATTTGATATTCTATCTTCAGATTCCCTTAATCTGCTATGCATGCTTTCAGTGGAGTTTTTAATCTCCTGAATATCTGTTTGAATGTGTTTCATGGATTCCATTTCTTTCTTATGTTGGGAGATCATGGTTTCCATTTCTTTCTTATGCTGTGCATTCATGGCTTCCAGCATGTTTCTGAGTTCATCTATTTTTTTTATCAGTTTCTGTTCTAGAGTCTCTAATCATGTCTTTCACTCTGCTCACCATCTCTGTAATTATCTGGGAGATTATTTCTGCTTTGAATTTTTCTAGGGCCTCATTCATCTGTTTTGTTACTTCCTGTGCTATCAGTTCTGGGTGTCCAGGTGGTTGATTATCAGACTTTTCCACCTTGTTTCCCCCAGAATTTGCCTTTTGTGGGGTGGAAGTCAGAGTTTGTGACTTGCTTAAATGTCTTCTCATTTTTGTTTTTGGTACTGTCTTTGGTTTAGTTCCTGGGTTGATATTTTGAAGTTGCTTATTGTAAGTATTTTGTTGATGTATTTAGAACCCTTATGGAATGATAGCTTCTCAGAGGTGTCTTTAAGGTATACCTGGTCTTTAGATTTTTGAGTCTCTAATGGCTCTGAGACTATCTCATTTTCATTATAACAGGATGTACAAATGATTAGATCAATCACAACACCTTAGCCCAAGTGACACAATCAGCAACACAATAACATCAAGTACCTCTTAGAAAATGACAATTTGTGATAGTTATTAACCTATCACCTTTAACTGTGTGAATTAAATCAAGATCAAAGACCAACCCAACATATGTTTATAGTGAATAAACTCTTCAATATAGCAACTTTACCCTTCGGGATGGGGAGTTGGAAGGAGTTGGGAAGGCAGGAATAGGTAGGTAGAGGGATAGGAGAAGGTTAGCAGTAAGGCCAGAGGGCACAGGTGAGAGAAGGAAGTAGAAAAAAAGAAAAATAATTAAGAAATACGAATTAGGGCTGGAACAGGAAGACAAAAGGAGGCGGAGAACAATGTAGGACAACAAGAGAGTGAGGCAGAGAGAAAAAGAAAACAGAAAACTAAAAGTTTTAAAGACTGGAAAAAGAAGAAAAAAATTTAAAATAAGAGCAAAAAAAATAGTGGCAATTTTGAAAATAACAAATAAAAGATAAAAATGAAGGGCCTCCTTCAGGGTATGTCTCTGCTGTCACAATAGACAACGTGGGCAGCAGTGTACAGTTATCAGTCAATGAGTCTCAGTAAGCCAGTCACAGAGCCGTGAGATTCAGGCAGATTTCTGGCTGCAAGGCCCAAGTTGAGCTCCCTGTCCTCCTGCAAGGTTGAACTCTGCAAGGTTCTGCTGCAGGTTCCAGCTGCCCTTCCCCTGAAGATAGGCCAGGTTCCGATGAGAGGTGATGATCCCTCCAATTTACCAAGCATGGTGGTCTGGTGTGCCTTTATTGCAGAGATTCTCTTCATTTTTCCAGTGGGCTTCAGTTTTCATCAGGGAGCCTGAGAGAGGCCCTCTCCCTGTTGTTCACTTCTTCAGCTCAGGACAATGGCCTATATGTCCCCCTGTGCCTCTGTAGTGTGGAACCAGGTAGCTGCACAGCCAAGAGGTCAGAGGCGGGGGTGGGTTGAGGTGTGTGTGTGTCTGTTGTAGGCACCTACGTGGCTAAGCAGGTGGCTGGTGGGGGTGCCTGGGGGGGGTCCTCATAGTCTCCTGGTCACAAGTGGGCGGAGCAAGCCAGACAGAGCAGTGCGCAGTCACCTGCGACTGCTCTCGCGAGTAACTCTTTTAATGTCATGGCAAAACATGGTGAAACTGTCATCTAAAATAACTGTTCCTGCAATCCAATGCCCGCTAAGACTGTAGTTCTAGAGAGAGTAATTAATTATGCTTTTACATGAACACTAAAAAGAGGTTATCTCTGGCAAGAATTTCTTTAACCTGCAATCTGAGAAGGAAAGCAATAGAGACATTCCAAGTATGTGTGGCCCCTAGGCTTGGGAAAGGTAGTTACCAAAGTACAATAATTCCAAGTGACCAGAGAGAAGATTGGTATTCTCAAGTTCCATAATAGAATGTTCTGGAATGTTTGGCAAATCAAAGGGACAGAGGACAAGAAAAATTAGACTAAGGGAGCTGCTTTAGCATCCAAATCTATTACTGCAGATTACTTCAAACAGCTACAACTCCAATGTGCAGAAAATCATGAGCCCAGCACAGCAGTACAAAGGTAAGGCAAACTTACGGACTGCGTCTATGAGCACGGTGAAAAACTTAAAGCAAATGTACCCATGCCCACCAAGTTTTCAGTTTAAAAAATTGCCATGGAAATGTTCAGTCTCTGAGAATGAGTACAGCTCAGTGAGCATATTCTTGGAACTGGCACTCATCTCCTGACGCTGAACACTATCAACTTTCCAGAGGACCTTTTGTGCTTATTTCAAAGTAATTGACTGTCCTAAGGAAACAACCACATAATAATGACTTCTGTCATAACTGAATAACTGTGTTGTTTTGATTTTTGTATAAGTGAAATATATAAAGCAAAAATGTCTGGTTTTCATTGATAATCATAATGTCTGTTGAGGTTCTTCCATATTGTATGTACCAGTAGTTTACTTCTTTTATATTGTATAATGTTGCACCTTATGAATATACTTTAAAAATTAACTCTACTTTTATTGGGCATTTGGAATATTTCCAAGTGCGGGAGTTACTATGAGTAAATCTATTTGAAACTTCCTCTACATATTGATACGTATGTGTATTTCTTCTGGTTATGTTTCAAGAACTGGAATTGCTAGGTCAAAGAATATGTGTATGTATATTCAGCCAGTTCTCTGACAGGGCTGCCCCAATTCACACCCTTGAAAGAATCTACTAACGTTCCTGTGTCTCCACATCCTCACTAATACTCTGTATAGTCAGGTTTTTCATTTTAACCACTGTGTTGGGAGCACAGTAGTATCAAATCGTGCTTTTAACTTACATCTCCCTGATGCTGTTGAACACCTTTTCATACTTTTTCTTTTTTTTTTTTTCACACATGCATGCAGGGGTGGCAGGTTGGATATCTTCTATTTCATTAATTTTTGTTTTGTCTACTTTCTCTTAGGTTTCCTACATTTTGTTTTGGATTTTAAAATGTTTTCAGCATAGTCTATATAAGAACCTATCATAAAATATATATAAATGTCTTCATTCACTCTGGAGTTTTTATAGCCTTTAAAATAATTTTCTTGTCCTCAAGCTATGAAAATATGCTCCTATATTGTTTTCTGAAAACTTCAGCACTTTTATCTCTTGCATTTGATGTATACTTCCAGAATTAATTTATTTCTCCCTTTAGATATGTTACCTTCTAGAATTGATTTATACAGTGTGATATAGACATCAATTCACTTTTTCAAATGGATATCAATTTGATCCAGCATTACAAGGACACCATTGTCATAAACCAAATGACAGTATCTGTGTGGATTTATTTCTTGTGTCCCTATTCAATAACATTGGTCTGAATTATTAGAACTTTGTAACAGATTTGACATCTTGTAGTGATGGTCTTTAACTTTGTTGTTTAGGATTGCCTTGGCTATTCTTGGACCTTTGCATTTCCATATACATATCAGAATCATATTGCCAATTTATACATGAACATTCCTGCAGGAAATTTGATTTGAAAGTTTGTTAAGTCTATAAATCAATTTTTGGAGAGTCGGTATTACTAAAATGATGAGTTTTCAAATCCATAACATATTTACATATTCTTGAGGGAAAATTATGGCTAAAGAAATTGCAACCACCCAAACGTCCATCAATTGAAAAATGAATAAGCAATATGTTATTTCATATAATGGGATATTATTTAGCCATATAATCAATAAAGGATTACTATATACTGCCATGTATATGAACCTCAAGAATATTATGT
The DNA here is from genome assembly GCF_000247695.1 of Heterocephalus glaber. The sequence continues at coordinate 3,321,313 of NW_004624883.1, forward strand.
TAATGTGAAAGTAGCTAGTCACAAAAGGTATGATGTCATACATGAGAAATAAAAATAGTTTAACTTGTAGAGAAAGAATATAGATAGAGTTTCCCTTGGGATGGTGGGATTAAGGGTGGGTGATAGCTAAAGGGTACAGGTTTCTTTTAGGGCTGATGATATTCTCTAAATTCACTGTGGCAATGATTGATTAACTCCCTGAATATACTAAAAATACTGAACTGTAAACTTTAAGTGGGTGAATGGATAATATGTAAATTATACCTCCTTAAAGCTGTTACACAGTCACACAAACCACAATCCTGGTCCTCCAGCTTTCTTGATTGTTCCAGATTTCTTGATTGCTTAAATCTTAAACCAGCCATCATAAAAGATATGTTCTCCAATGTTGTGTCAAATGTAGGTTTTAGGGAATGAAGAATTGAGGCAGTGGATTGTTGTCTGTGGAGACTGTCCTTTCTGCTTATAAAGAGGGGTGCGTTCGATATTGAGTTGGATAGACAGATGGACTATAATGAACATTATTTATTGCCCAGCAAAGTTTACTTTATGGTTCTTCTGCTATAATAACATCATGAGAGAACACATAATTGCCACATTTTCCGACACTCTCTGAAGTTAGATGTGCATAATGATTTTTGCCAATAAATTACAAGCAGATGTACTATGGTCTCCTGGGCCAGGCCTTGAGACAGTGGATGTACTCTCTTCCATTTTCACTGGCTGAAATCCTTTTGTGGTAGCTGTGGTATTTGACTCACGTAAAAGATAACATGTCCTAAGAGTTGAAAGAAAGGGATCCCAGGAGGACTTTGTGATTCAGAGCTGGATCATTCACATGGAGACTATTATATGAAAGAAAAACATACACACATATTTATGCACTCATATAAATATTATGTATACATACACACTTACCTTTACTTGCTCTATTATTAGTCTTCTTTGTAGTAATTTAGGTTTAATTTAACTAATACAAGAGGTTGGAGCTCTTCAGTTTTTGTGTTCTCTCATCAACTGAAAATCTGGAATTTGGAAGTTCACACTTAACAAAACCCTAGGAAGAAGTCAACAATTACCTCAAGATTTATGATCATCACATTCTTATCTGGCCTCACCCAAAAGAAAGTGTCTACATATAGCACTTCCTGTCATGCCAGTAACTGGTAACTATTATGGCTTTTATCTAGGTATCCCCCCAAAACTTGACACAGTCATAGGTGGGAGTTTCAAAGGTGGCTGGATCAGGGTGTGTGAATGTGGATTAAGGGTGTGGACAATGGAAGCCCTACCCTGGGTGTGGGTGGCACCAATCAATAGGCTTGTAGCCTGGATGGGATATAAAGGGGCAGAAACAAGGCAGGCTTGCTCCCACCACCTTCTGCCTGCCACGCCATGGATTGTTTCTCCTCTGACGCCCCTCTACCATGCTGCCCTGCCTTGGAGCCAGCCAACTATGGACTGAAACCTCTACAAACTGTGAGCTACAATAAATCTTTCCTCCTTTAACTTTGGGTGCCAGGTATTTTATCTCAGCAACAAGAAAATTAACTAAGACATTGTCATTCAAGGGAAGTTACTCTTATAGGAGGGTCTCAGGGAGAGAACAAAAGCAGCTGGAAAGGATTCAGGCCCAGCTCTGATTTTTGAGCACTTGTTGAACACACCAGACAGGCTCCCAGGCAGGCTCCCAGGCCTGTTGTGTGTCTAGGCTGCTAAACTTTTGTATCATCCACAGTCTGTATTCAGGTTGGTGCAGGCTTTTAAATAGAGCACCTTCACTCATATGAAAAGAGCACCTTGGTGGTAGGAATGCCCAAGGGTAAGGCTATCTCCAAATTCTTTAGGCTGCTTTATATTTTCAAGAAAAATCACCCTTTATATCAGGATATTTAGGGAGATAGAAAAGAAGCTGAACAAATACTAGCGAGCTTTCTTAGGGGTAAATGAGGTCAATTTAGGAGGATTACTCAATGTCTTCCGAAAGCTGCCTCTGGAGGCTGGAACAGACATGCTCCTGATTTAGCAGCTCATGAGGGAATTTGAGAATTCCACTACTGAGCTACAGGGCTCAGAACTCAAACCTGTTGGTATAACAAGGGCAACAATAATTCCCAGAGAGCATAAAGGACTTGCCTATTACCGCACAAGTCAGTGGCGTTGTTGGGATAAGCATAAGTGTTGATAGCTTCTTGTCTAATTACTGCCCTTGCTCAGACCCAAACAGAAAATCTGACTTTATGGACATTATTTTTTATGTCTATGGATTTTGTACAAAAATTGTCCTTTCACCATTTTTTTTTCTTGGCATGCTTAGAAGAATTGCTAAGTAAAAACCACTGAGCTACATCTAACTAGTTGGGGCCTCCACCAAAGAGACACATATGAGAATGAGTTTGACTCCATTCCACTAGCCTTCTGAGTCAAAATTGCTGGCCATCCTGCATCTATAAAAGCTTAATAAAAGCACTGTACCTAGTACCTCTCACCAGCCTTGTCCCTCCCGGTCCCCTGGCCCCACTGGCATTAAACCTGTATATGTGGGAAGAGTGAACTGGCATTATATTTTGAAAGACAAAAAACATTTTGGGGGTCTTCGACGACTCTCAGTAGGAATTTAGTAAATTCCAAAGGCTGAACTCTCTCACCAACTGTGACTTTCTAAGGAGCTATATGACAAAGATCATGCAGGTGACTCAGCAAAGTTTGGTGAATAGTTCTGAATACTTTCACCTAAAGCTGTGATCTGGCAAACAAATTGGGTAGCAATCAGGCTACCTGTTTATGATTAGTAGCACAACAAAATGGTCTGTGTGATAGGTCAACCCCTACAGAAACAAGTGTTTTCTTTAGTAAAATTTCTGCAGAGATAAGTATTGGAGATTGTTAAAAATGCAGACTCCTGGGCCCTGCCCTGGATATTTGGTACATTAGACCTGGAGAAGAGGATTCTGCTGCAGGTGGCTCAAGAGAGCATTACCTGTTGATAATTCTTCTTGGTTACACCAGACACTTTCTTCTTCCAGGGTCAGGTGAGCTGGAAGGCTGTTCTTTCTATCATCAAACATACCATTGCTCCAGTTGGCTAGCTAGTCCAAAGTTAGTGTTTGCCTGAAAGAAGTTGCCGAAAATAGCCTCAGGTACCAATACAAAATGCCTCCCAGCCACATATTCATTTACTTGCCACATTAATACTAGTTTAGGGCTGGTGTGCTGCTGTGAGTATCTCATTTTACAGATGAGCAAATTGTCACTTGATAAAGGAAAATGGGTTGCCCAAGGCTTCAAGCCAAAACCCTTGCATTCTGGTTCAAACCCTAATCTTCAGATTCTAGCTCATGGACTACCTTGTTCCATCAACATCTAACCTGTTCCATCAAGAGGCACAGCATTTCTGATTTTATCCAGCATCAAAAGGTCTTTCACAGGCTTTGCCATTTCTTCTGACTCCTCAAGGCTGTGAGAAGGGAAAATGAGGCTCAGAGGTGCTCTTGGAGGTGAGAACTGTGGAGCAAAAGCCAACTCTCAGGAGAATGCCCCTTTGAGATCAGACTACTAATCCCCTTCCCATCACCCGAGGCCTGTTGCAGAGCTCAGGCCTCCTCCATCTGCCAGGCTTCCCTCCCTGAACAGGGCACCACCTGCCATACCACCCCTTTCTCTACCAGAGCTGACAACCTTCTCCTGGGCTCCTTCCCTCAAAATCACAAATGTAGCAATACAGACTAATTTACTGAGTTCAGTGAAACCTAGCAGGCTAAGCTCAAAGCCTGAACTATCCCACAGGAAGGGGCTTTTGCTCTCCTCCAGACCAGGGATACTACCTGACCAGACCTTTCTCAAATTTATAATCCAACTCTACATTTGAAGGTACAAGCCTTACAGATGGGTTCAAAATAGAGCCCAGCTCCACCAGTCCCCTCTCCAAACTCTGGGAGGTGAAACACTCTCCCATCCAGCCTCATGAAGACTGTTCATTTTACCATGGGAAAATCCTGTGGAGCTGTTGGGATCTGCTATACAGTCACACAGAAAGCCAACTCCTGCCACACATAACAAATCTGTGAGGACAGTTTGCCAAGTGTCCCCTCTCACAGTCCCCCTCACAGGGAGATCCTCATGCCAGCCTGAGAATTATTTCTTTATTCAACAAATTTTTGCTGAGAATCTGGTATGTCCCAAGCACTTTTGTAGACTTTGGCAACACAGCAATGAGAAAAACACACCAAAAATGGTGATAGCGTGAGCCTCACATTCTCACAGGGATGCTGACAGTGATTGACAACCATGACATGTAAAATATGTACTATTTGAAAGCAACCAGGATGCTAAGATGAAAAAGCAAAAAGAGAAGGTGCCAGGGTGTGTACTGTGAGTGGTAGGAGTGGTGTGTGTGTGTGTGTGTGTGTGTGTGTGTGTGTGTGTGTACATATTGAATTATGACCAGATAGTCAGTTAGGACATCATCTAGGAAGTAACAACAAACACTCAAAAGACACAAGCGGTGAGCCAGGTTCTGGGTATCAGAAAAGCAGCATTCCAGATGGAGGGAAGAGTGGGTGTGAAGCCCCTACAATGATTAGATTCTTGATGCATTCCATGAAAAGCAAAGATCCAAGTGTGTCAAAAGTGAAGTGAGGAAGGCCAAGGGTATTAAGATTTGGGGTCAGAGGGGTTGGTGCAGTGGAGGGGAGCAGATCATGAGGAACTTCTAGGCCACTGGAAGGATTTTACCTTTTACCCTCAGAGCAAGTGGTGAGCCACGGTCTGACAAAGGAGTGTCATGATCTGGAGTGGGAATTTTAAGAATCTACTTTGAGATACTTTTTAAGCCCAATGAAATGCACCTAGTTTAATTGACCCATGGTTTGCTTTGAAACTTTTGTGAAAATCAAATGACTGATTTAAGTATAGATCTATTTCTGGACTCTCAATTCTGTTCCATTGATCTATGCATCAATCATTATGACATTTATACATTCTCTTTAATGTAGACTTCAAATCCCGTAGTGTAGACCTTTTGCTTTGTTTTGATTTGTGGAAGATCTTAATTTTGATCAATCACAATTTACCGTTTTTCTCCTTTTATGGTTAGTGTCTTTTCTATCTTGGCAATGAAATACTTGCCTACCCCAAGTTTATGAATATTTTCTGCAGAGTTTCTGAAGATTTTGAAATCAACTAAGCAATTTTTGTTAAAAAAGAGAAACTACTGGAAAATTTTTTTAGAGTAGCATTAAATGTGGAGAGTAGTGAATGTTTTTACAATGTTATCTTTCAATCTAGATGCATGGCACTTCTTTCCATTTATATAATCTTAAACTTCTTTCAGGGGCATTTTTAGTGTGGAAGTTTACCATAAGTTTTGTTATATTTAACCTAAGTGATACATAATTTTATATTACTAGTAAAAGCATTTAATATTTATTTCTAATTGCTTGCTATTACCATATAGAAATACAATTGCTGTTTGCATATTGATCATGTATCTTGGAAGTTGTTAAATTCATTCGTGAATTCACATAGGTTTTATCGGTGCATGAGTGAGATTCTTTAGACTGTTCTTTGAATGGAGTTAAGTTGGTTTTTCCATCTTCCTTTCAAGCATGTGTGATTTTTAATTTTTCTTGTTTCATTCTTCTGCCTAAAATCTAGTACATTTAGTGGAAGTGGTTCATGAGAATATCCTTACCTTGTTCTTGATTTTAGGAGGAAACCACTCATCTGTCCTATTAGATTGCACATTTCCATAGATTTCTTGTTTCCTGAAAGATTTTGTCATAAAAGAGTGCTGACTTTTGCTTTTTCTAATTTTTCTGAGATAACCATATGATATTTCTTCATTTTTTTTTTAGTGTGGTGAAGTCTAAGGAGAGTTTTAAATGTTAAATCAACTTTGTATTCATCATATATACTCTATTGGGTATGATACATTATTATTTTTATATATTGTTGAATTCAATTTGCTAACATTCCATTGAGGATATCTGAATTCATATTCATAAATATTAGGGCATATTTTTCCATTATTGAAAGGTTTGCTTGGTTTTGTATAAGAATATGGAACTGTGCCACCTCTTAATGTTTTCTGAAAAGATTTGTATACAATTGGTTTTATTTCTTACCCATTGTTTGAAAGAATATACCAGTGAAAGTATTTTAGCTTGTATTTTTATTTGCAAAAAGTTTTTATTATAAAATAAATATATTTAAGAGAATGGGTTGTTTAGATTGTATAAGCCTTCTGTCAATTTTGGTAAATTGGTTTTTCAAGAAATGTGTACCAATGTACCTATGTTATAAAATTAATTGGCCCAGAGTTGTTCATAATATTTGCTTATTATCTTCTTAAAGTATCTAGGTATTTTAGTGAAACCCACACTTTCATTTTTGGTATTAATAACATATACTCTTAATTTTTTTATTAGTCTTAGTTTGGATTTTCATTTTTATTAACCTTTATAAAGAAGCAATATTTCCTTCATTAATTTACTTTATAATTTTTCTATTTTATTTATGCTCTCATCTTTACTGTTTCTTTGCGTTACTTTACTTTTTTATTTTTATTTTTGTCTCATTAAGGTAGGAATATAGAGCATTACTTTGAAATATTTCTATTTTTACTTTGATACATGTTTTACAATCTCTAAACTTACCTTTAAAATTTTTCCTGCATTTCACAAATTTGATATTGTGTTTTCATTATAATTTTATGTACATTATTTTACATTTTTCATTGTAATTTCTTCTTTGACATGTATCTTATTTAGAAGAACTTTATTTAATCTTCAAATATTTAGTGATTTATTAGATATTATGTTATTGATTTCAAAATTATGTTTTTTTCAGACAATATTTGCATAAGAGTTTAATATTTAGGAAAAATTGAGTCTTGTGGTTCAAAATATGGTTCATTTTATAAGTCTTCTATGTACAGTCTGCAGTAGATGATCATAATACTTTTAAATGCTATTGTTCAGGTCTTCATTGAATTTTCTTTGCTTGTTTTATCAGTCACCAAGGGAATAACTTTACAATCTTCAATTCTGTGTAAGTTTGATTGTTTATTTAACTTGAGTTTTGGCTGACATATTTTGAATCTCTCTCTCTCTCTCTCGCTCCCTCTCTCTCTCCCTTTGTCCTTCTCTCCCTCTCTCCCTCTCTGTTTTTCTCTCTCTCTGTCTCTATCTATCTATAAACATTTATATGTTTTGGGGTACACATACATACATACATACACATATGCATTTCCCTCCCTCTCTCTCTTTCTCTGTAGTGGAACTAGAGATTGAATTCAGGACCTCATAAGCCAAGCAATAGGGAAATAATCTATCACTGAGTTACATCTCCAGTTATGCATTCCTGAAAAATTGCCCATTTATTTATTTATATCATATTCGAGAATAATATTTTTCTGCCTCATAATAATTGTCTTCTAATGAAACTAAACTTACATGTTACCACTTCTTATTGTCCTCTAAGATTCCCGAGTCTCTTTTTCTTTAATAATTTTCTCCTCTCATTTCTTTATGTTGGATAATTTCTATTGAGCTCTCTTTTATTCCCAGTTTACTTGTAAGTCTATCTTTACACACATAAACATATGCACACACATACTCAACATATTATTTGAACATAATACACTATATATATCAGTTATTTCACTTTTCAGTTTTAGAATTTTCATTTGCTTCTTCCCATTTTCCCTAGTAATACTGTATACTGAGATTTTTCTAGTTGTTTACTGCTTAAGATCATATTTTCTTTAATGTTTCAAATGTATTTTCATTGAATCTTTAGTATTGTCAGCTAAATCCATTTTTGGATAATCTCTGGCTGTGTTCTTGACTCTGGGTCACATTTCCCTGTTTCTTTGCATATCCAATCAGTTTTAATTGTATAAAAGACATTGATACATTGTATTCTCTCTAAAATCCATTCTTTTCCTTTGAAGACAGTTACTTTTTGCTCTGATTGTTTGGCCAGTCACACAGAACTTGTTTAGGAGGATCTGCGAAAGCCAAAGATATTTTAAATGACCATGTAACTTGGGACTCAGTCTTCAAACATTTTCTATCCTGCAAAGATATTTTGAGACTCAGTTTTGGAGGAGCTAGAGTGGGTATCACTGGAGAGGCATGGGCTTTTGCCCTTGTTATGCAAATCTTTCTTGTATCTCACTTGGACAACCCTGGATGTTAACACCTGGGTGTTAGCAAGATATTAATGAGATCCCTCATTTCTAACTGGGCAGGACTCTCATGCCCCATTGAATTGCTCACACTGATATCTTTGACCTCTCAGTAACTTCTCTGTTGACCATCAGGTCATTTTCCTGTTTATGTACAGCTCAGCCTTTAGCTGAAGACTAATAGAGGTCCCTCCACGTGAGCTTCTGGGACATTGTACTCTTTGCAGATCTCTCTTCTCTAGCACACAGATTTCAGCCAGGTCCCATTCCCTTCACCTGTGTCCTGCATGGTCATTTTGTGGGAGCGTCAGGCTTTGTCTCTATCCTAGCTCACTGAGATGGGAAAAGTTGTTGTAGACAAGAGAGCTAGGTGAATCCAATGCTTACCTCGCAGGTTTTCTTTATCTTAGCTATCAGTCATGTGTTTCCTGTTCTCTGAAGCCCGAAAAGAGTTGTCGCGGTTATCCAGTATAGTTTCGTAGTTATTAATAACTGAATTGCTTGTTTAATACTAGTTACCCGATCACAGCTGAAAGCTAAAACTTAGTTTCTTAAATGTCCACTCTGACCACTGTGACAAGTGGAGACGTTAGACGGGAAGAGTGGACAAGAGAGGACATTCAGCAGCAGGAAAGTATATCAGCACAGGCAGTGCAGGATAGGGGCTTGGACAACAGTAGCAGCAGTGTAGTGGTTAGGAATTGATAGCATCCTAGATAAATTTTAAAGTTCTGTGCAACAACACAAGGATCATAAATGGAATGTGAAAAAGAGGAAGGTTGTGGATAGAGCAAATTATGGGAGTTAATCAAGAGTTTAGTTTTAGACATCTTGAGTTTGAGATGTCAATTAAAGCTCCAAGTGTTGATGCTCAGTAGGTGATTGTACAGGTATAGAGTCTGGAAGAGAAAGTGAACCTCAGATATAAAACTGAGTTAGTGGTTAAAGTCAAGAGACTGAAACGTAGCGTACATATAGAGGAGAAGTAGTTCAGAGACTGTTTCCTGCATTTCCTCAACACCAAAAAGTTCCTGCCTGAGAGTAAGAATAAGCAAAGGAGATTGAGCCCTCAATGAGATAGTAGGAAAACTGAGATTGCTTAGTAACCAGGGAAACTGAATTAGAAAGTGTATCAAGGATGAGGTGGTGATTAACAGTGACAAATGCTGCTGTTGAGTCATGCAAGATAAATACTAAGATTTAATCAACAGACTTAGTGATGTAGAGGTCATTATTGACCTTGTCAAGAGCAGTTACGACAGGGTGTGTGTGTGTGTGTGTGTGTGTGTGTGTGTGTGTTGTCATGGATAGGGAACAAGGACTGACTGGAGTAGATTCAAGAGAAAATTGGAGATGAGATGTTTTAGATAGTTAGACATGGGGCTCAAACAACACTAGAGACCGTGAAAAATGGGGCAGTACCTGGCAAGGGAATGGGATCAAGATAATATTTTGTTGATCTGAGAGAATAAGCTGGAGAACAAAAGACATGCTTGTATATGGATGGGAAGGAACAATGAATGAAGAATTAATGATACACAAGACAGAAATATGATCTAGTGTGCAATTTGATAGAGCTAGAACCATGGGAGGGAGTTGGCTTAGAGTACTAAGGTAAGGAAGAACATACAAGTACAGTTAGTTGTAGGAAGTAGGTGTGGAGAGGATAGCACATGGAGGATCTCTCCTGATCACTCCTGCTCTTGACTTACCTAGAAAGTATAGTCACAGATTGAGAGCGCTGCTGTGAACAAGTAGAGTGGCAGGCTACATGGAAATTGATGTGCATGAGGGCCCATGTGGCATCTCCATCTCTCTAAAACCTTGCATCAGCATTGATATAAGCACTGGAGCCAAAGGGAAAAAGAAGATGAGCATTTAGGGCATTAGGAACTGTGCCAAGATCTAAAGCTTTCCTTCTCAAGATCTACAGGGCCTATAGGTAGCTTGGTCCCCACTCAGAGGGGGAGGGTGTTGTCAAGCAGGTGGCATTATGTAAGTGGTAACATTTCTGCCTCCTTTGTTGTTACGGCTATGCAAGATTTGCAGAGGTAGCGCCTTAGCAGACAGAAGCCCAGTTGGATGGCTTTGCCCTGTGATGAAGGCCTGGTAGGCTTCACTGGTCTCTGACCTGTGAGGGATATAACACAGAAGTGGACATCGGCCCAGGGCTCATTGCTGAGTAAAGAGCAGGGGGAAGGGCTGGGGTTCATTTTGCTGTCAGTTTGGTAGCAAAGCAGAGGCTTTTAAATTTAATTTTTAAATGTTTTATTTTTCCCTGGTTAAAAGTTGTGTATATTAGCCAGGTAAGGTGGCACATGCCTGTAATCTCATCCCTTGGGACACTGGGGCAAGGAGGAGAATTACCATATGTTCGAGACCAGCCTGGGCTATATATTGAGAACTTGTCTCAAAAGCAAAACAAAACAAAAGTTGTGCACATTGCCTAAAATTTGCAACATAGAAAAAAGTATAGAGAAAATAAATAACATCTCCACCATGCTACCACTCAGAGAAAAACACTGAGGTTTTTTGGACTCCTTTTCCCTCCAGGCATTTTCTTATACATATGTGCCAATGTTTATGCAAAAGTAGGACCAGGCAGTATAAAGTTGCATCCTGAGTTTTTCACTTGACATTAAATGGTGACTGATTAGAAAATTGGCACATGAAAATTATGTACGTTTTGAAAAGTATGAAAAGGGAAAAGACGGAAATAACAACTACTCTAATCTCCCCATCCAAGGATAACCACTGTGGGTGGCCAATTTGAAGTGGCTAAGCCTCCCTGTGTCTGATTTATTCTTAGATAATCGAATTCAGTAGAGTTTAGCCCTTTTCCCGGCCTCCAGTCCTAAGGGGCTGTAATCCACACTCATGTGAGGTGTGCAAAGTTCTCCACACGACCTACTTCTGTTTCCTCATTGTGCCAACGAAAATCCAGGAAAGTTAACTTCTTATTCATGAAGAATTGAGTCTCTCACCCAGGTTTCCAATTCCCTGAAAAACAGCTCATATCGCTAAATCCAACTGTTTCTCCTCTAGAAATTAAACAAGGCCAGTCACCAGCTCCCCCACCTCCCTGCATGAGGCTGGCACTGACATTCTGAGTGACATGAAGAATTTAAGAAAGTCAAATTAGCCTGGAGTGACAGAATGAAGGGCAGCTCCTAGGGGACTTGAGAGGTCGCTGGTGTGCTGCTTATTTGATTGGAAAGGAGGCCCTGAGGTCTTTCAGCAGGGAGAGAAGATGGCACAGTCATTCAATTATTCATTTGTTCATTTACGGCAGGAGGAAAACAGTTGTTATTTTAAGAGCTGGTTGCAGTTTGAGCGTGTTAACCCTGGAGGAAAGCTGAATTTTATTAGAAACAAGAGCCTTTGTTTACAAAATCATTTTATTGGTGCCATGTGGCCATAAGAAGCAGAGCCAGTGGGCGCAGTGGAGGTAGAAGAGGTGAGAGCTAAATGAATTCAATCCCTTGGCGTAAGAAAGTAACAAGTGTCTGTCCCTCTCCTTTGCTGATCCAGGAAGAATGAAGTTTCCAAATTCTAGAACTGATGGGGGACCTAGACAGGAGGTGGAAGAGCTTTAGGGAAGATGAAAACAAAACAGCATACAGGCCCGTGGGGGTGAGGGTGGAGCTGGGGCAGAGGGCAGTTGGGTCCCTTATTTAATTCTTGTTTGTTAATGTATGGTGCTCTAATCCCTTTCTGGTACTCACCCCCAAGGCAGAATCAGCTGCAGCTGCATGGTGTTTACTGAGCACATAATACATGCAGTCCTGCATTGTTTAATGTGCTTTATACCTTTTAATCTTTCCACTAACTCCATGAAGTACATGTTATTAATATTTCCCCTTTTCATGTGAGTGGCCACGTACAGAATGGCTAGGTAACTCGTTCAAGCTCAACCAGCTAGTAGGCATTTTAGGAAGGACACAAATTTAGGTTCACATTGTAGACTAATTATCTTCACACTTTTTTGATTGTCTACCCCATCAGTTAAATTTTCTTGATCATCTATCTCAGATATGTGATTATTTATATATAGATAATACACTACTGGAAATCTCTGTATTATTAGTATATTGTATAGCATATTCAAGGCTTCAATTCTGATATGTATTGTCTAAAGAGGAGCTAAGTAAAATCCATAAATATTTTACAAATCCTGATAGCTTTACCCTGCAATTTTGCTAATTTCTCAAGGCATAATTCGCATTTAATGCAGGGTTCATCATGAACATTTCTGATGAAATATCACTTTCATATTGTCGTGATGATTTCAAGTTTTGCAGGTTCTTTGTCACATCTGATTATCTTGTCATGTAGCTTACAAAGGGCTTGTTCTCAGACTCATTGATGTACTAGGGGTGCCATTTTCTTGTCATTCCTTTATGCTTGAATCGTTAGTGTTCGCTTCAATCTGCTTTTACTCTGGAAACATTTCAAGGCACTTACCTGCTTTTTGAGGGTGGCTTGAGATAAATTGGGTATCTTTTTGATTTTAGTCTTTCTACTGGGTGTGAGTGTGTAGTATCTTATTATAGTTTTGATTTACATTTCCCTAAAACTACTGACACTGTGTACTTTTTCAAATGGTTTGAGAAACACCTGAATATTATGTTTGGAGAAATGTCTACACAGGTACTTTGAGCATTTTTAGCTAGATGAGTTGTCTTTTTTTTACATTCTAGTAAGATTTTTTGATATTCTAGATCCAAGTTGTTTATTACATATTTAATTTAAGAATATTGTTTCCCATGCTGTCGGCTGGCAAGGCTGTGACGAAATCGAGCTCTCATATAGTACAGGTGGGCTGTCAAATGTTGCAGCTGCTTTGGGAAAACCAGTTTGACAGTTAATCCAAGAGGTAAGCATCATTTGCCATGTGACCAGAAATACCACTCCTAGCTATGTATTCAAGAGAAATGAAAATATATGTCCACACAAAAACTTGTACATGAGTGATCATAACAGTGTTACCAGAAAGTACATTAGTTGATGAATGGATAAGCAAATGTGATATATCCATAAAATACAAAATTATTTAACAATGAAAAGTAATGAAGTACTTATTGAGCTATGCTACAACATAAACAAGCCTTGAAAACACAATGCTAAGGTGAAGACAGGCCGTGTGTTATATGATTGTGTTTATATGGAATGCCCAAAGAGGCAAATCCATACAGAGAGTAGTTCAGCGTTGTCTAGGGATGACTGCAAGTGGGAGCTTTGGAACTGGACAGAAGTGATGGTAGCACAACTTTGTGAGTGTAGTAAAACCCACAAAATTGTATACTTTAATTTCACTGTATGTGAATTATATCTCAATAAAATTGCAATAAAAATTGGTGTGTAACTCTAACTCAACACCCACGACTTGCTCAGCACACTGACATGCAGTTATGATGCCCTTGCTCTCAATGCTAGAACACTGCATCATCTCCTCCCTTTTCTTGGGGTACCTCTCCCACAGCACAAAACTCAGGATTGTCTGGTGCGTGAATATAAAAACTAAGACAGGCCAAGAAATTAACTTGAACGTTCCACATCAAGAAGGTACATTTCTGTCTGATTTTTAAAATCCAAAGACAAAGAAACAAATTATAGTGTCTTCTTTCTCACACTGCAGTGAATCACTCCCATGACCACTAAGGACCACTGCATTTATTTCCAATAAAAGTCAGCTGCAAACAACAGCCTAGCCATCATTAGAGGCCCAGCTCCATAACTACTCCAATTCCAGGGCAGAGGTGAGTGTACAAGAGAGAGAAGGGTTAATTGGTAGGACAAGTCCACAAGAGACTGGGGCCAAGTGTCATGTGAAGCAAGATGCAAGCGATTCAACCAAACAGAAGATATGATCAGCTCTGCTAACACAAAGAGAGCAAGTGAATATGGAGGGGTCTAGCAGCTATCCCATAGGGCATTGGCTTCTGATTGTTTCTATTTTGTGTATGTGTGTCAGGTCAGAAGTGAGGGGGAATTAGGTGAGAGAGTTAGAGGTTCGCAGATGGCAGATACAGTCTGAGATATTTGCTGTGGAGAAACAGAGGGGAAGTTGACCAGAGACTGTGAAGATTACAGTTGCTAATCGTACAGCGAGCATGCATTCTGCTTCCCTAAGTCCAACTTTCTCCAGAACTATTCACCTGCTGAGGCTCAGGCACAGAGAAAGCAGATATTTCAGCTCAAGCAGTTCAGTTCAGTTCTAACGAAAATTAGAAGCTCAGTGGCACTGAACCTGCCTCACAACTGCAAGGTCCTGAGTTCAATCCCTGGTACCAAAAAAAAAAGAAAGAAAGAAAGAAAGAAAAAGTTAGAAGCAAGAGAGCTTAGTTAAGGTATTAGGAAGAGAGTAACTGAATGGATGTGATGTGACAGGCAACCCAATTGGGATAAAGGGTCAGGCAGAGGAAGTCGAGGGCTGACAGAGCCCCACGATGGTGAAGAACAATCATGCAGAAGAACAAACCCAGTGATCCAGAAGTGTGTGTGGCCAAAGAGTGGGGTGCTGAAAACATTGATTCCGGAGGTGGGCTATAACAGGAGATGACAAGGTCTATGATGTGACTGCAAGAGTGGGTGGTGAAAACGAAATGAAACGAGAATACCTGGAAATAAGGAAGTTGGAGAACTTGGAAGTTAGAGCTTGAGGGAATTAATCACACATCTGGGTGCTGAAGGCATCCAAGAAGATGGTAGAGCTCAGGGTGCAGAAGAGTACTCTGAGCCAGCTGTCAAATACTCAATAAATGGAACTACCATGCATGGGACATTAGAAAAAGATTTGCAGATTAGAAAAGTAAAGACAAATATATCTAATTGGTGTAGGACTTGTGTAAATAAAATCTCTTTCTTGTTTTGTTTAGTTTTGTTTTAGAAGAAGACGGAGGAGTCATGGCCTGGAGCAAAGCCATTTCTAGACCTCATGGCCCGTGAGATGTGAGAAAATAACCTCAGATTTCACTTAAGAGCACCATAGGAGCTGGGTGTGATGTGGTGGTGCATCCCTGTAATGCCAGCACTTGGGAGGCTGAGGCAGGAGGTTTGCTGCAAGTTTGAGGCCAGCCTGGGCTACAAAGTGAGTTCAAGACCAGTTTGAACTACCTAGCGAAACCCTGACTCAAAAAAATCCCACAAAAACAAAAACTTGCCATAGGGAAAGGATATTTTTTGAGGGAGTCTGAAAGGCATAATGACAAACATTGAAGGAAGAGAGAGCAAAGGAGAGGCAGAGAAACTGTAGCATTAGTCATGAGAATGCAAACAGCATCACAAATTATGAGCATTTTGAGCAGGAACAAGCCTCACAGCCCCAGAGCTTCTTTATTGCGAAAAAAAATGGACATTACGCACCGCACGCCATTTACTGCAAGTTCTATTTGCTGCTCCAAATCCCTGCTCTAGGAATCATCACTGCTACTGCAATGCGCAGGTAAAGCTTACAGAGGAAACTGACTTGCCCAAGTTCTTTGGAGAGTCAGTGTTAGATTCGCAGGGCAAGACATTTTCCCCCTACTGGGCCACCTCTTTTGTGCTCTCCCCAGTAGTTCTGGAAGAGTGGCATAAAAATTAGTCACCACTTTCAATTTATTTTCTGGCTAACAAGAAGCGAAGTGCCTTGAGATATGATAGGGGTGCAGGGCAGTTATGCGCCATGGCTCCTTTGTCTCCTCTAGCTTTCTCTCTAAAAGCAGGCTCCGTAGAATGAACCAACTTCCAGTTCAGCTCACTCAACTATTTTTTGCGCAGTAGTGGGTGTTGAACCCAGGGTCTTCACACTGAGACACATCCCCAGCACTTTCTTCATTTTTGTTAAGTTGCCCAGGCTGGGCTCCAACTTGTGCTGCCCCTGTCCCCGCCTCCCGGAGTGCCTCCACAGCCAGCTTCCCCAAACTTTTGACCCGTAAAGTAGAGACAGGCAATAATTGGGAAAATCTTGAACCCTTTCATAGCCAATTCATTCTCCTGAAGGAAATCAAATACTGCAAATTCTTGAATACTCCCCTCTTTTCGAGTGACCCTCAGTGGACTTGAACCTCAGTCAGCTTGTGACTCCTTCAACCAATAAAGCCCAGGGGAAATGATTCTGTGTGACTCCAGAGGCCGCATCAGGAAAGGATGTGCCTTTCCACAGGGGTTTCTGGAACATGGTCTCTGGAAGCCCCAACCTGCCACAAAAGAAGTTTGACCATCCTGAGACCGTCGCATTGGTGAGGCCACAGGTGTGTGCTCTGGCTAACAGACCACCTGAATCTAGCCTTCCAGCCATCCGTGCCAAACAGGACACAGCCATAGGAGTGAAGCTGTCTGGTGTCCGGATCCTTCTAGACCAACCTATCAGCCGGTTGAACACTCCGAGGTCTGCCCGAACCCCTAACCCATGGCGTTGTACTATGCAATAACATGGCTGCTGTTTTAATTAACTGGGTCTTGAGGTTATTTGTGGTGCAGCACTAAGCAGAGCACAGGGCTTAGAGAGGCAAATATTCAACTCTATTAGGCTCGTCTTCTGCCACGCAACTCCCGTCCATATTCTATGCTGTGCTGCTGACATTTAAGAAGACATCCAGCTGTTCTCCGAGCATGTCTTTGGTGTACTGCCACTATGGCTTTGCTCTTGCTACTCTATCTCTTTAAGCCCCCTTTCTCATCTCCCCAGATGAATTCTCACTCATTGCTCAAAGGTCAGCTCCTTTGGTCTTGCTACTGCAAGCTGCTTGCTTCTCCTTTACACCCAGAACCCTCCCAGGCTCCCGGTCTGTTGTGATCTGTCTTCATTCTTACACTGTGAGCTCCCAGAAGACAAGGCCTTGTTCTCCTTGGATTCTTCTCCAGCGCAAAGATACTGCTCAAGTGGGTTTCCGCAATGTTTTAGGGATAAGGGAGAGGCCTTGACTGAACAAGTTCCATTTCCCGGAGGGAAGGAAGTGGATGAGGGCGTGCTGATGTCAGGCTTACTTGGCAGTTTCTTTCCAGAAATAGTGGGCATCTGTGTACAAGGTTGATTCTCGAGGGCAGTGGGCAGGAAGCACCCTCCCTAAGGACTGTGTCCAGAGCAGGGACCAGGGAGATTCTCACAGACGTGGCCTCTTCAGAGTTGACATCTTTTGCCCTTCTGCTGAGAATTTATCATTTTTGCCCTGTAGGTTGCCCAGCTCACACTCGCTGTGTCAGAGCAAGTGGAGAGCTGCAGGGATGTGGCTGTGCGTGTCACACGTAGTCAGAAATTTGAAGTGACCCTTCACCTATGTTCCCACTTGATGACTTTGGACTGAGCCCTCAGGCCTGGACATATGGGCTTGGAAATCCTGGCTTGAAGGTTATGGGCTTGGGGTGCAGTGAAACTCACTTAGAGAGACTGAGGAAGACACAGTGTGCTCCTTTTCACCCTAAGATTTGCTTAAGTGGTCTGTATACACCCACCCCCTTCAGTTCCTCAGGCCTGGGGACCTGGCCCACTGCCTGGCATAAATTCTGACTCCTCTCAACCCTCACTACCTCCACTCCAGAATGCACTGGGGGAACTGTTGAACCTTCTGCCTGACTCCTGAGAAGTGACATCTCCGTGGCTCACATGCTCTGACAAGCCATTCTCATGTCAGGATCTTCATTTTACACCTCCAGAATATAAGGCCGTGGCTGGCTGACATACAAGCCCTCCTCCTGCCCCCACTGGCACTAGCTGGAATTGAGGCTGCGCCTGTGGCCTCCCTCTTTGATAAAGTCCTGGCTCCTGGCCACCCCAAGGAAGCAGGCTCTAGCAGGTTTGCAAGGACAGGTTGGGACTTTTGTACTTGGCCAAGCCAGGGGGCCAATTAACAGTGGGTTAATCACAGCCTAAGAACCCAATCTATTTGTTTACTGAGTCATTATTAGATCAAGGCAATTAATGGTTTTTGGATGGATTTTTAATCTCTGCGAGGCACCGACAATGTGAAGGTGACAATTTGCAATTACCAAGGCAACAGGTGATAAACAGCCGGGACCTTAAAAGGAGAAAGAAGTCCTTCCCCCAGCCTTCTTGATGCCATGCAGAGAAGGCATTTGAAAGATTAGAGCTGGGGATGGGGCAATATTAAGAGAAGGAAGTGCTTTGAAGACCTCATTATGACTGATGCAGCTTTGAAAAGCCTTACATTTTATTATCTTTGTAGCAACTACCAGAAATAGAGATTCCAGAATAAGTGCCAAGCAGGTCTACCCCAGGTGTAGGAGCCATTGAACTCCTCTGGGCTCCCTCTTAGAAAGGTCCAGCTGCCAGTCCTGGGCCTTGCTATACTTTTGGGAAGCACAAAAGGCCACGCTCTTCATGGAGGGGCTTCTGAGGAAATGCTTGTCAACACCCAACAGGCAGATACTGTGGATGTCAAAGAACCTAGATTCTCAAGGCCTTCTAGCCTGGAGTCCACATTTTAGAAAGCACACTGCTCTGTAAATGGAGGGCAAGGCAGAAAATGGTCTGTCCTGTGGCCCAGTTTGAAGAAAATAAGTCAGAAACTTCTGTGGGTTAGTCCTACTCGCACACCAGCTGACTAACCTCATCTGGCCTCTTAGCCCCTCTGAGTTGAACTCATGCCTCAATAAAACAGCTTAGACCATAATTTCTAGCTCACAGGGATTGGACCCAAGATGGCTCCAGTCGGGTAGCACCCAGAGAGGCCGATCATGGCCCCAGCTCTTGAATTCAGGGTGCCCGTAGTATGGATTTTCCACTCTCCCTAGTGGTTCTGATGACGGCAGCAAGTCTGGGGGTGGGGCCTGCCTCCAGACCGAGAGCACGACATACATGAGGTAGAAGCTACAGGGCAGGCTCCAGGGCCAGAGCATAGGCTTCGCACAGAGAGGCCACTGACAGGGCAGGACACCATGAGGCCACTCATTTAGGGGACTGCCAGCTTGCTTTTGTCAGCAACCGCACATTTGTGCCTTAGTCCATCACAGCATAATAGTTCCTAAGCTTTGCCTGAGGCCAGATATTACCCACCTGCTGCAGGTTGAATCTCTGGTTGGGGCCAATGCTGCCTAAGGCATTTGTCCTTTCCAGCAATTTGCTCCCAAACGCTAACGCCAAGGTAGTTTCAGGATTTCAAAAATGAATCAGCTTAGATTGACAAATTCTTGAGAGGAAAAGACTAGAATGTAAGGCCTACATCTCACATTGCAAAGTGCCTGTGACTCCCCCGGGATCTTGCTAAAATGCAGATTCGGGCTCAGGGGGTCTAAGGCCAGCCTAAGATCACACACTTCACATGCTCTCTGGTGACACCACTGGTGCTGGCCCCTGGGCTACAGGTGGAGAAGCAAAGGACAGAGCAAGGCTCAAGCCAAATCCTCATTGGGCCAGGCCAGGGAGGCAGCCCAGTGCCTGATGGGAAAGGCTCAGTTGTGTCCAGTCCCTGGGGCCAAGGAAATCAAGGCCACAATAAAGATGACAGCAGGAGCTCAGAGCTGAGATGCCAGGGCCCCATGGCTAGCACCTCCCTCCCCTTAGGGAGCTCTGGAGCACAGGGGCCTGAGTCTGGGGTGGAGCTGGAAGTAACAGCTCCACCCTTGATGGGAGGCCTTGGCAGAGACTCCAGCCAAGGTGCCCCCACCCGGGCAGCAGCGGAGCCAGCCAAGGCCCCGTGCAACTGGCCGATCCCCGGGGGCTCTTAGATTTCTCCTGAGGGCCAGGCCCCTTCTGCTTGGCCCACAGCAGCTGCTAAGCTTCTGGGAGTCCTGGGGTCAGGCAGGGAAGTCCTGGGATCAGAGAGGGGCGAGGGGAGAGGGGAGGGGAGGAAAGGGGAGGGGAAGGGAGACAGGGCCTGCACCCTTGTGAAGGAGAGAGGGAGCAGAGGAGGAAAATGGCCATTAGTGCCACCTCGCAGCGCAGTGAGGTCTGTGTCCTCACCAAGGTCTCTGCAGAGCCTGGGAGGGGCTGGGCCCCTGCTCACTACACTCAGCCTCCTGTGCCTTCTTCCTTGGCCTCCGTCTCCCCTCAGATGTCACCCTCAAACTGCCAGCTGCACGCTCGCTCTGTGGAACACCCTCTCTTCCTCCCCACTCTCCCTTGCTGGTGGCTGTTGTCATTGTCTACTCTTGTCATTGTCTCTCTGCCTATTGAAATTCCCCCACAAAACTTGCTCTCAGTCAGTTCCCCAGGGGAAGTGAGTCATCTGTTGCTCCACTGAGCAGTTTCTGTACAAGTTCAGAGGAGCTGTTCTAAATCTGGTCAGCCTCTCTGGAGTCTCGGTTCCTAGTCTGGTTTCAATGTTTGTATGTTGAGACCCAAACCTCAATGCAATAATATTAAGGTTTGGGGGCTTTGAGAGGTGACTGCGTTTCACATCCTTGTAATAAAGGCCCAGGGTAGTTTGTTTGATGCTCTGCCATGTGAAGCTCCAGCAAGAAGACACCATCAGCGAGAAATGGGCTTTGACACAGATTCCAAACCTGCTGGCACGTTGAGCTCAGATTTCCTAGCTTCCAGAACAGTACATTTCTGTTGTGTAGATATTCCAGTGTAAGGTATGTTGTTCTAGTATTCCAAATAGACTCAGGAAGCTCCCCTTCCTGGACTCTTCTACCACTGCTTTTGGGGACTTCCCCTGAATCCTGGCCCTCACTTGGGAAACAGAGGCTGCACAAGAGTAGACTCCCCTCGCTCACAGCAGCTTTAGGACTTGGCTCACCTATGCCAGTTCCTGCCCTTGGTGGGATAGGAAACATTGTTCCTTGAGGCCCAGAGAGAGGTAATTGCTTCCCCAAGATCAATCAGTTTGCAGTGCACAATGTGCATCCTCCAGCTGCAGACTCTTGCCTCTCACTGCATATGTTGGGTGTCTCATAAGCTCTCGGACTTTGCCAAGTCCAGTGCTACTTCGGATTCTACTCCTCTCTCCATTATCTCACCAGCCTGCACCAAACTGGGTTCCCTTCAAGTGGGCGCCTCACAGATCTTTCCCTCCAGCTCTCAGCAGCTGACCACAGTATATGGTCACACCTTGTGCCGTCCAGGGTGGGTGAGCTGCCCTTTCCTTCCTTGCATTTGTCCTTTGATTTACCCCAGTATATTATTAGGCAGATGTTACCATTTTCTGTGTTCTAAATCATGATTCCTGTTGAGAATCATTGTCCTATTTCAGTGAATACAGACAGAAACCTGCAAGCCCTCTTTGACAACCCCTTTGCCTCTTCTTACTGCTCACACCTGAGCCATTAATAAGATCAGTTGCCTTAGCCTCTGAAACTTATCTCACACCAACCCACTTCTCTCTGTACGCAATATAGCCCAGGCCACCATCTGACCTCTCTTGCATCATGGGTGCCTACTGCTCTCTGCCCCCTCCCCACCCTGGCCAGATGCTCCTTTGTCCATACACAGGGAAGCAGTAAGGTGTGGGCAGTAAGGTGTCAGCCCTCCACCAGAAAGCAAGATGCCTGTGTTCTATGCCACCACACATTTTAGCACTTTGTTACTGTCTGTGTGGCTTTGGGAAGCTCCTGGGATGGGGAGGGGGGCAGGAGGAGAGGTCAGGCTCCGTGGGCAGCAGAAGACCTGTGGCCTATGTTACTTGGGCATTCCCTGGAATGGTTCTTGAGCAGCTGCCCAAAAGGCACCTCTATCTCTGCTACACTATAACCTGTCCGGGGCTTTCAATGAAACGACAAAGCACATTACTATAAATGAAAGGCTGAATTCAAGATTTGTAACAATCAGCTTCAACCTCCAAACCAAAAAGCTTGGCCTTGGACTCTGGTAGAACTTTGATTCCTCCAAGCAGCAAGTCATTGTTAGTGCAAGCTCTTACGTAGTGCCTATTGGCTGCCTGGCAAGAGGAGGGAAGTGCTTGTGCCCAGGGTGACCCTCGCTCCAGCCCCACCCCAACATCCCCAAGGCACTGGCTCTCTGACTCTGACACGAACACCTCACTTTCTCCTCTGGATCCCCATTTGTGAAGCTGAGCCCCTTAATGACACTTTCATGCCCAGAGCCAGGGGTTTAGCTGCCTAAAGTGATTTTTCCCTAAAGACTGACAATTGTGAATGACTGCATATGATAGATTATAACGATAATATGTGTATAAATTTTTTACAATATATTTGCTCTGTTTAGAAAAAAGGCTGCAGACTTCCAGGAATAGCAGGCTAGGCTATGTAGTTGTAACTTCCCTTTAAAGACAACGAAAATAGTTTTAAAGTATTAAAAATTGCTATAAACCAAAAGGCTGCATAATGTAGAATTTAGCAGGTCGAATAGAAAAAAGTGAGAAATTAAGCAAGAATGGAAGCTGTTTCTTTACCGGGGTGTATTTACAGTCCCCAAATTTGTGTTTCTCCTTAGGGTTTATGGTATCTTGCTTGGAGTGAAAGAAATAGGAAACAAATCCCAGAGCCTAAATAAAGTAAAAGCCCTAAAAAGATACATTTCCAAACAAAACGGGGGACCACCAAAGGACTGTGGTCTTGAATAAGAAGAGCTTATGATATCAACCTTCTTGGGTTTTGAATCTCAGATAGTAATAAAACCAGGTTAGTCTAAGTCAAAAACAGGAAAACTTGATAATACATGCACATTAAAGAGAACTATCTATATCAATTCCATATACATATATATTTCATATATCAATTCTATATACATATACATATTGAAAAGAAGGTTTTTCCCCCTTGAAATCTCCAGAAGGAAGCAGTTCTGCCAACACCTTGACTTTTTTAAAAATTTATTTCTAACTTCTGACTTCCAGAAACACAAGAAACTAAATCCATGTTGCTTTAAACCCTTATATTAGTGGTAATTTGTAACAACAGCAGTAGGAAAGGGAATGCACCAGGTTTTATGTTTCTTTTTGCCTAGTTGTGATATTTGTTGCAATAGAAGCCACTGTGACATTCGAAAACATGGTTATTTTCCATGTCTGGTATGCTGCTCTTTGTAAATTCCAGCCTTCTGACTCTGACATTAATGTGGACATTTATTCCAAACTATCTTCCTGATTATACTTTCTTCACTTGTGTCAAATCTGCCGCTAAACATTCGTGAATGAATTTCTAAATTGGAGGCTGGAGCAGTGGCTGTGGGCTTTGCAGTCTCCCAAGGGAAGCTGGGCAGAGAAGGAGGGGCCCCTGAGGACCAGCCAGGCAGGCGCAAAACCCACTCCTGCCAAAGTGAAAACGCAGGATGAGCAGGTGTAAAGAAAAGGGGAAAGAAGAATAAAGAGAAAACGGCCTGAACTGGCTAGCCAAGAAACTGGAGAAACCAAAGGCAGAGTGCAATGTGCAGCCTCTGAGAAGTGAGAGACTCCAATTTGATTAATCACACAGCGGGGCTCCTCCTGCTCTCTCCTGTTCCCTCTCCTGCTTCTGCTACAGCCCAGAGAGGTCCTTTCATCCACTGTTCTGTAAATGCACATTCCCTAGCTGCGCAGGGAGCATTACAAAAAGTAAGGAATCCCACCTCATCTCATTTTAAAAGCTCAAATCATTTGTTTTAGAAATCAAATCATCTGCTGATTGCTTATTTTTTTGGTACAACAAAAAAATTGGGATATTGAATTATGGGATGTTCTGCATCGTGTCTTGGGTGGGAAAGGAGTGAGAAGGGAGAGGGGAGAGAAATAAAAATGATTTAGGTGCGATATGTATATGTACCAGTTCCCCAAGATGAATGCAATCATTACATATGTCAAACATATACTAATAAAAATAAACTGAATAAAAGAGTTTATGCATAGGGATTAGTTTATGTCCCACGATGCAAAGCATACTAAATGGCAATTTGGGGTCACAGTCATGCACTTAATATGTCTTGAATATTTTAAGTCACTTGTTTCCCATTTTGGTTTTTGGTAGACTTGTTTCCTAAAGAAAACCACTCCACACTTGCTGTTTTAGAAGTCTGTGGAAATCTGCAGAATCTTTGGTCATGGTAGTCTGGTCTTCCTAATAATTTTGCTAATTTCCTGTGGAAGTCTGAAAATTTCAGTGTGCAGTTTATATGAGCTGAAATTGTGCATTGGTGGGCCTTAAGTGAAACCTTATCAGCACTCGAAGACACTTATTTTTTGTCTCCTCAGGAAAATTTCCATCAAAATTTGAAGCTGGAAGGTCCTCAGAATAACTATTTGAAAAAGAAACACAACATAAGGCTTTTCACATTTTCAGCACAGCCAATAAAATTTATATTATTAAAAAAGCATGTGATTTTAAGGTCTGGTTTCAATTTTAGTGATCTTAAAAATTA
This sequence comes from Heterocephalus glaber, assembly GCF_000247695.1. Next base: position 3,345,738 of record NW_004624883.1, read on the forward strand.
TTTTTAAATTTGAAGAAGTGAATTATTTTATTTTTGTTGAATTTCTCTGTGATATTTGAACACATACTATGTACTTTGAAGATATTTATATAGCTTCTGACTTAATAATGGGAAAGTAGTTCAATGTCCTCTGAAGCAAAATAAATACATAATTGTTCCTTCTTCAAAAAGTTTTTCAGAATTTTAAAAAACTACTGCAGGATGTTGATTGTATTACCTTTAGAATAAATCTTGAAATCAAGGAGGGAGAATCTTCCAAATGTGTTCTTCTTTTCCAAAATTACTTTGGCTTTTCTTGTTCGTGTTTGTTTCATTTTGCTTGCTTTTCCAAAACCAGCTTGTAGTTTTCAATTTAAAAAAGGTAAACCCTGCTGATATTTTTATTTGAGTTGTATAAAATATATGAGTAAATTTGGGAGAATTGCTATCTTACTAACATTGAGTCTCAAATACATGAACTTGGCATAGCTCTCCAATTATTTAGGCCTGTTTTTATGCCTCATCTTGATGTTTTATAGATTTTTCTAGCATACAGGCCTTTCTTATGTCTTGTTAAATTTATCCCTAAATATTTCACATAATTTAGTTCTATTGGAAATGGCACTTTTTTTACAATTTCAATTTCCTATGATTCATTAACAATAAATGGAAATACTCTTTATTTATGAACATTGAAATTGTGTACTCTAGTTTTTCTAAACTCACTTATTAGTTCTAATAACTTTTTTGTGGATTCTTTGGAATTTTATATGTAGAAAATTCTGTCAACTGTCAATATACACAGTTTTATTCCTTTATTTCCAATCTGTATCTTTTCTAAAATTTCTTCACTGCACTGGTTATTACAACTAAAATTATGTTAAATAGGAGTGGTGAGCGAGCATGTCTTTTTCTTGTTCCTAATCTTTGCAGAAAAGCAGTGCCTTTCACTATTATGTGTGAGGTTAACTGTAGAACTTTCATATATGCATTTTTGAGTGGAATAAGTTCCCACTAAATTTTAATTTGCTGAGAATTTTGTCATGAATCGATATAGATTTTGTCAACCACTTTTTATGCATCTATTGAGATTATCATATTGTATTTCCCTTTATCCTTCACAAATAGGTTTAGAACTATTTAGATTATCTACTTCTTCTAGACTAGGCTTTGGCAGTTTATGTTTCTCAAAGAATTTGCTTCCCTTCTCTTCAGTTATCAAGTTTGAGTAAATTTGAGTATATGAAATCCTTATTATTCCTTTTAAACACCTTATCGGTAAATAATTTACATGCTGTAAACGTCATTATTTCAAGCATACAACTTCATGAGTTTTAGTAGATTTATATAGGTGTCCCACCACCACCCAAGTCCAGTTGTAGGATATTTTCATTACTTAATGAAGAACCTTCATGTCCATTTGGTGTCAATCTCCATTCCCATTTCCAGACTCAAGCAAATGCTAATCCACTCTTGGTTTCTATTGATTTGCCTTTTTCAGAGAGTTCACCTAAATGAAATCATGCAATGCATAGTGTCTTTTTGCCGGGCTTCTATCACCTCCCATAAAGCTCTTGAATTTCATCCATGTTGTAATTCAGTGGTATTCCTCCTTTAAAAATTCAGTCGTATTCCTATCTTTAAAAAATTTGTGTAATCTGAAATACTAACAGTCTCTCTTTCATTCTTTATATTGCTAAATTTGTGCTAGTTTCAATCTGGAGTGTTCCCAAAAAGGCCATGTGTTAAAAGGCTTGGTCGCCAACCCATGGAGCTGGCGGGAACTCTACAATTAAGAAGTAGTAGAAACTCTAAAAGGTGGGGCCTAGTTGGAAATCTTCCAGTCATATTGGAGTGTGCCTTTGAAGCGGATATTGGAACTTTGACCCTTCCTCTTCCTGTTTCTTTGCATTTCCTGGCTGGCCATAATGTGAAAGCATCTTCTGCCATGTGATTCTGCCATGAAGCACTATCTCACCATAGACCCCAAGGCAACAGGGACAAAAGACCATGGTCTGAAACTTCTGAAACCAAGAGCTAAAATGAGCCTTTTTATAAGGTGAATATCTCAGATAACTGCTATGCAAATGAAAATTTAACATATAACTTTATAAAGGGACATGATTTCATTGATTTTTCTGTGTTTTTGTTTTCAATGTCATTGATTTTTTTATCTTTATTATTACTGACTATTTTTGCAGTCCTATTGCTTGATTTAAATTTAATTTGCTTCTTTGCTTAAGGTGGAAGCTTAGTGTTTTTTAGGGTACTGATTAAAGGAAGCCTTGGTTCAACTTCAGTTTTAGACACGATCTGTGTCTGTATCTCAGAGTTTGGGTTTTCCTTTGTGTTCTTGCCCCTCTTCCCCATGGCAGCCAAACTCTGCATTGCATTTGTGACAGAGATAGTGTTCTGACATAAAAGAATTTGAATTATATTGGTGGACTACCTTAGCTCAGAACTGTCTCTGTTTTTCTCTCATGTTAGGGTTTTATTTTGGGGGGTGGGTCAGGGGATATAAGCCACCCCCAAGCAGAAATTTCTTTACCTTTTCCAAGTGGATAACATAATCAGCTTCTTTTTCCAGTGACTTAAGTATTTCACATCTTGTGAAAAAAGACGTTGAAGAGTGTATTCATGTTTCTTCCTTTGTGTGCAGTGGTATCTGCTGTCTCCTGTATGTTTCCATCACTGAGGTGAACTCTATTTTCTCACCCAGCACTCAGTAAGAGTCCAAGGAGAAGAGTTCATGGGTAAATGAAAACTTTTCTGGCATCTGGGGCTCCTAAGCATTCTATCCAGTCATAATAGCCATGCTCAGCCTTTAGAATTTGTGAAAAATGTATCCATTTATCTTACCTGCTTGTATGGCTGCTAGTACTTCTTTATCTGAGCTCTGATCCAAATGAACCAGTGCAGACATCCATCTCTCCCCATCACTTCAGGCCTCTGACTATGTAATGGAATATTAGGCTATTATACTTTCTCTTACTATTCTTGGTGCTAAAGTGAGAGCAGTGCTTTTTCTAGCTTTTATAATGTACATAGAAATAGAATTTTGTACAAAAACTTTTGAAAAGACTCTGAGTATCTGCTGAAGCTAGGTATGTTCATATCCTAGGATACCCCCATTCTACTCCTAGATATATACATACTAGGAATGTGTACCAAAATTTTGATGTGGAAGAATGCTCCTACTAGAACTTAGACTATCCTAAATTTAGAATCAAGCCAAATGACTTATAATAGTATAATGGCAAAATAAATCTATCTGTATTTATATAATGGAATGCAATATATCAATGAAAATGCATAAACTGCTGTGATATGCAACAACATAAATTGATCTCACAAATATATCCAGAACAAAAGACAGAGAAGAATGCATGCTGTGTAATTCTATATAAAGTTCAAAATAAGTAAAACAATTATATTTAAAATCAAAGTAATGATTTTCTCTGATTGATTGGATAGAGGAATTATTAGAAAAATCATGAGAGCATATGGCAATTAAGCTTGATAGTGTCAACTCGATTGGCTTTGGGATCTACCCAGGGAGTTAGTAAAGCCCACTCCTGGGTATATCAGAATGGGCTATGGAGGTGTAACTTTGGTACTATATATGCTCCCTAACCCTTCCTCTCTGGCCCTATTCCCTTGCTTCTTGGCCCCATGAACTAAACATCTGTGCTCCACCACACTCTTCTGCCTTGCAGCTAGCCAGCCATGGACTGATCCTTTGAAATCGTGAGCCCAATAAGCTCCTATCTCTTTAAACTGTGGGGGTATAGTTTTGTGTCCCAGCAATAAGAAAGCTGGTTAATATAGAGAATTTCTTGGATGATTGTTCTGCTCTAATACTATTTTCTTTTGTATAGATCTTTATTTTTACAACGGTTTTAGATTAACAGAAAAATTAGGAAGATACAGCTCAGAGAAATCAAAATACCTACCCCACTGCAATTCTCATATTTGAACATTTGATATAACAATAGTACATATGTTATAATTAGTGGACCAATACTATCATGATCTGTTATCATTAACTAAAGCCCATACTTCATTCTGACTGTTTTAGTATTTACCTACTCTTCCTTTTCTGTTCCAGGACTCCACCAAAGATGCTACATTGCCTTTATTTGCCATGTCTCATTAGGCCCTTCTTGGCTCAAGTAGTTTCTCACTCTTTTTCATATTATTGATGACTTTGATAGTCCTGAGGACAAATGGTCAAGTATACTGCAGAATGTCTTTCAAATGGGGTTTTTCAGATGTTTTTGTCATGATGAGACTGGAGTTGTAGTTGTTGTTGTTTTCCTTTTTTTGCGGGGGGGGGGGGGCATAGAGGTAAAGGACCATTTTTATCACATCACATATTCTATTTCTTGACCTGATGTTTTATAACCTTGGTGTGATATATTTGTGATAATTTTGGGGTCTTTATACCTGCAACTTTTCTACTTTTTCTGTATGTGTGTAATACTTCAATCTAAATGTTTTTAAATGGGAACATGAAATGGTAATGAAGAAAATAAGTCATGAATATCACCCATGGCCTCATGACCTGTTTCAGAAATGAAGACTATCTGCTCATATTTTCTCTTACTAGGATATATATATATTTCTTTTTTTAATGAATTTTATTGATACATTTTAGGTATACAATATAATGCCATTCATCATTGGAAATTTGCACCTTTACATAATCTCTCTTGGTTCTTATTTTTCCCCCCATTCCCCTGCCCTCCCTTCAACCCTTCCATCCTTCCCTATTCATAAAGACTTTGTTTCCATTTTTTCATTTTCTCATATTAATTCCATTCCCTTCAAGGTCATATATAGGTCATATATATTTTAAAATACATTTATTAATTTCCTCTTTCTTACATATCCTCCTAAGTCTGCCTTGAGATGTGGAGTGGAGGACATTGTACAGTGTATTTCTGCACTTCCTGCTGACTCACTGTTTAGCTCTGCCAACAGGAGGTGTTGGAAAGAGACTAAGACACAGAAGAAAGAAGAAAATAACTTCTTCCTAGCTGCTTCTTATAGATTTCTTTCAATTCCTCTAAACAACACCCTGACAGTGCTTCTTCCCCTAAGCAGGTGACATTCTTTCCAATAGAAACAGGTGGATCCATTTTCAGTTATTCCAATTCTTGAAGAATTCGTTTCACGGCACTCCCTTTAGAGAAACTGGCTAAGCCACTCTTCTGAAGGCTGGATCTCCAACTCAGGGCCACACTAGCATCTGAGAAATTTCTCTCATCGTAAGTCTGAGTTTTACTTCCACAAGGCCACTCTTTTCAATCCCTATATGTTAATAAGTTTTAATCATTTCAACCTTTCCCCTTTGTTCCATCAGCCCTACTCTTCCTGGAGCTGTTACCCCCATAACCCCCTAGAGTTCTCTCATTTTAAGGTTGTGTAGTTAACAATTTTATGTACTCATCCTCCTTTACCTAGAGAAGATTTGTTCCAAGCCCCTCCAGTGGATATCTCAAATCATGGCTAGTGCTGAGTCATGAGTCCACCAAAAAAATGTACACACACTTCAACAGTTCACCATACTAACAAATGCCTGGAAGCTGATGGCCACTACTTGGAGAGCCTCTTGTAATTGTCGAGGCAAAAGATAACTTGTATTAATCTCATGATGTCTTAATAAATTTGGTATTAAAATAGTTATTAGTTTTTCTTTTCCTAATATATGTACTTTTGTGGAATATATATCTGTTATAATGTTTAATTTCAGTCACAGAGAAAGCTTAATAACAATAACTAATAATAAAAGTATGCTCTCTTGTCTCAAAATATCTTATTGTACTGTATTTTTCAACTGTGATTGATTACAGGTAACTGAAAGCATGGAAAACAGAAGCTTGGATAAAGGAGAAATATTGTACAGAGTAGAAGAATTCTTTATAGTAAATCTCTCTCTTCTATGTCATTTCTATCTCCCAATTTATTTATTTCTTCCATTAAGTTTGTTGGTACATTTTAGGTATACAATACAGTTACATTCATCGTTGGGATCTTGTACCTTTACATGATGCATCTTGATTCTTATTTTTTCCCCCTTCCCCTGCCCTCCTTTCACCCCTTCCACCCTTCCCTATTTACAAAGACTTTGTTTCCATTTTTTTCCTTTTCTCATATTTTTCCTTTCCCTTCTTTCCTTTCCCCTACCCCTCCCACTTCCCCTACTCCTTTAGACCTTTTCTTCCTACTTCACAATATCAATTTTACATTTTGATCCTTATTTACACTTTTAGTTTTTCACACCAGAGAAACTATTCAGTATTTACACATGTGTGCACTATTTCTTTCACTTTCTATCTCCTGATTTAGAAATAAAGTGGCAATATGAATGGTTCCTGGATTTGAAGATTGATTTGGTTGTATCCTTGGGACAGAACATACTGCTGCACTCCATGTCAATGGAAAGTGGGGTGTTAGTAATCCATATATTGCCTTTGGTTGATGGTGATAGGATACTTATTAACACACACAATTTGGGGCCCAAACTACTGGCATACTGAATATTTAGGAGACTAATTATGGCCACGAAGACAGTAGGCCTGGGTGAATCCTTTTGAGTATAATGACACATGTACAGAATAATAATGGCAAGTTCAAACACATAAACTTGCATTTCAAATCAGTCAGAGAGCCAGACAGTTACTATGGTGGCCCTAAAATAATTTCTTATAACCATAGGCCCAATACTACTGAAAATAAAGCAGGTTCTAAAATTATAACATTATAAATTAAATTGAACAGCCTCTTCATAATTCAAGGATAGTTATACATTTTTGTGGTATTAGGGATTGACCCAGAGCCATGCATATGCTGAGGAAGTGTTCTACTATTGACTAACAACCACAGCCCTTTTATTTATTTATTTATTTATTTATTTAGCTTTAAGATAGGATCTTTTTGTCTAACCCAAGCTGGAGATACTCCTTCCTCAGCCACCCAAGTAGCTAGGATTATAGGCATGTGCCACCACCCCTAGCATGCAACTTTTTAAATCTTCATTTAATGAATCCTTTTTTGCCTGTGCTGAAGAGGAATTAATCTTGAAGAATGGCTGTTGATTACTATGATCTTAATCATATTCCTACTGCTGTTTTGGGTACAGTATCTTTTCTGGAACAAGTCTACACAGCTCCTGCAATTTTTGTATTTGTCTACTGATCTTTAAAATACTTTCTCCTCATACCAATCTGTAAAAATTTGCTTTACTTGAAGGAATCAATAGTTTATGGTCACAGTCTTTCCTTAAGGCTACATTAACTCCACTGCTGTCTTCCAAAATACAGAGCCTATATATTCCATGCTAGTCTACTATACTGACAATGTTACACTGATCATATATTACAATCAGGAAGTGCAGGTAGCATCAAGTACTTTACATGTCTTGGTAAAACATACGTGATCCAGAGGGTGGGAGAAAAAACATGAAAACTCAGAGCTTTAACATCTCAAGGAAATGTCTTGGAGTTGAAATTGTCTGTACCATCTTGAGAGTCTCTCTAAGGCATAGGGGTACAAATCACTGCTCTACAACAAGTCCAAATCTCTTTTCCATTTGGCTTTATATTACAAGGATGCTTCATGAAACCTTTGACAAACTCCAGTAAGAGAATAACACACCCGCTCTCTAGCAGTTTGGAAAAAATCTATGCTTTTTTTCTGATGATAACTTATCTTTCGAGGAACAATTCTTGGATTGCTATGGACCTTAGCATAGAATGAACACCTAATGATGGAACATCAGAGGATTGTTCAGTACAATAATCATTTTCCTTCATGAACTAGGTATTATCTGACCCAACAAGCCATGAAACTGGCATGCACATCAGAAGTTTGTCATCCAGAGGAAATGATATGTAACATGTAAGTCTGAAGCAGATCTGGAAAATATGGGTAGTTTGCATGAACAGGCAACTGTCACTCTATTCACATATATACTATTGGAGTAAAACAACCTGAAATGATGGGATTCTATTTCACAGGATGTGGTATATGTTTTGAAGCAAAGGCTGGTTGTCTTAGTCTGCTTGGGCTGCCATAATAAAATACCATGGACTGGTGACTTAAACAACAGATATTTGTTTTGTAATGTTTCTAGATGGTGGAACATCCAAAATCAAGGATCCAGCAGGGTTCCATTTATGGTGATGGTCTACTTCTGGTCTATTTCTGGTTTGGAAATCTTGGTTCCCCAAAGAGTAATGCTTTCACAAGGGATGAAACATCATCAACATCATCATCATCATCATCATCATCATCATCATCATCATCATCATCATCATCATCATCAACAACAACAACAATGACAATGACAGCAGCAGCAGTAGCAGCAACAAATTAACAATAAAGGCAAGTACCTGACCCTTTTGGGCTCTTCCTTCTACCGAATCAAGAAACAGAGAATTATTACATTGGCTGTGGTAATAGATACTTATTGGGCTGCTGCACAGTGAGTACAGAAAACACTATGGAACACAGGAATTTCTCCGGTGCTTTTAAAAAATACTTTCATAACCTCAAATGAAAAGTAATGGACAATTATAATAACCCCCTACCCCCAAAGACATAACCATTAAGGCTTCTGAGTCTCCAGGAATAAAATTTGGAGTCACATTACCAGATAAAGAATCCCAACCAGTTGAGACCATAGGTGAGAGCAAGGGAAATATAGGATGAGAAGCAGAAGAAAGAAATTAAAATTGTCACCTACAGTCTCTTGACCAGGTATAGAAACATGGACTATAGCGTTCGTTCAAAATTCCTTTCTTTCTCTTCTCCTATCTTGCAGCAGCAATACACATTTACTTGGGGGTTAATTGTAAAATTTGAACTTTACATAAAAGAATACTCAATACTGTGGTTGAATCTGAAAGGTGGATTATGTAATTGTTTTCCAGGAATAAATACAGTAATTTTGGAGTCTTTCTATCTTCTCACTTTGGAGGAAGGGTACAGATGACTTCTTTAGGGTAAAGGGTAGTTGGATCTACCAGACAGACATGTAGAGTTGTTTTCTTGTTTTTATGGAAGTTGAGAACTATGGTTTAGATGTGCAGAAGGATATTTAGTCAGTAGCCAAAAGGATAAACTATGTCAGATATTAAGTAATTGTTTTCCAACTCCAAGCTCATATTTCATTACTTCTGCTCCATGATGCAGGGCCTGAGACACTGACAAAATCTCATTTCTGCTTTACCCCTAAGGGGTGCTAAATGAAATTCACAAGTCTAAAAGAGGGAGCAGAAACTTACTCCTTTTTGACCAACTTCTGTGGATCTGTTTGTTTGTCTCCTGCTGTGAGCACCACCCTAGCAGCACTTCTTCAGTGGGCGACAATGATTCCTTTCTATAACGACAGCCAAATTCAGATGGCAGTGTGTCAAGTACTTGTAGAAACAGCATCGTCCTTCCCTCTTAAAGGGTCCATCATCAGCCTCCTGGCCATTCTCCCTGAGAGGTCTGCACCAGACCTCAACAAATCCCTCTTTTTAGCTCAGAGAAAATAGTGCCAGGTGCCAGGGGACCTTGCTAGAAGTCTGGGTCCCAGTCCCAGCCCCTCCTTGAGCTCAGAGACAGCAGGACCAACCAGATGAATATCACTTCTCAGAAGTCTGAGTTTCAGCCACAAGAAGAAACTCCTGAAAGTTTCTAAGTTTTAATAGTTTCAACTTCTTCCTTTTGTTATACCAGCTTAATTTTCTTTTTACAATTTCAGTTACCTAATTAACAAAGTCATATGTAATGAACAGTTCTTTGAATCATATTCTTGCTGTTAAAATACTGATGTAGTTCCTGTCTTGTAACCAAACAAGACATATGTATGGGCAGTGGTGGAAAATTGCTATTTCCTCAATTTAGTCCATAGGCTATGGTACAGTCACATGTTGCATAATGTTTCGGTCAACAGTGCATCTATGACACTGGTCCCATAGGTTATAACAGAGCTGAACAATTCTTTTTGTTTAATGACATGATAATAGTCACAATGTAGCACATGTTTGTGGTAATGTTGGTGTAAGTAAACCTACTGTGATACCAGTTATATAAAAAAGCACTGCACGTTGAAATGATGTACAGTGCATAGTGATGATATTGGTAGTAAAAACAACCATATGACCAGTTTAGGCATTTACTATGCTACTCTCTATCATTAGTTTAGGGTGTACTTTGAATTAAGGGGGGAAAGTCTATTATAAGACAGTGTGCAATATTATGCCTGCAGCAGCCTCATCCATCTTATATTTTCTGTGATTTCTGGTTGCATGACAAAGCTATGTCATAACTGACTTTGTGCAAATACACTGTGATGTTCACAGTGATAGAATCTCCTGACAGAGTCTTTCTCAGAATGTCTTTCCTTGTCCAGTGACATATGACTGTACAAGAATGTCGGACCCTAATGAGAGTAAGGGAGAAATGGGCATCACCCAAAATTCTAGACTTGGACCTGGATATATGAACTGATGAGCATTTGGATTCATGTTTTGGGGGTTGCCTGTTTAATTGTAACAGTGTTAAAGTGGCATTATTTTTAAGAAAAAAGTTACATATGCGTGTGTGTACGTTGAGAGATTAATGTAAAAAGTCAAAATGGTGAACTTTAATGAATAGTTATCATTCATTTGGCCTACCCAGACTCTAACTGCAAAGCTGGAGATGAGAAGTAGTAGTTACACAGAATCCGCTCAGCTGTATGTGGTAGCAGCAGAACTCGCAGAGCTAGCAGACCTGTTGCTTGAAGCAGCAGTGACTGTCATGGTGCTAGGACCAGCTCTCTGTGTCCTGCATCAGTGGTTCAAGATGTTGCATTTGTGCACCTCCATAGTAAGGTTTCGCATGGGTACCCTCTCTCGCTCAGTTGGGACCTTGTTCACATTTGTGGGAAGTCTCCATGTTTGGCTCACCGGTGCACCCCTAAAAGCAGGTGGGTTACTCAGTTCCATTTGAGCTAATTTCCTTGGTGTTTAAGTCTGAGTGAAATTTTATTGCTTGCAACTAAGAACCCTGAGCCACATACTTCTATTCTCTAGCTGTCCTTGTTATTCAGCAGGTCACAAATAAATGTTATAGGCTCAGAAGGCTAACAGAAAAGCTAATTGGCCTTTCCATTTCAGTCGACAGTCCCACTTATACCTTGGGAGTTAGAGTCTTCCTTCTCCCCTGCAGCCCACACATGTGCAGCTGATTCATCTCAGTAGCCCCGAAGCCAAAAGACCCATGATTCACTCCTCTATCTAAATTCCATCAGAGGCTCTTTAAAGATAATTGGCCCAAGCTTTACAATCCTTTCAGATGTTCTGGGGTGAGTCTTAATGTTCATGTCCTCAGTGGAGGAGCTCAGAAGTAAAAATTGTAGCTCCAGATAACTTTCAGTGAATAAGAGGTATGAAGGGCCTTGAGCTAGAAGTGTGGTTGGGATTGGAGAAGGAGATCCTGTCCTGGTCTAGTACTGTCAACATTTACTCTATGAATGAGGTCACTTCCTTCTGTTTCCCATTTGTTCAGTGATGGGATTGAGCTAGATGATCGATCTAGCACAGTTTTTCACTTTCATATCTCATTCATTTGGTGACTTGGCTTTGAAGATTTGATTGGAGAACAGCTGAATCCAAGGATAGGGCTAGGAAGTATTTTGTGGAGGCATTAAAGTTCCTCAGAGCCCTTATTTTCTTGAGGAGTTTGTCTTTGTGGTGTGTTGCTGAAGAGATTATTGTTGAGCATATGCTCTCCTGGGGCTCCTCTGTTGCCTGAATCTCAGAAAGTAGTCATGAGAATTAGTTGAAAAGTGTCCATCCTGTATGAAAAAAGAAGAAAGAGAGGAACTCTAGCAAAGTTTAGCTTATCTGATAGAATGAAGGTTGGTTATGGCCAGTGCTGTTGGAGACTGGAAAGAAATCTTACAGAGAAATCTGGAGTTGGTGAGATAGCTGCCCTCCCAGGGCTGATTGTGTGGCCCCAAGTTGCCTTACAAGAAAAGGAGGGCAGGTGGAGGTTTTGAGACTGGGGTGCTGCTAACTGGAAAAGGATAAGTAGGCATTTAACATGGGTCAAATTAACCTCTTTCAGAGCCTCACCTCTGAGTGGAATGGATTGGTGCTGTGTCCCCTACAGGAATACTTTGTTTACGTTCATGTAGGCATGTGCATGCATGCACAAACACACATACACACACACATGCACGTGTGCAGGAACAGACATCCCTCGCACATGGCACAGGGCCTGGCAGAGCAAGGAGCCAACAAATGACTAATGGAATGAACTGCGTCTGTCTCTAGGGCTTTCTGAGTTGGCGAAATAGCTGAGAACCAGCTTTTGGATAGCTCTTCCAGCACGAGTTCTTCTCCTCCCCGCTCCTGACAGGATCTGGCCAGGGGAAATGAGATGGCTGAGGAGGGGAAACTTCTGAACTATGCGAGGGTTTAAACTGAAGAAAGGAAGAGGGGCAGTGAGGATGGAGAAAGCAGTAGCAGCATTGCCAGGTGTGGTGGCACATGCCTGTAGTCTCAGCACTCAGGAGGCAGGAGGATTCCCAAGAGTTCTAAGCCAACCTAGATTCCATAGGGAGACCCTATCTCAAAACAACAACAGTAATTGCAAATGTGCAAGGATTTGGTAGACCCAAAAGCAGAGTGGGGCTAGCAGGTGATACTGGGATGAAACATGATGAATTTGTATCATTTGAGCCTGGGGCAAAGAAAAAAAGAAAAAAGGAATCTTTTTTTTTTTTTCAAAATATCACACAACATGGAAGAGAGAAGAGCTTAGGAGAAATCAGTCCAAAGAATAATTCTAAATTGCACAATTTCCAATCATCAGTTTCATTCACATTCTCCCATGCGTGTGTTCTCTGGCTCTCCTTCACTTTCCAATCCTGCACTTCTCTAAAAGTCATTGGTAACAGCCATTGAGCATTAACAGCCTGTGAGGGCTGGGTGCTGTCTAGAGCACTTTACACACAGCCCTCATATTACTCATTCTGACAGCCCCAGGTTGTGGGTGCTGTCATTACCATTGTCCTGTTTCACAATCTGATTCAGGTGGAAATTGGTTAGGTAAGTTAACCCAAATAACATTCTTAGTAAGTGGCAGCACTAATACTTGAACTGGTCAGACTGACTCCAGAGAGCAAACCCTTTACCACAATACCAAACAGTTTTTCTCTGTGATCATGGTGACTAGAAACACTTTGGAAAGACTAATTCTACCCACCACAAAGCTGGAGCTAACTCATGAATAATATGAAAGGAATGCATTTAAAGTAGCCCATTCATGGGGTCCTTGAAATTAACTCGGGAAACTCAAAATCCCCTCTACTCATTTTGTGTCTCTTAATATTAGCCCATTTGACTCCTGCTTTTTCTTTTTTTTCAGCCACCTACATTTGGCCAGAGCCTGGCCTTAGGGTGGGCATTGGCATTGCTCAAAATCATTGCCAAGCCATCCAGTCTGTTCCAGGGATTCCCCTTACCTGTAGTAATACCTTTCTTAAAGATCAGGATGGGGTTGTGTGGGAATTGGGGCTAAACTTTTCAAGGTTAAATAGGACCTAGTAGAAAATAAAAAGATGAATGAACTGCTAGTAGTTCTGTCAGCTAGAGCTTGATGGGAGAAAGCAAAGAGAAGAAGACTAGAGAAAAAGGTTACTCAAGACCAGTGAATGGCTACTATAACAAGACACTCAGCTAGGGAAAAGGTTTCTTTTTGACATCCTGGGGAGATTGGCAAGGACACAGCCATCTATCCTCTCATTGTGTCAATCAGTGAATGATCTTTGGTGGAGATGTTTCCATCCTTATCACCAGCTGGTCCCACAGTGGTGGGCACTGATTCTTACACCATTATATATTTTGTTTGTTTGTTTGTTTGTTGTTTTTTTCCAGTACCAGAGATCTAACTGAGGATCTTGAACTTGCAAGGCAGGTGGGGCGCCACTGAGCTAAATCCCCGTTCCAACACCATTATGTATTTATCACAGCTGCAAGGAAATGTGTCTGTCGCTCAACCTTCCCAGTTGCTTTCATACCTTTTGTAGACACTCTCTCCTTTTCAACATTTTTAAAGATTGATTCATTGTCGTAAATGTGATTGTGAGCTTCCTGTGGCTGCGATCTTTGTTAACAATTGCCATTATGAATAAGTGTTACAAAAGTCACTATGAAAATTGCCATCCAAACTTCCCGTGACAATGTTTGTGATTATAATTTAGCTCCTAAAAGCTGGCAATGCCGGACAAGCTTCATCCACACAGTTCTGTTGGATGTAAAAGGGCAGGAGAAAAGGTTACCTAGGACAATTTAAACATACAGAAATTGTGCAGCTGGAAATTTTACTTGTCAAGTGCAATCAGAGGATGCATTCCACTTAATACCAGATAAAAGAAACTGCCAACAGGTCAGCCAAATGCTGGTAAGTGCAACTGAGTGGGCTTGCAGAAGCAGCAGTCCCTCGGCCTGGGGCTACCTGGACTGTTGTTAGGTGCTAGGATAACAACTCCATCTTTTTGCTGCTCTCTAGTCTCAGGGACTAAGCACTAGACAAATAGCACATTTCTTTTTAGGAAAAGGGATGTCTTCATGGGACTGTGAATTCTAGCTCTCATCAGGCAGTATTCCTTTCTCAACACTGTATGAATTTTTCCTTGGCAATGATGTGCATGGTCTCCATACTTAATCACAGCTCCTTGAGGATGGAAGAATTTGGATGAAAGGAGAAGAGAATCAGCACTAGTTCTTTCTCAGTTAAAGGATGTATCACCAGATCCTCTTAAATTTCCCTTCACAGCAATCACAAATCCCAGCTTGTTAGCAGATGTGGCCTCCTGGGGCATTCTTTCAGGTCCTTGGTAGCCTGAATGACTAATTCGACAAGACATAAAGAAAAGGTGGCAAGGATATAGATTTATTGAAGGCAGCATGGGAGCAGGTAGGGGAAGAAGGTTCACAGGGGCTTTGAGGGCAGGAAAATAGACATTTATTATCCAAGGTATCTGGATTGGGCCCTGTCACATGTAAATCTGGCATTGAGCAAACATTTTGCTGATTGTTTGTTTTGTTTTTTAATGACTTCTAGCATATTTCTAGGTTTTCCAGTTTGTCCCAGCCCTGCTGTCCTATCAAAAACCTGCCCATCCTTAGTGACTCTTGTGAAGCTCACTTTTTCTTCTTTATTCAGATGGAGATGTCCTGGGTGCTGTTAGCTACCTCCACAGGATAGATACATAATGAGTGATGAGAAAGAAGACATGTTTTGCTTAAGACTGGGAAAAAGGCAAGGACCCTTCTCACCATTCTCAATAAGCATCACACTGGAAGTTTCAGCCAATGCAATAATGCAAGAAAGAAAGAAAGAAAGGAAGAACAAATTGGGAATGAAGAAATAAAATTGCCCTTCTTCACAGAACACATGACACTGTATATGTAGAATGTATCAAATAATCAAAAACAACAACAAAAGAAAAACTCATGAAATGAATAAAGGATTATTGCAAGGTTGTAGGATATAAGGTTAATATACAAAAGCTAGTTGATGTTCTATATACCAGCAATAACAATTGGAATTTAAAATTAAAGATGGAACAATGTGAACATTAGAATTAAACAAGGCAAAATACTTTGGGATCAATCTAACGAAATATATACAGTAGTTCTATGAAGAAAACTAAATAA
The DNA here is from genome assembly GCF_000247695.1 of Heterocephalus glaber. The sequence continues at coordinate 3,361,421 of NW_004624883.1, forward strand.
CTGAAAAATCAAAGATCTAAACAGATAGTTCAAATTCATGAATTGACTCAATATAATTGTGTTATCAGTTCTTCCCAATATGATATACATTCAATGCAATTTCAATATAAGTCCACAAAATTATTTTTAAATATAGAAAAATTTAATCTAAAGTTTGTGTGGAAAAGAAAAGACTTAGGATAGCCAACACAACATTGAAGATGAATAAAGTATAAGGATTGAAAGTATATGAATCCAAGTCAGACTACACAGGAATAATCAAGACAGTGTGGTGGTACCTCTGACAAAATAGACAGAAAGGTCAATGTTACAGAATGGAGAACCTGTGCATTGACACAGACCCACACTAATGTATTGAACTGATCCTCAGCAAAGGAGCAAAGGAAATGTAATGGTCCAATAGACTCCTCAAAATGATGCTAGAATAGGTCAGTCCTTGAAGGCATGTTCCTGTGGGGCTGGCCTGCTAGCAAATAAATTTTGTTGTTTTACCCCTGCTCCTCTGTCTTCTGTGAGTTTTTCCAGTTACTCCCAGCAAAATCCACAACATTTGGTGGGTTGGCCTGGAAACTGAAAACTACTCATGACCCTCATTTGGTTGGTTGCTTCAGACCCTGACAAACCGAGATTTGGCCTCCCAACCCTCTGGACAGGGTGGCACCCCTCAGACCTGATTATTCCTTGGCCCTCTGGCTACCTCACTGCCAGTGGTAAGGATGAACCCATCTAAGGAGACCAAGAGGCACGGGTGTTGGTGACAACGGATATGGTAGGCCACCCTGGGAAAAGCCCAAGATTCAATTTTTAATCTGTTTCCTGAAGCAAGTCAGAAGAAGGGCCTGATCACCTCTTAACTGGGAATATCTCATTCCTGTCTGGTAGGGGCTTTTTAAAGTCTCGTTTGCTTTGCTTTCACTTTGTGAAGACTGAATTAGGGCCATCCCAAGTGGGTGGGAATGTTTAACCTCTGAATGACTGTGTGTGATTGTGTGATTGAATGTGAATGGACAGAGTAACAAATGGGCTGATCCATCTGTGTCCACGACTAAAGGGGGGGCACCTCTGTGCTTAAATATCCCCCTGACGTTACAGACATGAGTGGGCCTGATCTGCAATTGTATGCATGCGTCTAACAAAGGGCTAAGTGGGTGCTCTCTCCATGAGAAAAATACACCCTTATGCCTGGACGGCCCTGAAAGTGCTGGCCAGGCAGCCAGACAGGCACCTGTGTGGATCATCTCTGATGGTCACCCTCCTTTGTTTGTCTTGCGTCTCTATACAAGTGTACCCCTACAAACACCAACACTCTGATCGGCCGATTGTGGGGACAGAAACATCACGTCCTACTGTTTTGGAATGCTTGCTTAGGAATTTTAAGAAAGGTTTTACTGGGAATTATGGTATTAAGATGAAACCCCAAAAACTTAGAGCCTTTTGTGAGTTAGAATGGCCTATGCTTTGCCCAGCTTGGTCAACTGAGAGATCCCTAGATGAAGGTCTTGTCTGGTCCATCTGGCTAACAGTCACCACCGCTAGACAGGAAAATCCAGATCAATTTCCCTATATTGATTTATGGCTTAAATTGTGCCACAGAAGGCCTCTTTGGCTTCATATGTGCACCCTGGAAGCAAAAAGCAATATCCTGGTCCTCCGTCAGAAAGGGGACGATGCTGGAAAGAAACCGGTCCTTTCAGACCCGGTCCAAGAGAATTTAGACTTTCCTCTCCTTACCCCAATGCCCCGGTCCTTCCCTGGGCCCCTACAACATCAGCACCGGCCCCTGTGGCCCTGGCCTGAGCCTTGCCTGATTCAACCCAGCAGCTCCAAGACCCAGGTACCCCAAGATGAGGCAAATAAAAACAGTGGAACTAAGGGAGCATGTCAAAAATAACATCCAGACAGCTAAACGGAAAAAGTTATCTCCCTTGAGACTTTAACTGAGACCTTGACAGCTTGGAGCCTTGCACACCTAGCCTGGGAGCCTCTCAAGCCTCTGCTCCATGGCAGTCAGCGGCTGATGAGAACTGTTTAGTTTCCATCTTAAAACAACTGCTTGCCAATCTGCTGTCTTTCACACCACGGATTCACCTCTCTCAAAAATGTGACATCGTTACAGGCAAATCCCAGGGCTCCCCTTTGGATGGGGTTAAGCTGCCTCCTCCTCTGCTTGAGTTGCTAAATTCACAGGTGTGGAGGAGGTGGGGACAAAAACATGAGAACTGCTTGGCTTTAGAGCACCAGAAGGTGTATGTTGTGGTCAGACTCAGAGAGGATCGAATAGGGCTTACACTCAAATTGGAAAAAACTGAAAAGAGAATATAAGTAATGGATTGAAAACAGCTAAGAAATCTCTGAAGAGCATAAGAAAAAAAAAAACAGTCTTGGCTTTACAAGCCAAGGCCAACGCTATGTTATCAGCGTAATGCTGCTGCGAAGGTCTGGAATCCAAAACAAAGCCAGAAAAACTACAACTGTCCTCTACCAAACATAAAGAGATTTACAAGAGAAATCAAGTTACAAATTTTAGCTAATTGATAAGTGTATCTTTGCTTCAGTTTGAGTTGATGTTTAATTGGTGTGCTTAAAATATTTCTTGTACATTGCAAATTCTTCAATTGTAATTATAGGGTTAACTTGCTCTTTTCTGTACCTTGTTGATAAAAAAAACTCAAGGTTACTACCATTCTATTGGCAGCCAGCCAAATTTAAAGTGTAACAATCTAAGAACAAAAAAGGAACACTTTAAAATTTTAACAGCCAAAGGCAAGTTTGTGATAAAAGGTCTATAGTGAGATAAAAAAATATTAAAAGCTGTAAGTAAAAGAGATACAATTTTGATATAAAATTTTGTATATTTATCTTGTTAGAAAAATAAAAAGAGATATACAAGACCAGAAGGCCTAGGTATGTCAAAAAGATGTGCGAAAGTGATTTATCAAAAAATATGTATGTTTGTTTGTTGGTTTCAAGTTTGTTATAAAAGTTTAAATGTTTACATTGGTTGTCATCAAAGGGTTAAATTCTATATATGTTACTATCATGTGTGTACACTGGTCATGTTCAAAGGGTTTTTAGAGCCAACAGGTTACAAGATGACCTCCTCCTTTGTAGTGAGTCAAAAAGGACTATAGGGAAGGAACCAAGGCTCTCCTCAAGTTCCTGCAAGATCCAGGATATAAAGTCTCATGGAAAAAAGCACAAATTTGTCAGACCAAAGTGCAGTATTTGGGATTTGACTTAGAAAAAGGACAAAGGAGACTAGGTCCAGAGAGAAAGGAAGTCATTTGTTCTCTGCCAAGACCCACAACCAAAAGAAGCTTGGAGAATTCCTTGGGAAGGCAGGATTCTGCAGAATCTGAGTCCCAGGGTTCATGGAGAAAACAAAGCCGCTATATGAGATGCTAAAAGGCAAGGAAAAGGACTAAACAAAATTCAACCTTCAGAGAACTAAAAAAGGCTTCAGGCAAAACTCCTGTACTTGGCATCCCGGATGTCACCAGACCCTTCAACTTGTTTTTAGATGAGAAAAATGGTTGCCTTTGGGGTTTTAACTCAGAAGATGGACCCTTGGGAAAGGTCTCTTGCTTACCTCTCAAAAACTTCAGACCCCATGACAAGAGGCTGGCCTCCCTGTTTATGAGCTATGGTTGCCGCAGTCATATTAATAAAAGAAGCTGACAAGCTGACTTTAGGGCAAGAACTATGTATACATCTCATTCAATAATGGAGTTATTAAATAACAAAGGCCAGAATTGGCTCTCCAATAGCCGCGTCACTGAATACCAAGCCCTATTGTGTGAAAATCCCCACCTGAATGTTGTAACGGTAAAGGCATTAAATCCAGCTACCTTCCTGCCCATGATGCTCCACTCGACCAGATCTCCAGATGACCCCACCTCCAAATGCTGAGTGTGTCCTGTATACGGATGGAAGTAGCTTCATGGAAAATGGAAGCCACAGAGCTGGGTTTAAAGAGGTGACCCTAGCTGGACCCCTTCCTCAGGGATGGTCAGCACAAAGAGCAGAACTCTGGGCACTAACCCAGGCACTTTGTTGGGTGGGAGGAAAAAGAGTCAATATTTACACGGATTTTATATGCCTTTGCTACCGTTCATGCACCATCTACTGGCAATGGGGACTTCTCACAGCAGAAGGAAAAGGCATCAAGAATAAGGCTGTAATTTTGAAACTCCTGGAAGCATTTCCAATGAGGCCCGAGAAAGCCTCTGAAGTGTGCAGAACATTGTTGAGAGAGATAATTCCAAGATGTGGACTCCCTTTGACCATCGGCAGTGACAATGGTAGAAGTAGGAAGGATGAACAGAACTATTAAGTCACCTTTCACTAAGTATTGCCTAGAGACCCAGGCCCCTCGAGTAGATCTCTTACCCTTTGCCTTGATAAAAATTAGAAATGTGCCTAACAAAGGAAAGTTCTCCCCATTTGATATCCTGTTTAAAAGGCAACCACCTTTGATTAAAAGGCTTAGGGGCAATACACACAAAATAAAAAGTCTAATGCTTAACCAACAGCTTGAGGCTCTAGGACAGGCTTTTCATCAGCTACATAAATATTATGGAAAAAGGGATAATATTCCCAGGGACACTCCTGCTCATTTATTTGAGTCAGGGGACCAAAGTTATACAAAAGATTAAAAAAAAGAACTCCCTCACCCCAACGTAAAAAGGGCATTATGTTATTATGACAACTCCCACAACAATAAAACTTACAGAAATCCAGCCTTGGATCTATCATTCTAGAATCAAGGAATTTCATCCAGGAGACTCCTGAACATGGCAGCCAGATCCAGTAACCCCACTGAAGGTGACCCTGCTGAGACAGCGCTCTCAAAGCCCTGCTCCTGTCACTCCAGAATCAGGTCAATGCACAAGGCTGAAGAAATTAAAGGAGATAGTGCTCTCAAAAGCCCTACTGGTAGACTGAAGTACAGCGAAAAGCTCATAAATAGTTGTACCACTTCGTTGACTGGGACTTTCCTGCTCACTATTGTTGTTGTTTAGTTTTATTATTGTTTTGTTATTATTGCTGTGTGTTTAGTTCTAATCGGGTTCCTCTTTGGCATTGCTCTGAGTGCTAGTGCCCCAAAAGACTGGAGCACTTGCCAAAAATGCTGCCTTGCTATCACACATTGATGTACCATCCCACTTTTCTGTGTTCTCATATGCTTAAGGTAAATACAGGAATTTGGAACTTTGAACTGAGTATGTACAAGCCTAAAGATTCAAAGTTTGTTGCCCAAACCAATCTAAGGTAATTAAATGGAAACCATGGTTAGGGGTCCTTGCTGAACCACTACTCACTTTGCTAGCCTTAGCTACAATAGGCCCCTGTGTTATTAATTGGATAACCAAGCTCATCACACAGAGAATAAACTCTATCCAGAACTACCAGATGTTAATCTCCACAAGATATGTAGAATGCAGGGACATTAGTAATGTCAATGATGAAGAATCATCATGAATCAAAACAAATGGGGGAATATTAAGGAAAGTATAAAATAATATGGAATAACTAAAAAAAAATGATGCTAGAACATCTGGACAACCACAAGCAAAACAAACCAAAACAAAACGAACACCATGAATCTAGACACAAGTTTTACATCTTTTACAAAAGCTAATGTAAAATGGGTCGCAAACCTAAATGGAAGATAAAAAATTTAAAACTTCTATAAGATATCATATGAGACTATGAAAGGGACCCTGACTTTGGTGATTAAATTTTAATCATGGGAGTTTAGGAAACTGCGTACAACTGTCAAAACTCATCAAGTTACACACTTAATATAGGTAAATCTTGGGGGATATAATTGTATACTACTACTAATAAACTAATTTATTAAAACAACTTACAAAAGCAATAGCAATTTAGACAGTGTTATTATCACAAGACAAATAGATAAATGTAACAAAGAGTCTGAAGGCACACACATACATATTAGGAGAATTTATTTTTGAGAATGCTGACATACATAAAAAATTTTAGTATATTAATCTGACTACATTGGAATCTGTGGCTAAAAATAAAATAAAATAAAATTAACTCCTAACTCAAAAAAATCCCAAATGTATTGCAAATCTAAATGAGCACAGTAAAACAGTAAAGTTGTTAGGAGAATACCTTCATGATGCTTTGAGGTAGGGCAAGAGCTTACAGTTATAAAGTAAAAGATTTGGAAATTAGAGTATATAAAAAATCAGGGCTTTTGTCCATTGAGAGATAGCATGACAATAGTGTAAAGGCAAGCCACAGGCTTCTGCCGTAGGTGAAACAATTCAGAACTGCTCAACAGACATTGCTGAGTAAGCTGTATGATCTTTGTTTTATAGCCCCTCAGAGGGAAACAGTTGGTGAGAGTCCAACCTTGGAACTTTTCCAGGCTCGTGCTAGGTGGGGGGACAATCAAAGGATGAAAAATAAAGAAATGTTCTTTGTCTTTCCTGTACCGTGCCAGCTCACATATCCCACAAGAGAAAGCATCAGGATTCAAGGTTTGAGAAGCAATGTGAGAAAGGGCTTGCAAACAGGAACAACGTTTTCCTCCTGAGATTTTTACAGGAAGTGTTAGCTAAATTCCCATTCCTTTGTGTGCTCCTTCAGAAAATATTTAGAAACAGATCTATTGTCTTCACTAATGTTCATTTCATCTTAGCTTTCCAAGCAGCAAAGACTTTGTGAGAGGAAATATTTTTGTGTAAATCCAAAAAGATATCAAATAAGGTATAGCAACTTAGTACTTTGGTCTAGATTTGAGCTATGACATAATTAGGCAAGGAAGTAGTAACAACTGTATTTTAAAACATGAGTTTGAAGGAAATATAACAAAATCCAAAAATGTCTTTGTAAGCACTAAGGTGTTCTCAAAGTAATCCAGAGTGTTGCCAGGAAAACATGGTCTCAGTATAAAGATGAAGCTAAAGATATGACTGTCAAATTCTTAAGAATCATAAATTTTAAGGTGTAGAGTTTCATAGACCCTGTGAGACAAAATCAGACATTTTATAAGAATCTTTATATTTAAATCTTTGTATTTAAACAAGGGAAATGTCTCACGAACAGTAGGATTTCTAAGAATTTTGAAGACATTATTATAACAGGACTGCCTCGTGATAAATCCAAACCAAGGAAAGGGTAATTTCTTGAAGAGATTTGTGGGTTTAGCATTTTTCTAATGAGGTTGATTATAAATTGATACACAAATCTCTAAAAAGCTTTTAAAGCAATTGTACCAGCATACATTGAATAGGATGGAAAGAATATATAATAAAAGGAAATCTTTGGACTCCATCTCAAATTCTAGTCAGGAAGCCTTGTTGAAAAAAAAAAAACAACTGCTGAGCTAGGAAACCAGGGTACTTTCATGGGAAAGGAAGACTTGCAGAACAAAACAAAGAGCAAAGATGATGGAAACAAAAGGCTGAGGAAATTGCTCCTAGGAAGCAGGACTTGGCCTTCATCAAACATCTGGCAGCATGTGCCCACCTGACTTCAGACTTGCTGTGGAGTGGTGAAACTTAGGTGCCTCCCACTACTCTTGTGACAAGAGTGGCTATAGATGATAGCCTATGCCTGCCCCACCACTGCATCATGCGAGACAGGTAACTTGTTACTTCAGTTTGCAGACCTTCTCATCAACAGTATGCTCAAATTGAACAGTCTCACTGATATCTGGACTTGATTTCAATAATAAGATCCTGGGCCTCAGGCCAGAACAGGAAGGAATCTGGGATAGAGTGCAGGTGGGGTTGCTGGGAGAGACAGAGTGTGTTTTCTTACGGAAGGAATGTAAATAATATGTAGCCAAAGAGAGGAATATGAGATGATTTAAACACAAGGCAGCAAATCCCTTGACACTCTTGCCATCAAGAGTATGTGAGCAGGTTTGGGATTGATTTGACCAATAAACTGGAGATGAAGCTGTGTTGCTTCTAAGGCTGAATCATATAAGGTAATGTAAATGTCTGCTTTGTGCTGCTGGAATATTCAACCTTGATACCCAATGACACTATGTAGGAAATCCAACGTTCCAGAGGCAGCTCTGCTGTGAGGAAGCCCAAGTCACATGAAAAGACCACGTGTAGCACAGCCAGCCAAGCCCTTAGTCATCTCATCCTTTGTGACAGATGCATGAGTGAAGAAACTGAGATGATTCCAGACACTCAAGACACACGCAGCTAGGTGCCGGGGATAAGTCATCCTTGCTGTGTCCTCGCCAAGTTTCTGACCCATGGAAACACTGACCGTCACAAATTAGATTTTGTTTTAAGCCTCTACATTTGGGTTGGTTTTGTACATAGCAATTAATAACTGGAAAATTTTTCTTATCCAGAAGATACAAATAATTTAAAAAATCATTTAAAAAAACAAGAAAAAAATAGGTAACAAAATTCAAATAAACACTATTCAAAGGAGGGTATCAAAACGGTCAGCATGCACATAAAAAGGTACTGAACCTTATTATTCATCAGGGACATGCAAATTAAACCATAATGAGCTACCACTTCGCACCCACCAAAGAGGCTAAAAATAAAAATACCGACAACAAATGTATGTATGGTTAAGAGAACTCTCATAAACTGCTGGTAGGAATATAAGTTGATTTAAGCACTTTAGAAAAATTACTTGGCAGTAATTTCCCCAGTTAAAATATGCATATTATGAATATTAACATCGCTCTTAGGCTTATATTTAACAGACATCCAGGCACATTTGCACTAAAGGACTTGCACACAAATGTTCAGAGCAGCACTATTCATTAAAGCAAAAAATTGAAACCAACCCACATGTCCATCAAGAGTAGATTGGATAAATTAAATTGCAGGTGTCATAACAAGGTTTAATACTGTGCCGCAATAAAAATGAGTGGTGCTCAGCTATACCTAACAAAATTGATAGATCTTAAAACATTAGTAAAAAGCCAAATGTGGATGATACATGCACAGTGGTGCCTCGGTCCATGAACTTAATTCTTTCCATGATTCTGATCACAGTACGAGTTGGAGGAGAACTGAATCAAATTCAATGGTTAGGTTCAATGTTATGGGGAAATATGATTTGGTTCTCATCCAATTCAGTTTGCAACCAGAATTGTGGAAAGAATTAAGTTCATGAACTGAGGTACCACTGTGGTTCTGTTTTTGTGTAGTTCAAAAACCAGGAAAGAAATGTAATAGATAGTGTTACAAGACACAGTCGCAGTTTCTTTGGGGGGGGGAAGAGAATTAACAAATTCTAGAGCCTTGGGGATGCTGTTTCTTAGTCCACGGGATTATGGAGCACTCTAATTTTGTTGGGCAATTTGTAACCAGTTTTTGTGAGTAGATTATAATTCACTAAAAGAAATTTAGCAAAAGAAGTACACAGGAAATTTTGAGTTGGCAGATGAAATGAGGCACAGAGAAAAAGGGAAGTTGGGAGTTCACTCTGAATACAAAAGACTGTTGTGAGCAGCCATATTGAATGAAAGCACAGTCATGGACTATGACTTCCTCATGTATGTGAGATCTCAGCTGACTAGCAGAAAGAGGGAAATGTGTGGGCAGACAACCATCAAACGTCAATAAAATACTAAATAAAGTGTTTCAGTCAATATATTTAAAAACCTATAGGGACGGTGGATTTGTTCCTGCTGAAGAAGAGAGAAAAATATATGGCATAGCTTGTCTTCCACTTCTTCCTCTCTGACTTTCTCTGGATTTCTTTTGTGCCATGAGAGGAGTAGCTTTCCGTCATAGCACCCTTCATCCATGATGTTTCCTACTTGCCACAGGCCTAAAAGCAATAGAGTTTGCTAACCATAGACTGAACCCTCTGAAGCCGTGAGTCAAAATAAACCTTTCCACCTTTAAGCTGCTATCCTCAGGTACAATGGTACCTCGGGTCACTAACTTAATTCATTCCACGATTCTGAGGAAGGTGGCTGCAGTTGTATTCATCACTCTATGTGGAGTTCATGAACAGAAGCAAAATTTTGCTGAACACTTCTATTTGCAAACCAGATTGTTTGTGAAAAGAAGTGCCCATGAACCAAGGTACCCATGTATTTTGTCACAGTGATGGAAAGCTGACTAACACGCCCTTGATAATTTCAAGGACTGCTGGTTAGGTGCTTTGTATAAAGTTAATCTACTGGAAAATGTTGGCTGACTTCCTCATGGTTAGAGTGGGACTATGTGGTTTGAGCAGAAGGCACAGAGGCAAATCAAGGGTATATACTTGATGTGACTTATCTCTGCTAACACTGACTCCAATCACCTGGCTACAACAGTGGCTGTCAGATTTCTCTTCCATCAATTTATTCTTTTTACCTTCTTTCCATACTGTACTCTTTCAAAGGAAATTACTATGCCCAGTGACTTCCATTCCACACTAAATGAATAAGGATTTATGCTCTTCCTTCTGGTGGAAGTTACTTACACACACTATTCTAAATTCTGCACAGAATATCTATCTCTTCTCCCTCATTTATTTATTTAACATGTATTTACATTAATACAGACTCATCGAACTTTATATCATATTTACAATACAAAACTACTTTATTTCTATCTCAAATCAATGCAGGATTGGTCATTGGGAGCTCTTTCCCTTGGCTCCCTTGTCCCATTGACTACCCTATCAATGTGGGGTTACTTTTTAATGACTTCATTATTTTCCTGCACCGTGAGATGCTCTGGCTCATTGTGCATATTTCTTGCTTCAGTCCTGAAATCATTTCTTGAAAGACTCTGTTAATTTTTGGAGGATGGTTTTAGAAACTAAAACCTTACTGTTAAGAGTGATCTTTGCCACTGGGGATTCATTGCTTGTAGCCCTCTCAGCTGTTGGAATAAGGTACAATACATATGTGTGTTAGCATATCTATAAACAATTAATATATGAAACAACCTGCATTTATATGAAGCTGAATATGAGTTTAAACCAATCTCTCCAAATTCTAATTCATTAACACAAGGATCATATTAACCTCTTTCCTTTGTTTGTCTATAAACTCCCACTCAATCACTGAAGAAACCTGGTTCTCCCATCTGCCATTCATTTGCTTAATTTTTTAATTCCAGCACATAGGTATAACAATTTTCAAAATTGCAAACCTCTAACCTCGAGGAAATAACTTTATCAACTAGAATTCTATGCTTATGTGCAGTTAATTTTTCTTAAATCTCACAGAGTTCACTGATTTCCAAATTATTTTGGTGTTCACCTTCCCCTTCAACCCCTTCACTAAGATTCTTTCAATACACTTGTAATACAGTGGGGTTCTGTTGCCACGGTATGCACCCCTTCTTCAGATCACTGGGCCACCTAAATATTTGTAAATTTTCAAATGCTGAGGTTTACTCTACTTGCTGTAAAGTTCTTTGGGCTTTTACAAATGCATTAATATAGTGAATTTAGGTGCCAAACAGAATATTTTATCCTCCCTAAAAAATTCCCCAGTGCTCCAGTTATTGAACCCTCTTTACATTCTCCAAACCTCTGGTGACTGCTGGTCTTTTCAGTCTTTCTATAGTTTTGCTTTTTCTAGAACTTTATGTAATTGAAATCATACATTTTTTCAGCTTTTCATACTGGCTTCTTTCACTTAAATATATATTTTTAATATACATCTCATTCTCTTCATAGCTGTATTTATTGGTTAGAGTTCTCTAGAGGAGCAATATATCCACCAAAAAATGTATACATGAGTAATTCAAGCTACTTTTGGCCTTTATAATTACAAGAGGTTCTCACAGTGGTGGCCATCAGCTTCCAGACATGCACTAGTATGGTGAACTGCTGAAGTGAATAATGTTTCGTGGACGGGCTCTGTATATGCTGGGTAGGAGGGTCCATGATGACCAAGGGTGCAGTGCCAGTGCAAGACCAAAGGCTTGGAAGCCTAAGTCACTGTGTGCCTTGATGTCCATAGGCATAGGCAAGAGCAAATGAAAAAGATGCAGAATGGGGCATCCCAAAGGTGGAAGACTTCCTTTCTCTTACCCCTTTCCTACCCTTTCATTCCACCTGGCTGCACCCCACCAGATGGTGCCATCCACATAGTAGGCGCCCTCCCCACTTGGTTTGCTGCCCTTCGTGCACACTTCAGAGACACACCCAGCAGTGTGCTTCAGTAATCTGCTTGGCATTCACTAATCGAGTCAAGTTGACATATCAGGACAAATGGCAGCAACTGCTTAATAGCTAATTTCTTTTTATAGCTAAAGAAATTCCAGTGGATGGATGTGCTATAGTTTACTTATCCACTCATCAAACTAAAGACATCTTGTTTATTTCTAATGTGTGGCCATTATGAATAAAGATGCTATATACATTCAAATGTCTGTTTTTGTGTGAAACTAAGTTTGGGGTTTTTTAAAAATTTGGGGGGGGGTGAGACAAGGTCTCGCTATGTAGTCCAGGCTGGCTTTGAACTTGCAGCAATCTTCCTGCCTCAGCCTCCCCAGTGCTGGGATTACAGGTGTGGGCCACCAAGCCCAGCTTGAAGATAAGTTTTCAATTATGTGGAGTAAATATTTAGGAGCATGGTTGCTGAATTGTATGTATTTTCAGCTTTGTAAAATTATATTAGCTTTTTAAAGAAACTCAAACCATCTTCCAAAGTGGCTGTGTGATTTAACATTTTCATAAACAATGAATAAATTTATTGGTATTATGCATCTTTTCTCAGCATTTAGTATTCTTAGTTGTTGGATTATGGTATTTTAATAGGTGTGTAGAGGTATCACATTATTGTTAACGATTTTCATGGCCTTACTAACAAATTGTGTTGAACCACTGTTCATATGAGTGTTTCTCATTTGTGTATCCCCTTCTTTGGTGGAGTGCCATCTATTCTTGATTGGATTGTATGCTTTCTTACACCTAAGCCTTTAATGTTCTTCTGAACATTTGGATACAAGTTCATTACCATATATATGTGTTTTTAAAATGTCTTCTCATAGTTTGTGACTTGTGGTTTCATTACCTTAACAGTGTATTACACACAGCAGAATATGTTAATTTTAATTAAATCTAAGTCATCAATTTTTTCTTTCATTGATCACATTTGGGTGTGAAATCTAAAAACTACTTGTCAAAGCAAATGTTACCTCAAAACTTGTCATAAAATTATAAGAATTAAGAGATTGTGATGTTAAGTAAAATAAACCAATAGAACCCAATAAAGATCACAGAATCAGACTCATGTATTTTATGAGAAAGGTGGCATTGCCGAGCAGTGGTGATTGGATGGTTCATTCACTAAATCTTCTTGGAGTAAAAGAAAAGCCATGTGGAAAAATTTGACCTTTTCCTCAGAACTCACACGAAAATCAATTCCAGTGTGGATCATAAGTCTCAATGAGAAAGACAAATCAATAAAATTTCTAGAATATAATAGACTTGAGTATTTTCTGGCTGTAAAGTAGGTAATGACTAAACAGAATAAACTCTAAAGCACTACTAATAAGTGAAAATATTGATAGATGGAATTACATTAAAATTAAGAGCTTTGGTTATTATTTTTTAAAGTAATAAGTGCAGTCCACACTCCAATAGAAGGCATTTGTAATTCATCAAATGAACCCAAGATCCCATCTAGAATGCATAAATAACTCCTAAAAGTCAGTAATACAATGAGATCAAGACATTGAAGCAGACACCCCATAAAAAGATATATAAATAACCAATAAGCATATAAAATAAGTTATCAACCTATTTGTTAAATACAGGAGTATAAATTTATACCAGTGAGAGTTACTATAATACACCCACCATAAAATTAAAATAATAAATTAAAATTAAGTAAAATTAAGATAATTGTCTAAACCAACTTTCTGTAAATATGGATATGCATGCATCAATGTAATATGATGTCTTCAACTCTTTTGAGAAGATACCTAGAAGAGGACTAGCTGGGTCAAATGGAATTTCTCGTCTTAGTTTTTGAAGGAATCTCCATACTGATTTCCATAATGGTTGTAATAGTTTACTTTCCAACCAACAATATAGAAGGGTTCCATTTTCCCCACAGCCTTGCCAGCATTTGTTATTATCTGATTCTGATTTCTCGATGATAGCCATTCTTTCTGGAAGAAGATGGAATATCAATGTTGTTTTACTTTGCATTTCTTTAATGACTAGAGATGTTGAACTTTGTGTATTTATTGGTCACTTGTACTTTTTATATGAGAAACACAAAACATAAATAAATTAAGGGACAAAATAAAAGAAAATAGGAAAGAGGAAGATAGATTTTTTTGCAAAAGTGAAGAGGACCAAGAGATGGAGGGAGGGGGGAAGGAAGGGAGGGGAAGGTGATGAAAAAATAATTGAGATGTGTTATATACATTTAACAACTCCCCACGAGGAATGCAAACATTATGTACTGCAAGCAAGGACTGATAAAAGAAGAAAATCAATAAACCAACTGTTTATAATAACTTAAAGTGACAGGAATACTCAGTACTTACACACAACTGCTATAACCACCTGGGAAAACAACATGGCATTATTTATTGTATATGAACAAATGATCACAATATAGTCCAGCAATTGCTGTGGGCATCCATGTGAATTTTCAAGATAGCCTTGTCTTAGTCTCTTTTGGGCAGCTTACACATTACACCTGTGACTGAATAATGTATTTAAAAAGGAAATTTATTTCCCACTGTTCCAGGGGCTGGAAAATCCAATATTAAGGTGCTGGCTTTTTCCAAGGACCTTCTTGCTGTTTCATTTTGTGGCAGAAGGCAAGGGGGTGAGGTGAAGAGGAGAGGCTCCAGGCGTTTTATGATTAGCACTAACCAATCCACAAGGATTATCCTCATCACTAAACACCTCCCATTAGGTCTCTCCTTTCAACAGTGTTGTGCTGGGGATTGAACTCCCAACACAGGCTGTATAAGCGGAACATTGGAACTATATCAAGCCCAGAACTAAGGAGATCTTAAGTGTCTATCATTAATAAAATGGAACTTTAAGTGGTTGATCATTTATGCAATGGAATGAGATACAGCAATGTGAATGAACACACTCTAAATAAACATAAATGAATATCACAAATATAAATCCGAATTTCAGAAAGATGCCACATGTAGAAAAACATATTTTGTGTGATTCTAGTTATGTAAGCTCAAAATCAGAAAAGAATGGAATATTACTCAGAAACAAAAAGGAACACACTACTGGCATATGTCACAATATTGTTAAATCATAAAAATATTGTGATATTAAGAAGTCAGCTATAAAATAATTTAAACTATGTGATTACATTCATATGAAATTCTCCAAAAAAGGAAAAACTAGGGCCGGGGATTTAGCTCAGTGGTTTCCCCGCCTGCTGCGCAAGTGCAAGAACCTGAATTTGATCCCTGGTACAAAAGAAAAACTAATGTATAAAAAGAAAAAGTAGTTACGTAGTTGTCTGGATCTTAAGGTTGGAGAAGATTGATTGCAAATTGACAGGAAGGAGCTTCTTAGGGTCCCAGAAATCTCCCATCCATTGATTAGCGCACTGATTTCACAGCTGTATCAATTTGCCCAAGCTCACTGGGCTATATATACAAAAGGAGGTGGATTTTACTGCTGGTAATTTAGTTTGTTAATTAAGTATATATTTTTTTAAAAAGGAACCATAACTAATTTATGTGACAGAAGCCAGAATACTATTGTCAAAGAACTTGTTGACCTCTGGGACCCTTCTTGGTAGGTAAGGAGGTGTTTGAGCCGAAGAAAATGGATCAAAAGATGTAATCTGTGTCCTTCTCTATAAGCATGTTACACTTCAATAAAAAGTAACCATTTCCAAAGAAAATGCTACCAAGGATCCACTGCAAAATGAATTCTCCTAAACTGCTTGTAAATTATCCAAACTAGTTTGGAAAGTGGTGTGATGTTATCTACAAAATGTAAGATCCAGTCTTATGGTACATATTGATGTTTGGTCAACAACTAACTATCTGCATATTTGATGGTGGTGTCATGAGATTATATTGTCCAGTGACATTGTGTCGGTGTGTGTGTCTGTGTAAGTAAACTTTAATATTCCCACCATCTTGCCTCGCTGTTAAGTGATACAATATTTTATTTCTGTCTACTAATTTTCTACATATGTGCACATATATTCACCAAAATACATGCACAAGAACGTCCACTGCAGCATTATTCAGAATATCTGCAATTGGGAACAAGTTGCATGCTGACCAGCAGAAGCATAGGTGATTTCTGGCACATAGTCACATGATGAAGTACAGTACACAGATTAAAAACTGTATAAAACTTAGAGCTACATTCGCAATGGAAATCTCACAAATATATTTAATAAAAGCAGCAAGACAGAAAGAAAGAAAGAAATCAAACCCTAGATTCTGTTTAGGAGACATACAGTCGCATAAGAACACCACACTAATCTTAATGAGAAGCCATATATTTTATAAAACCATTTCTTGAGCCATTTAGAGTTGGGTTTATAAGATAATCAAGAAAATGAAATCCCAACTGCTGACAATTCTTCAAGAGAACCAGGAAACATGAACACTTAACTTTGCCACGGCAAAGGAGTCACAGGCATTACAGAAGCAGCTAAGAAGGAATCAGCAAGTGCAGCCTACCACAGCAGGTCAGGCTAACTCGGGAGTCTCAAACAGACAGGAACTCGTACTCACTTGAAACCTCTTCTTTAACCTGTACAGGGCACAAATAAGAATGAATAGCTGGCTGGCAGAGGACCAAGAAGAGGTCTTCAGGGAGGGTTAGCCAATCTTCTCAATCCCAGGGACTCTGAGGGAGGGACACAAGCAACATCTGTCTGCCCCTGGGGGAGCAGTAGAAACCCCCTTTTGCTACTCCACATACTATACCAGGATAAAGGTCCGTAGCTACTGAGGGAAGCGGGAGGGAAAGCAAAAGCCAGGGGCCTCTCAGGGAGGGGCTGAAAAGACTTTGGGGCCCAGAATGCTACACCAGTCCGAAGCCGAGCTCTCTTATCGCTGGGCCAGGGATAGCGAGCTCTCCTGCCTAAGGCCTTCCACAGGGGTAGGGCAGAGTTTGCGGGCCAAGAGGCCACCACAAAGCTAAGATGAAATAACGAGCAGTGCTATCTACCAGTGGGGATGTTGGGGACGTCAACTGAGAACTCCACTGTGGCACAGGAACACTGAGAAAACTCGCCAGCGTTACACACCTCACACTGGGTACAAGTAAAGGCAGTTGGAAGGTGGAAGCTTCTGAAGCAGACAGCAACAACAAAATCCAAATCGGTACATTATTACCAACTGGCCAGTACTAGTCCATAGAAAAAGGAGCCTGTCTGTTTCTAGACATAAATGCTAATTACCTACCGCTTCTACTGTTCATCTACAAATGATGTCTGACCTTCAATAGAAAATTATAAAAAATTAAAAGCCAATAAAATCAATTCATTTCCAAGACAAAGAGCAATAAACAGAATTGGACTTAGAGATGCCCTCGATGTGTTTATATAACAGAGAAACTTTAAAATAGCTATAATTAATATATTAAAGAATCAAGTGGAAAGGTTAAACAGTATCTTGAAGGGATCAGTAAATTTAATCAGAAATCTGTAGCTACAAAAAGAAACAAAGAAAATGCTAAAATTAAAATTCAATATTTGTCAAGATTAGCAACAGACTGAACAGAGTACAAGAAAGACTGAATTTGAGATACATCCATAAAAATTACTCAAAATGAAACACAAAGAGGAAAGAAGAGGGAAAAAACAAAAAACAGAAGGCAGCCTTTAAGAATGGTAGAACCCGGGCTGAGGATTTATCTCAGTGGCTCCGCACCTCCCTCGCAGGCACAAGGTCCTGAGTTTGGTCCCCAGTACCAAAAACAAAACAAAAACAACAATAACAAAAACAGAATGGTAGAACGCTAATGAATGTTGTAGACAAACATGTCACTGGAGTTCTAGAAGGAGAAGGAAATGAGAAGAGTGCAGAGGAGAAGATAGATTTGAAAAGATGATGATAAAGAATTTCCTCAAATTAACTAAAGACAAAAATCCAAAGATCCATTTAGCTCAGGCAACACTAAACAGAAAAAAAAAAGGATGGACACATAATAAGCAAACTGAAAAAATAACGTAAATATAAAATCTCAATGACAGTAATAAGACAAAGATTACATACAGACAAAAATAGGAATTACAGCAGATTCTAACACAGTATGTTACTTTCTAAGCTTGGCTTTTGAAAATTCAGCACAAGACAAAAGAATGTTATATTTAAATTGCTTAAAGAAGGGAAAGCCAATTCAGAATTTCATCTAGCACTCTTTATTTCCTTGTGTAGATAACATTTCCCTTGGCTATCAGACTCCATTGGCAGATGATCAAAATCAACCTTCTCAGTGATACGTCATGCTGATACCATGTTGCCTCCATAAAATGTGGTGAGAATGTCACTTAACTTCTCTGATCTTCCCACCCCTAATTTGTCACCTAAGTGTAATCGTGGTAATATCAGTAAGACTGGGGGTGTGGTTCTGTAATAAAGTGCTTCAAAGCATGTATAAGACCCTGAGTTAGATACCTTGCATTGAGAAAGAAAACAAAGAAGGAAGGAAGGAAGGAAGAGGGGAGGAGGGAGAAAAAGAAGGAAGGAAAAAAGAAAACCTAAGAAAAAATAAGATAAAACAAAATTGAAGGACAATCTAAAAAAATACCTGAATAGTATTCCTCAAAATTGTCAATATAATCTTCTTAAAGAAAAGTTTCAAAAGACTTAGAAACTGTTATAGCCAACAGGAAACTAAAGAGCTATGAAAAACAAAAGTAATGTGGTATCCTGAATGGGGTTCTAGAGTGTGAAAAGGAAATCATGCAAAAACTAAAGAAATATTAGCTGATGGGCCGGAGATTTAGCTCTGTGGTTCCACCACCTGCCTCACAAGCACAAGGACCCAAGTTCGATCCCCAGTACCAAAAAAAGAGAAATATTAGCTTAGTATTTCTGACAAATGCATCATCATAAAATAAAGCACTAATAAAAAAATATAATAAAAAATATAGCTGATATGAGGTACATGAGGACTCTACTATCTTCACAACTTTTTTGAAAACCCAAAGCTATTCTAAATGAGAAAAGTCTCCTTAATAAATTAAATGGTAGTAGGAGATTTGAGAAAAGGAATCAGAACTCAAAATAAAGTAAGATCAATAAGATGATGGGAGTTTCTTGTGCTGTATTTTCCTCCTGTATCTTCCAGCCTAGACTCAAATGCCAGGCCAAATTCAACAACTGCACGTGAAGTGTGAACAGGTAAAGCTCTAAGAAAATGCTTTCATCTTTGGTCCAAGGAATAGGAACTGGGGACACAGACTTCCTTCAGGACACACTATGGTTAAAATCTCCTTATTATTTTGCTGGTCCTGCCCCCCAGACAAATCCCAGTCCTGAAGCAGAATTCAGCACTGGCAACATCAACAAAAGCTGGGAAAGAGCGAATTCCTTTCCTGTGACAAGGAAACTCAGGTCTACAAAGTGTGAGAGAAATCACCTTTACATTTTTCTCTCTCCATTCTTCCATCTTTTGGCCATTGAAGAAGATTCATTCAGGGAAAGTGTAAAAGAGAAAAAAAACGACTTTCTGACTCAAGGACCAGAAGTGGAGGGCCCAGGGTGACCTGGAGTCTGCTAAAGATCACTGAAAGGAGAAAACCCAAGAAAGGTGTCCCATCAGGGTGTGTATCAAGTACTGGATTCAACTTGGGATGCTCGTGCAGGGGCCTGAGCATGGACAGGAAGCCAGACCCCTGAAGAACTGCACTCACCTGTAGGATAGGGGAAGAAAAATGAATTAAGAAGTGTGATGTACAAGTACCAACTCCCCAAAATAAATGTGGTCATCATGTACTGCAAACATGGACTATAAAAAGACAACTCAATTGAGAATTGCTAGTCATTATGATAAATTATAGTAGAACTATCAGACAACCATATATTAAAAAAAGAAAACAAATCTCTACCTAAACCTCATACTTTATACAAATAGATAACATAACTAAAGGATTGATGAAAAACTATACAGTTTTAAAGGAAATACATGAGAAAATTTTCATGACTTGAAGTTAGAAAAAGAAGTCCTAATGTGACACCAAAAAAGTATAAAATTGAAAAATGATAATTTGGACTTCAAAACTAAAAGTCAAATTTTAGGTATTTGAAGATGATATACCCAGTAAAAGATAATATATCCAAAAAATGAATATATAAAGAACTTTCACTTCGAATGGCAAGAAGAAAACACATAAAAGTTGTTCTATGTCACAAGCCATTGGAGAGATACAAATTGAGATCGTGATAGAATATCACAGCACACATTTGAGAAAGGCTGACATTTAAAATAATCACTGATGTCACTAAGTCCTACTGAAGATGAGGAATAACATGACTCTGTAATGCTACTCCTGGGAAAAATAAACAAAAATTTTGTTCAATTGCACACTTACAACCCACAGATGAATGCTTAGAACAGGTCCATTCCTCTTCGCTCACGTTTAGAAAGAACTGAAGTGCCCTTCTGTAGGTTAATGGATAAACTGTGGTGCAAAGGTGCAAACTGTAGATGCCTGAAACTTGGATGAATCTCAAAGGCATTTTCCTGAGAGAAACCGATCTCAATAAATATACACTGTATTCTTTGGTTTATACTTTCATTTAAGGACAAAGCAGAGCAATAGAGAATAGATGAGTGGCTGTCTCAATTATGCGTTGGAGGAGAGGACAACAGTAAAGAAACAACAGATGGGAATCATTTGTTTCATTTTTTGAGGGAAGTTATGGAACTGTTTTGTACCCGCACTGTGGTTATGGCCACATGAATATATACATAGATTTTAACTGTACATTAACTTTTTGTAAAGAAGGGCTTTATTGGCTGATAATTTTTAAATATTAAAATAAATAAAAAGATGAAATGGTTACATTATGTAATGATATATATTAATATAATTATATAATGTTATATTACAATGCTACAGTGATAAGAAAGAGTATGACATTGGTAATAAAAAAGACTTGTGAACTAATGGATCAGAATAGAGGATGCAGAAACAAACAACTCCATTCATACTCAACTACCTTATCTTTGACAGGGGGGCTAAACACCTTTGCTGGAGGAAAAACAGCCTCTTTGACAAATGGTGCTGGGAAAACTCATTTTCCACACGCCAAAGAATAAACCTAGAACCATATCTCTCACCATGAAGTAAAATCAAAATGGATCAAAGATCTAAATGTTAAAACAGAAACAATCTTCTGGAAGATAGAATAGGTAAAACTCTTGAAGACCGAGAGGTAGGCAAACACTTTCTGAACAAGACCTGGTTACACAAGAAATAAAGAATCAACAAATGCAATCACATCAAATTTAAAATCTTATGCCCAGCAAAAGAAACTACCAAAGGAGTGAAGAGATAACCCGCAGAATGGGAAATAATTTTTGCCACCTACTCCTCAGAGAGAGGACTAATATTTAGAACATATAAAGAACAAAAAAATTAGACCCCTCAAATTTAAAGACCCAATCCAAAAATGGGCATCTGGAATGAATACACACTTCTCAGATGAAAAAGTATAAATGGCCAGGAAAAACATTAAAAATTTCAACATTGCTAGCAATTTGAAAATTGCAAATCAAAACAATACTGTACTGAGATTCTATTTCACTCCAGAAAGAATGGCTATTATCAAGAAATCAACCAATAACAAATGCTGGAGAGACTACAGGGTAAAGGGACCCTTCTTCATTGTTGGTGGGAGTGTAAACTGGTACAATCACTATGGAAATCAGTATGGAGATACCTCAAAAAGCTAAAACTAGAAATTCCATTTGACCCAGATGTTCCCCTTCTAGGAAACTTCCTAAAAGAGTTAAAGCCCTACACTACCATGATAGATGTACACCCATGTTTATAGCAGCAGCCTTTCTAGCAGATCGATCTTCGAAACACCCATATGTTAATCAACAGATGAATGGATAAAGAAAATGTTATACACAATGGTGTACTGCTCTGCCATAAAGGATAAACTTGAGGCATTTTTAGGTAAATGGATGCACCTGCAGTCCATAACCTTAAGTGAAATAAATCGGGCACATAAGTTTAAATATTGCACTGTTTCTCTTCTGTGAGTAACCTAAAGTATCAATAAGAAACAAAATAATATATGTTAGGAAGTTGGCAGAGCTTTTTCAAAGAGGAATGAGAAGAGGAACAAGAGACAGAGGGAAGGGGGAGGAAAGGAAGGGAAGGGGAATTTTAAAAAAACAATTAAAAATAGAAATAGAGCTTTTGCAAATGGGGGGAAGACTTGGCAGAAGCAGAAAGTGAGAGAAGGGGACAAAAATGAATTAAGATGTGTTATGTACATGTATAAACTCCCATGATAAACGTAATCATTACATATTGCTAACATGGACTAATAAAAATGAAAAATGAAAATAAAAGATGAAATAATCATATACTATAATTAATACAAGAAAAATTTGACTATTAGAAGGAAAATTATCACAGATAAATTAAAACATTACACAATGATTGAAGACCCAACTCAACAGGTAAACATCATGATCCTAAATGTATATACCCCTAAAAGCAGAGCCTCAAAATAAATAAAGCAAAAATGCATAGAACAAACAAGACAAATAATCAAATCGATGATTAAATTGGGAAAGCACAATACTCATCTCTGACTCAATAACAGAATGTAGACAGAGAGTCTGCAGAGATATAGACAGATTCAAATAGCACTATTAGCCAGCTTCATCTAATTTGCATTTGCAGGATAATATATATGACAGTGAAATCTATATTATACTGAAGTTCACTTGGAATCTTCAGCAAGATAGGCCATAATACAACACTTAACAAATTTAAAAGAGTTCACATCATACAAAGCCTATTCTCTATTCACAATAGAGTTAAACTGAAGAATGCAAGAGATAACTGCAAATAACCTAAATTTTTGAAAATCAACACATTTTTACAAATTTATGTTTCCAAAAAGTTTTAAGGGAAATTAAAAAATATTTAGAAATGAACAAAAGTAAAATACAATACATTAGAATTGATGAGATTCGGTTTATGCAATATTTACAATGACATTTATGTCATTAAATGTACATATTGGAAAGGAAGAAAGCAATCAAATTATCTAAGTTTCCACCTTAAGAAATAATAAAAAGAAAAGCAAATTAAACCCTAAACAGCAGAAGAGTGAGACTTGCATAGAAATTAATAAATTGAGCAGAAATCAACAAAATTAAATTAGGAAAACAATAAAATCAATTGCCACAAAAGCTAGATTTTTGGAATACCAGAGAAAATGACCTATTCAGAGACATTTAAGAAGTTGTTGAAAAACAATGGCTTTGGACACAGTTAAAGTATAAGACACTACAGGTGAAGAGCAAGAAACATATATGAGTTTTCAGAAGGTAAAATGACAGAATATATATTATAATCAGATAACTGAATAAATGTCTTATGATCTAGTAGAAACATGAAAATGTTTAAAAGTTTGGAATAGTCAGCAAATTAACTAGATGTAGTACTGCCATGAGTAAAAAGGAACAAGGTGATAATATGCAAAAATAAAGAACGGTTTTTATTTTGCAAGGGGAAAAATGTTGGTTAAATATTCTTAAAGTTTGGCAAAAAAGGAAAAATATTACTGTTTATTAATTTCATCATATTCTATTTTAGGTAATATGAAAATGTATTTTTAAAATTAAAAATTATAAGATTATTCTATAGAAAAGAAATAAATTATGTACATGCAAATTTCCAATGATGAATGTCATTATATTGTATACCTAAAATGTACCAATAAAATGATATATGAAGAAAAAAAAGGAAATAATCTGTTTTCTGTTAGCTAAAAAAAAAAAGACAAGAAATAAATTATGTACATGCATATCTTTAAAGACAAAATACTCACGGAAGGAAAGAGAATGTGCAGGTCTTTTAAAGTGGGAAAGAACAAAGAACACAATACACAGCGGTGAGGAAATTCCCAATGCGAAATTACTCATGACTGTGTGAATGTTGTGTCTAAGCTAAAATGCAGAAATGGAGGAGCAATGAGTACACAACACACCTGTGTAAGACATAGTGAACAACTAAACGTGTAACACTTGCAGTAGTGAAGCATTAAAATGGCCCTCCCCTTTTGTGTGGTGCTTTCCCCGTGATAGATAACCACGTACTAGGAAGAGATGTATTGAAAACACATTAAGGAAAACGCAGCTCATCTTAATGAAAATATTGCACCCTTTTTAGGAAACTCAGTGTTAGAAAGAACCACAAAACAACCTTGGAAACAAGGCATCAGAATAGCATCACATACGTGCCTATTTATGAGGTGGACAAGCAAGATTTTCCCAAATTTTGCACTATTGACATCAATAGAGCCATGACAGTTTGGGATTTCAAGACCTTAGAGTCTTCAATCAGGGGCCTCCATCCAGCATGAGAACTCGAGTGACCGCG
Organism: Heterocephalus glaber; assembly: GCF_000247695.1. The sequence continues at coordinate 3,385,938 of NW_004624883.1, forward strand.
GCCTTGACATTCACGTAACGGTGAGGAAACGGTGAGGGAGCCCCCAGTACACACTGTAACACATACTGCACAAGTATTGTGTTTGTGTTTGAATATAATCAGTGAAAGTTTGGGATTTTTTAAAGGCAACAGTGGTTTGGTTTGCTTTTGCGATTTCATTCCTTTTTTTTTTTTTTTTTGTCTAGGTCGTCTTTGAACTCCAAGCAATCCTCCCGCCTCAGCCTCCAGAGTGCCAAGATTACAGGAGTGTGCCACCACTCCCGACTTCATTCCGTTCTTGACCAAAGCTTCTCTTTAAGTTGATTGTAAAATTGTCATGCTATTTTAAAGGAAAGGGTGAAGGAAGTATGTAAATTTTCTCTGAAAATTAAATAAAAATACTGAATGTGAAAAAAGAACAATGTTCAACTATTATGTGGAATTAGTGACTGAAAAACATTTCTGAAGAACGTAATTTTTTTGCTATGAGTTTCTAACAAGAGGCATATAAGCAAGCTTCTGACAAGAAAATATCAATAACACTCATAATGAAATTTACCATGATAATTCCGCCTACCAATATTGCCTATATACAGCCCTTCCTACAAATATGGAATCCAGTTATGTCATGGAGAATATAGCTTAAATACGAATACAATTTTCCCTTTTAAAAGAAAAGTAATTACTTTCTAGAGAGAAGTTTTTTTTTTAACAAATGTTGTATTCTTACCCCGGCAGCATTGTATTTGAAAGGGAGAAATTGGACGACTAAGCATTGCCTAACTAATTGGCTTTCGAAGTTTTTCTATTATTTCTTTATAGCTGCACAAGCATCATACATGCTGGAGGCTGTTTGGAATGGAAAGAAACGATGCAGAGAATCTGTGTTTATTTTGAGTTAAAACTTGAAAACATTTACAATATTTTATAATTAAATAGCAATTCATATGGACTTCAGAAGTGGTGGAAATATTGAAAGCATAAATATTAAAAGCATAAATAAGAGAATAAACAAGAGAAAAACATTGTTGGTGTGTTGGTGTGTATACTCCTAGTTGTATGTAAGTATATTTTTATGACTATTTGTGTCCCACAGTCTTTCAATCTGATTTTAATTTGAATAAATTGAAATACTAGAGCATTGGTCATATATAGATAACTTGAGTTTTAAATTTGGATCCGATCTGGCTAAGATGGAGTTGCACAGCTATCTGAAACACCTAAAAAACAAGACAAAATATATGAAATGGTGACTTTCAACGTAATGGACGTCAGGCAAAGAATAATGTTGTCTGGGGCATAGAGGAGTGAAGCAAGCCTATGATCTCCAAGCTCACTGCCTGGAAAGACACTGCACTGCACGTACAGTGCAGACAGTGAGGATGGGGCGGGCTCCTCGAGTTGGCAACTTGCAGGTGGGAATCTAGGGATGCCCCCCAAGGTCGCTAGGACTTGCAGCACAAAGTTCCAGACAGGAGAGCATGCTACAGAAAGAAATCTCCAGCAGCCATGAGAGTCTGGGAATTATGCCCCTTTCTGTTAGTCAGAAAGGAAAACTCACAATTCATGCCAATTTTTAAAGTACACAGAATGGTTTTGCTTTTAAGTCAGAAAATATTAAGCCTAGATTAAACACTGCCTTTATCTCACCTGACAAAGTTTAAAAGGAAGCTCCAATGTTACTGTTGTAAGTAACTTGACTATCACAATGAAGCTCAAAATTTATTTGATTTATTAATAAAATAAA